>CAJQZP010000393.1:4767500-5141262 GCA_907164705.1 Parnassius apollo
TGTCAGAGTGGTTGGTATTGTAATTTTTTTATTGATAAGGTAGCTCAAGGCCTAAGCGGCGACTGTAAATTTCGCAGTACAGTACTGCAATAATTTTATAGAATGCCGGTTACTAGTCAAAAAACCAGCTAAAGTGTAATGTCAATAAATTTATCCAATTTGTGTCGATAATGCGATGAAGTGAAGACATGGAGTGGAACTGCTCTTACTAAGTACAGCCATGGTATGGCATAGCCTTTAATTAAGTTCATAGTTATAATCTACACAGAAACATAAACTTTTTTACTGACTATAGATTATAAATGAAACTTATTGAAAGTCACTCTTGTTTAATTTACCACTGATGCGGCAAAAACCTCTGCCCTGGGAAAAACCAGCAAGAAACCCAGCGGGATTTTTCAATAAGAAGCTTACGATTATAAATGTTCTACAAATATAACACAAAACAAATTGGAAATAGCTTGGTAGCGATCACCTCATTCTCAGCGTTTCCCAGGATATTAACATTCATAAATTTCTTAAAAGTATAATAACCCTTTTTATACAAACTTTATTTAATAACATTTTTGAACTTTGAGGACGTAAAATGTTGTATACTTTCTGTGATTATGTTGTAAAAGAGTTATACATCGCAATAAGCGGTCAACCTTCTATAATATCGAACTATTACGCAACACCTGTTGCATTAATGTCCCCTAGACCGAATTGCGGTCACGGCGCGGCGGCCAGTCTTTACAGACTCTAGCTATCTGCGGAAGACTGAATAAAGTGCCCAAGTGTAGGCGTAAGCACAGGTGCACTTTCTCTTTCCTCACTCTCATAGTCTGATGGGACGGTAATCTGACACGACAGGAGAGAGATCAGGGTACAAGACCAACGTGTTTACGTGCTTTCCGAGGCACGGGGGTGGAACACCGCCAACTTCCTGACTCCGGGCAGCTACTGAGAATTTCTTGACAGAAAACCTCAATAACTGATTTTTTGACTCGACCTGGGATTCGAACCCAGGACCTCATTATCACCAACAACGTTTATGACCACGAGATCTAAGAGGGAGTCAGCAAATGCACACTTTAGCAAATACTTTTTTCTACTCACCTGGAAACACTGCAGTAGGCGGAGTTGTGCGCCGGTGAAGCGTAGGAGCCGCTCGAATATATCCAATTCGGAGAGCTCCGCGCCCAGGATGCATAGACGCTTCTCCTGCAGCATCTGCAAGAAATGAAGGAAGTTTTATTAAAACCAGTTTCAATGAATTTTGTAGACGTCAACTGTAGGAGTAACAAGACGAGGCGATGGGTGAACAAACTTATTTTTTCTTTAAACTTCAGGGACAAACGATCTGAAAGTTCAGTACGTAAGTGGTTACTGCAATCCATGAATTTAATAAAGCACCTGCAACTGCAACAAACTGCTAATACAAAAAAATGGTACGGAAGCATTGTCACCTCTGAGGACTAAGATGGTTTCTGCTACAACCTATTATTAAACTGGCTCTATACTTCCGACCAGAACACTCACCGCCGATGGTGATGCCTACCCGGACGAACTCCTAGAAAAGCAATCTTTTTTTATAGAAGAGGAGGCAAACGAGCATACGGTTCACCTGATGTTAAGTGACTACTGCCGCCCATGAACATTCGCAACACCAGAGGAATTGCTGGTGCGTTGCCGGCACTTTAAAACGAAAATCTCACGACCTAATTAAACTCTAAGATATATATCTAAGATATTTAGGTCTTTCTCGTATCACAATCCACTTGATCTTAAGTCCTTTAAGTGAGCGTACCTTGGCCTAATAAAATACACCTCTACCTTAATTCAAGAATCCAAATGAAAATTATACGTGGTAGCGCCATGCTGCAGTTATATTAGTAGTATAGTTGTAACACGAATGGGTCGGCTCGACCGGTAAAGGACCATGCTCTCACAGAATACCAGCGTGAAATAGTAGCTTAACGCTGCTGTGTTTCGTATGGTAAGTGTAGAGACCGGAGACCCTTTTTACTGGAAACGAGGCATTCCATCTTAGTCTTCACGGGTGACAACGCATCTGCATTTTGATTTTTAATCGAGGATAGATGTAATGTCTATGGGCCGCAGCAACTACTTACCATCAGGTGGATTGTGTGCTCGTTTGTCACCCTATCCTATATCAAAAAATGCGTTGTTAGTTTTACATAAGAAACTAAGAACGCTCAGTTACCAATAAATAGTCTCACAAGAACATAGTGTTATAAATTACGCCGACAATTTGTAAGAGCGTAGTTCTTCTCTCGGCCATCCCTACAGTAAAAAAATAAAAAAACTGAACTAAATTTTTCAGCGCCCTCCTTTCACCTGAGGAGGGTTGCGTCCGTTTACGACTTAAAGATCTCTCGCTAGATCATTAAGCCAATCCCAAAAGGTGGTGTTTAGTGGGTAACAGTTTCCACATAACGACGCAGCCGGCTGCGTGGTATGCTATGAGTATTCACTACCCCCCTCTCCCGTTACCGGAGGGTTGCCCTTATTTGCTTCGGGCACAAAAAAAAATTAAACTACAGTTACGGACACAAAGAAAAACTACATGGCATAAAATAATGTCATGACAAAAAGAAGAAGAAAGGAATGTAATGACAGACGTTTACTCTATACAATCTCTCTTATGAGGTGTCTTTAGCAAAACTAACGAAACAAGATACAGAATTCAAACAAACTTCCAGTGATTATTTTGATAACCAGAGATTAATTATTCAGATTGTGTAGCGTAGAAGTCCGTCTTAGTTGGTACCATCCTCATCTCTCACCTTCGTACCTATTTCTGCCGCCAGGGCCTAAACGTTGTATGAAAATTTTATAGTACACGAGCAACCTGGGTTTGATCTTCATCGGCACCGGTAAAATTGTTAATTATATTTCAAGACATTCCTTCTCGTCATATAATCAAAACCCAGTTGGAACAGCGAGATTGAATTACCTACGTCTTTAGTTTTAAGATTAATATATTGATGTAGGTCACTTAAGTCGGTAATTGGTTTGTTATTGTACAGTCGAGACCTGTTACAGCACTATCATTAGGAGCACGCAGAGGCCTTAAGCTGAAAATCTTAGAGGCATTATTCACAAACATTTAATGGTACCTTCAGAAAAATGTTACAAAAATAATCGGAACGCCTTTATGTCAATTATTTTATTACTGTACTTTAGCGAGCGCGTTAACATTTTGACCAGAGAACAACAGCTCTTCAAAGCGGTGTTCAAATTCAAGCCGGAGACAATATCCGTACAAAACACAAATTGTTTTTCGCGATTCAGTGTCAGAAACAGAAACTCTAGTTGCCATTGTCTTTGTTTCTGACACTGCAATTAGTTTCGAGATATTGCGGTTGAATTCACTGCTAATCACATACAGAGAGTTATAAATATTACATATACTCAAGAATTACAATTACAGCTAACTAGCCTCTCATCTGTGACGAAATCAAAATGCAAACTGTCTGTGATGTGGCTGAATTCAGCCACATCACAGACTTTGGTTATTTTTGGCCCTAAGTTTATAAAAACTATAATATCTTCAGTTCTATTTTAAATTAAGGTTTTATTTTCTTTATCCATTACTCAGAATTAGTTTCTGTTCCTATTTCTATATCATACAACTATATATAAAATCTTTTATTATATAATTATTTTTTTATTACTTATATTTATTTATATGTAAAAAATAAAAAATGTTTAATTATAATAAGCAATTAATTACATTAACAGTACATATTTTAACATATCTATCACAAAAAAACAATGCTCTTCATACAAATTTTTTAGCAAAACAATGTTTATAACTTTCATTTTAAACCGACTAATCTGAGGGTATACAAGAGTGACCTCCACATTTTAACGTTCTTTAGACATTGCAAGTATTAATGTATAATACCATACAGCCAAATTCACAGTGAACAAGATCGGGAATCTTATTGCACTGAGAAGGATTAATAAACATACGAGTTTTGCCGCGAAATACGATCCTATAATAATGGCAGAATTCAGCCAGGCCACAGACGCGGCTTTTTGTTCTGGCTGATATCTGCCACCTCACAGACCAGAGGCTAGAACTCTGGTGAAATATTTCTTTAACGGATACTACTCAATATTTCACCATGTATATGGGAATAGGTCTACAAATAAACTTCGTTCGCACTTAGTTTAATTATATTATTAATACAAAGAAGTATGTTTAACAAAACAAAAGAAACAATTGCACTGTAACACACGTCGAACGTCTTATAACAAAAATACAACAGGATATCCTGTTTTATACCCAAAGTAAATTAATTACTGCGTTTTATTTGCCTATAACTATCTATGCCTCATTCTCTACTATCTTTGCTCGCTTATATTGTACCTAATACCTATTCCTCAATGTAACATTTAATTTCTTTCATCGTTTATAATTCCGTTCCTTAATATACCCTTACCGAGCACGAGCACTACTACGAACGAAAATACTATTATTAATGAACAGTTGCTCGATATTTATTAAAACACAATTTGGTCATTACTGTAAATCAGCTTTGTCGTTTCACTATAACTCTTGTAGAGTAATGACGTTTTTTATCATGCCTTCGACCTATAAAGCCAAATTTATCAATTTCGTATTTTTGTTATAAATTAGTAACCTTGTTAATTTAATATAGAATCTTTTAAATCCTTTGCAATCCGGTTTCCGTCCTGGCCATACGAGTACGGCTACTTGCACTTTTACAAATCACCGAGGATATTGGGTGTGGTATGGAAAAAGCAAGGGCTTACCATTCTTACGTTGTTTGATTTTAGTAATAGCATTTAATACTGTAGTATCTCCAACTGTACTTGACTGGTTGCGAAGTAACTCGTTTGGTCACCAACAGCGCATTCAGGTGCAAGATGTTTTTTTCACCTGGACTACTACAGCGGCTGGTGCACCACAAGATGGCGTGTTGATTTTTCTTCTGTTTGCAATTTTAATTAACCCCATAAGTCATAATTTATACCGTAGACGAGTATCGTCAGTACCATAAGGGCACACGGGGTCCGTGCCCATTGTCACGGGAGCTCCCGTGACGAAAGCCGTCGGCTATATTCGCTTACGCTATTCAATCTTTTTTCTATTTTATTAAAATATAACCCGACACAAAAATTTATAGGGTAAATGAGGGCGTTGTTAGTGACTTTCTAGCAACCCTGAGCAGTGACAAGGCACACATTGTCAAGTTAGCCAGAAAAAGACGCATGAGTAGATTTCCTAGGTATAAAATTTATTGGTTATTTAACGTGGTTAACGTCGTTTGGTTATTTAACAGTGGTAGAGCCACGCGGCAGCTTTGCTGTTGCACGTAGAGCCGGCTCAAACCGGGGTGGTACCACGACCTCACAGAATACCGGCGTGAAGTGGAAGCTCTGCTTCCGCGTTTCGTCTGGTGAGTGTAGGCGGCCGGAGGCCCAAATCCCCCCCCCCCCATCAACAGGGTAGCGGAATTAAATGATGATAGACTACCCCAAGAAGGTACCAGAACCCCTGGAGAATCCCTCGCTGAGCAACCACGACCATGTTTCTCCACTTCTGAGCGTGGGTGCTCAGGCTGCCCCGCGTATTCTGGGGGGGGGGGGGGGCGAAAAATTCCGATCATGACTAACACTGATCGGGGCAAACGGAGCAACAAGACCAAGGCGACCCCTGCCACGCTGTCCGTGAATTTCTGCAATATAAGGGGACTTCACTCTAACCTAAACGCCGTCCACTACCATCTCGAGACGGCGAGGCCGGCTCTGCTCTTTCTGACCGAGACGCAGGTGTCCTCTCCGGCTGATGTCTCGTGTCTCTCCTACCTGGGGAACAAACTGGAACACTCCTTTGTGCCTCGGGCTGGAGTTTGCGTTTACGTCAGAGAGGACATCTGTTCTCGACGCCTCGGCAGATTTGAAGGTTCGGACCTGTCCATCGTTTGGCTACGCGTAGACAGCGACGACCATCCGCGCGTCTACGGGTGCCTCTATAAGTCCCATAGCGGTAATGCTGAAACAGACCGACTCTTCGACCACGTCCAAATGGCTACAGATTCGTTGCTACAGCAGATCCCCTCCGCAGAGATCGTGATCCTCGGCGACTTTAACGCCCATCACGCCGAATGGCTTGGTTCACGTTTAACCGATCATGCGGGGAGATCTGTTCATGATTATGCCTTGGCATATGGTCTGACACAACTTGTTACTTCGCCTACGCGGATTCCAGATGTGGAGGATCATGCACCTTCCCTGTTGGACCTTCTGCTGACCACTCACCCGGACGGATATCAGATTTCCGTCGACGCCCCTTTAGGCTCCTCGGACCATTGTCTTGTCCGGAGTGTGGTGCCACTCACGCTGAAATCGCAGTTGCATTCTGCAGGCTGCCGCCGTGTTTGGCACTAAAGGTCAGCCAATTGGAATGGGATGCGGTCTTTATTTGAATCCTACCCTTGGGGGCGCGTTCGCTTCTCGCCGGACGATCCCAATGTTTTTGCGGATTCTATCGCTGATGTGGTACTTCAGGGTATGGAACTTTTTATTCCTTCCTCTGTGGTGCCCATTGGAGGCAAATCTCAGCCATGGTTTGGTCGCTTCTGTATAATAGCATCATGCTATAAGCAGGAGTGCTACCGAACCTGGGCTGACGCATCAGCGTCCCGGGATGTAAACATCAGCGCTCTAAAAAAGAAGTATAATTCCGCCTCTAGGTCCTTCAAAAGAGTCATTGCCAAGGCAAAGTCAGAGCACATTGGCAGAATTGGCGAGAAACTAGTTCGCCTTCCTTCTGGAACCCGTGCATTCTTGTCTCTCGCCAAGGCTGTCCAGGGGAATTTCTGTCAGCCATCTCTTCCATCTCTGCACAGGGAGGACGACTCACTGGCCCATACTGCAAAAGAGAAAGCCGATCTTCTAGGCTCTTTCTTTGCATCCAACTCTCAATGACGGGGGGAGTACGCCGGCGACCATCCCGCGGCGTGAGTGCTCCATGCCGGAAGTGCAGTTCACACAGCGCTCGGTTCGCAAAGCACTCCTCTCCCTGGACATCCACAAGTCGAGTGGGCCTGACGGATCCCCCCCAATTGTGCTGAGGACGTGTGCTCCAGAGTTGGCACCGGTTTTAACGCGTCTTTTCCGGTACTCCTACTCCCTAGGCGTAGTCCCAAAATCATGGAAGATGGCTTTCGTCCACCCGATCCCTAAAAAAGGCTACCGCTCAGACCCATCCAACTACCGGCCTATCGCCATCACCTCCTTGTTTTCCAAAACAATGGAGTCTATTTTAAACTGTCAGCTCATGAGGTACCTTGAGGATCACCAGCTGATTAGTGACCGCCAATACGGTTTTCGCCGTGGTCGGTCAGCTGGTGATCATCTGGCCTACCTAACTCACAGATGGGCGGAGGCAGTAGAGTCCAAGGGGCAGGCATTGGCTGTTAGTTTGGACATTGCGAAGGTCTTCGATCGGGTTTGGCACAAAGCGCTTCTTTGAAAGCTCCCTTCCTATGGGCTTCCCGAGAAGAGAGCTTTCCCTTTCTTGCAGATCGGAGCATCACGGTCGTTGTAGACGGTGCAAGCTCGGATTGCAAGCCTATTAATGCTGGTGTTCCACAAGGCTGCGTGCTATCGCTGTTTCTTCTGCATATCAATGATATGTTGCAAACCCGTCACATTAATTGCTATTCAGATGACAGCACTGGTGATGCTCTTTACACCGGCCGAGCCAATATTTCTCGGGAAAACGTCTCCAAGTGCCGGGACAAACTTGTGTCTGAAGTCGAATCTTTGTTGTACAGATTCTCGGATTGGGGGCGACTAAATCTAGTCCAGTTTAACCCCCAGAAGACACAAGTTTTCGCGTTAACCGCTAAAAAGAACCCCTTTGTCGTATCTCCTCAGTTTCAAGGCACTCCCCTTGTTGCCTCAGCCAGTATCGGAATCCTCGGTGTCGACATATCGAGTGACGTGCAGTTTTGTGGTCACTTGGAAGAGAAGGCCAAATTGGCCTCTAAAAAACTTGGCGTGCTCAGCAGAACGGGACAGTATTTCATGCCGCACACCGCCTGCAACTTTACAAGGCGCAGGTTCGGCCGCACATGGAATACTGTTCCCATCTCTGGGCTGGGGCTCCCCAGTACCAGCTCCTTCCACTTGACTGCAACCAGCGCAGAGCGGCTCGAATCGTCGACGACGGAGTGCTTTCAGATCGGCTTGACTCACTGGCACTGCGAAGAGATGTTGCATCTCTTTGCATTTTCTTTCGCATATACCATGGAGAGTGCTCTGAGGAATTGTTCGGATTAATCCCAGCCGCCAAATTTCGTGAACGCACTACGCGGCAAACATCCCGATACCATCCACACCATCTGAATGCTTGGCGGTCCACCACTGTACGTTTCAAAAGGAGTTTTCTTCCGCGTACAACCTCTCTGTGGAATAGTTTACCACCGGCGATGTTTCCGGACCGATACGACCTGGGGACCTTCAAGAAAAGAGCTTACTCCTTTCTAAAGGGCGGGCAATGCACCTGCAATTCCCCTGGTGTTGCGGTTGATCATGGGCGGCGGTAGTCACTTAACATCAGGTGAGCCGCAGGCTCGTTTGCCCCCTCTTCTTCTTCTATCTAAACGTTTTTGTCGGGCTGTACACTACAAACTTACTGTTTGTGTAAATTTTCGGCAATCTATGTATTTATTATCTATGAGATAAAAATATCCTTATTTTTTGAGAAGTGAAGCCTAAATTTTAATTTAATAAATAAAAAAGAGTACACGTATTGATGTTGATAGATAATATTTTCTTTTTTTGAAACCGAGTTTATTAAAGAAAAATTTACTGATCTCCCGTACCTCCTATTATACTAGACTGCACTCTAATCCCTTACTGCTGCATGTCTTGGACCTCACAGGTTAAAGTAAAAGTAAAGGGTACGTAGATTACGTAATTTTCTTCCCACAGTAACTAAGGTTACGCTCGCCCAGTCTCTACTTCTGCCTATCCTTGACTAAGCCGATATTTGCTACCCACTGCTTGCTATTTGCTTCCACTCTTCATTATTTAAAAGACTGTTTAAAATATCATTCCCTTACCCATAATGGGTTCCTTCGATCCTCTGTCAATCTTTCTTTCACTACTTTTACTTTGCATTCTTCCTCCTGTTTTAAGAAATCCTTTACTGTAACAGCTGTGCGTTTGTGGAACTCTTTACCTCTCCACATTCGTTGTGCTAAATCTCTTCACTGTTTGAAAAGTCTCGTTAAATCGTCGTATTACTTGGAACACTATTAGACAAATTACTTTTCCTTTTTCAATCTCATTTCATTTAATCTATTACATCATATTATATATAATTTTCACTTATCTTCATTTATATGTATTTTCATATTTATTTATTTTTATTTAGTATGCCGCCCCTCCCCCCTATTTTAACTATTGTTTGCATTAGTTCTCTACGCAAAGGTTGTCTGGAAGAAATCACTTTCAGAGTTATAAGACCGCCTGTTGGACATATTCTACTATAGATTTAACTCGTTATTTAGTATTTAAGTGTACATAGGAGATACTTATTAAAAGTCATAATGTTATGTTTTATTTACCACTGGTTCGAAAAGAGTCCTCTGTCCTGGGAAGAGCCAGCAAGAAACCCAGCGGGGTACATACTATTTTTGAATAAAGAATAGTTTACAATTATTAAAGTTACACAATAATTAAGAACACAAAACAAATTACAAATAGCTTGGTAGTGATCACCTCTCAGGTTAATCTTAAAAATAAGTAGTTCCTTTCTCTAAATTTTCAATTATTTTTTATTATTATATAAAATTTCCAAACTGTTTATATACCGGCAACTGTTCATTTTATAAACTGTTATTTTATATGTTATTAAAACATGACTTGATATTTTAATACTCAATTAAAATATAACCAAAATTATTCACTGTACGTGAGACACGTGTCGTGTTTGTATAGATACCGTCTGTGTGTCTCTCATTATTAGGTAACTATATGCATTTATGGATGATAATAACCTCTGGAAAGGGTGATCGCTACCAAGCTATTTCTAATTTGTTTTCTGTTGTTAGTTATAACGAACATGATTGTAGGCTACTATTTGAAAGAAAAAAATAGTCGCGCTGGGTCTTCTTTCTAAGACAGTGGTGTTTTTAGCGAACCAGTGATAAATGAAAAAAGTGACTTTCAATAAGTATTGTTTACAATCTATATTGAATAAAAAAGTTCCTGTTTCTGTTTCTTCTAGATAATACGCATTCCTTACAAGATTTTCCCATCCTCATCAGACAAGCGCCTTATTGAGCGCTATTTTTTATAGGATAACGGTGACAAAGAGCACAAAGGCCACCTCATGGTAAGTGGTCACATCCATCCACTTACTATCGGGCCCATAGACGTGTACATCTATCCTACTGCGTTGTCATCCTTGGGGACTAAGACGAAATGCCTCATTTCTAGTAACAAGAGTTCTCTATACTCACCATACGAAACACCTACATTGAGCTGCTATTTTACGCTGATATTCAGTAAAAGCGTGGTCGGGCCGACCTATTTATTCTACAACCATAATAGAGCTGCGGCGTGACTTTGTCATGTATACATTTTATATATATATATATATATATATATATATATATATATATATATATAATATATAATAGAATAGCATAAAAACATAAACACTCACGCCTGTCACCCAGAGGGGTAGGCAGAGACCACGGACTTCCATTTGAGACGATCCTGTCCTAACATACCTCTTTCGCCTCCTTTACATCCATATATCTACGCATACATGCTCGTCGGTTAAGGGTACTTTTAACGTGGCCCATTTTCAAAATATCGCCAATTTGGTCGATAAACTTTTTTCTAGGGCGTCCCTTCCCGATTCTGCCGTTCACATCTGCCATATAAATTTGTATTGTGTGTGTATATATATATATATACACATATATATAGATTATATAATTTTAAAGATAGTTGCAAATATAAAATCCACTTATCAATGTCTCCCGCTTCCGCTCCTAACCCAGACATGTACACAAGACATTGCCTGCTGCAGGTAAATATACAACCCAATGACAATAGTCAACATGCAGTCGGTGTGCACGTTATTATTGAACATGTAGCGGGTATGCGCGTCTACAGGCGACGACGTGACAGCGATGGCTCCGGTGACCGCAAATGACATTCTCGCAGCACCTTGTTGCGTTAGTTATATTGTGCATTGTCGACGAGATACATTGTAAACTATTTTTTCTGACTGCGTAGAATCTAAAGGATTAAGACTACCCGAAGACGAAGACTTTTATCTCCTTTGTTAACAACATAAATAGGCTTAACTGCAAACAGGCTTCATTATTAAAGCAGAGTAGAGTTTTTTATTAGCACGTTTTTAATAAGTCACTTTCTTGTTTCTCCGTCTGTCTGTCTGACGTTCCGGATGGGAACATACAACTCAAATTTCGAGCACTTCCCGACTTCCAATGTCGAGAGACTTGAGTGACTGGAGAAATTTTGAACATAGTTCTGAACCGGATGACAATGTACGAATATGAAACCGTGGTATATTAAATGTTTTTTTAGTACAAAATTAAAAAAATCACTTGTATAATTATTCTAAGCGACTGCTTGACTACTACACTTGCTGGGAAGTGGTGAGCTTCCCGACTCGCATATTTCCACGGAATACCATTTCTCTTGACTTTTATATTATTTCATATGTTTTAATAATATTATCATTTTAGTGTTAAATACCGATCATGGTTCTGTTTTTTCATGCTGTGCATATACGACCAGCAACTACGACTATGACATTAATTGAACTTAATATTGATGTATTGTGAAGCTTTTGTTGGATTGTCTTGATGATCTAGCGGTCGTAAACGCGATTGCTGACCATAAAGTCCCAGGTTCGAATCCCGGGTCGTGTTTTTCCGTCAAGATTTTTTTTTTTTTTTTATAGGATAGGGTGACAAACGAGCACACAGTCCACCTGATGGTAAGTGGTTGCTGTGGCCCATAGACATCTACATCTATCCTCGATTACGAGTCAAAATGCAGATGCGTTGTCACCCGTGAGGACTAAGATGGAATGCCTCGTTTCCAGTAAAAAGGGTCTCCGGTTCTCTGCACTCACCATACGAAATACAGCAGCATTAAGCTACTATTTCACGCTGGTATTCTGTGAGAGCGTGGTCCTTCCCCGGTCGAGCCGACCCATTCGTGCTACAACTATACTACTAATATAACTGCAGCATGGCTCTACCATGTTCCATATTCTCAGTAGCAGCCCAGATTCAGGAAGTTGACGGTGTAGTCGCCTCCGTGTCTCGGAAAGCACGTAAAGCACTGCGCATGATCTCTCACCGGTATTGTCGAATTACCGTCCCATCGGATTATGAGAGTGAGGGAATAGAGAGTGTGCCTGCGCTTGCGAATACACTTTGACACTATAATCCTGTCCTGCGCAGATGGCTTAGCTTCCGTTGAGATTAGCCGCGGTGATCGAAATTCGGTCTGGGGGGCATTATATCACCACGATAAACAAGCACATATCAGTTATTAAACAATATATTAGCGGATATCAAAAACTGTTACCAACGAAGAGTTAACTGTGTTTGCAGTGTCATTGCAGCGCTAAGTATACACGCTAACGACTGTACAAACTATTTACTAGTAATAAGTTAATTAATTGTAAGTCAATAGTTTGTACGCATAAATGCATTACTCACGCTTACGGACTTGAAACATTCAAATATGATTATTTCGTACATTTATGTACGCGAACACTACATTTTGAATAAAATCACTCAAAGTAATTTTAAAAGTAAATTAATTTTACGGATTTTAAGTTCATTAGTTACAGGAGCCCTAGCAGGTGGTTAGTATTCAGCAGCTTTCTCTGTCGAGATTATGATGTTTCTCTAAATTTAATAGAATCACGAGGCTGCTTCAACTGAAGTGTTTCCTTCATAGGAGTGTTTCCCTTCGTTTCCTCGTGACCATGGGTGAGATAAAACAGTTGAATCTCGAAACCCCCGCATTCAAAACGAGTAAAATTAAACGCGATAAAATTTACAAAAGTATTTTATTCATACAAATTTGGTGACTGCTCTTCTTCTTAAATGTAGATGTTTACGGGACACAGTATTCACTTAACATCAGGGGGACTGTGTGCTCATTTGTTACCGTTATTCTATAAAAGTTAAAGTTATAACGTCCCAGGCTTCCTTTCATTTCTGAGAAGGCTTTAAGACAAGGAAATGTCCGCCGCGCTGCCCCAATCAGTGTTAGCGAACTACACGTCTTCGAAATTATTTTTCTTATTTTTCAGACACGCAGGTTTCCTCATTCTTCATCGCGAAATACGTGGTAAATCAGCACTTATAAAATTGCAATTAACAATTTCATTGGTGCCGGCGGGGATCGAACCCGGGTTGCTCGCGTACTATGAAATTTACAGCGAGCGCTTAGTCCCTGAGCTACCCCGGCTCATCACGGTTACTCTATAAAATAAATATTTTCTCGTTGCGGAAAGGAAATAAAGACATGATACTTATCTTTATATTAGGGACTTGTTTAGAAATGTGAATGCCGCTGCCCGTTATGCTAACTAAGGCGGACATTCTTAATAAAATTTCAGTGCACAAGCGCACGTCTCATACAATTACATCATGATGTGACAAACTCGCGTGCTTACCTCTCAAGGCGTTCATAATATTGTTTCACGAGTCAAAACATAATGGCGTATTCAATGCAAGGTATTCAATCGGTAGTAGCCAAGGAACTTGAGAAGCTATTGTTGTTAAATTAAAGAACAAGGTTTTATGTAAACAGCATTGACACTGGAAACGGAGCATTCTATCTTAGTCCTCATGTCAGGGGTCCGCATCTACATTTTCATTCTTAATCGAGGGTAAATGTAGATGTCTTTAAGCCACAGCATCCACTTACCATCAGTTGGATTTTGTTTTGCTGCTCGTATGTCACCCTTATTCTAAAAAAATATAATGAAGAAATATTTGTTATGTACTACATAATATTCATTATTGAACGATACACACTTTTCGTATTTCCCAATAATGACAAACCTTAACTACCGAAAAGCCTCATTCAGTATTTTTAAAAGAATGATGGTAAGTGGATGCTGTGGTAAGTGTGCCTATAGACACTACATTGTATGCGCCGTGACCTCTGAGGACTAGAATTTATTGAATGCCTCGTTTACATTGAAGAGGCTCTCCCGTTATTTTCACTCACCATACGCAATACACAACACACACACACACAGTAGTATTAGGCTGCTATTTTACGCTGGTATTATGTGAGAGCGTGGTTCTGGGTTCCGATTGAGCCGATTCGTGCTACAACGGTAATAATTACACATACAACAAACCACAAACCCAAACGAATAAAAACTTATTACAAAATTTAGTTTATGGTAATTGTTGGCAGGCTAAAACTAGATTCTGTTTTTTTTTCAGTCTAGTGAAAAATATTTAAACAAAATGTAAAGTATGGAATTTGATTGCAAAATGTAGAATTTTGAGAAGAAGAGAAAGAAGAGAGAAAAATGTGACGCTCGTTTTAGGGACCTTTTTTGACCAAATACTGGGATACATATGTATAAACTCCATTTCACAACGTCAGCATGTAATCTACGTCGGTGGCTCTGATGTCTTCATTACCAATTCCTATTACGCAGAAAAATTCTGCGCATAACCCCAGAGTAACCTTCATAGCCTAAAGTATCAGTAAGATAAGGTGGCAATGAAACCGTAACAAATCGAAAGAATATTTCGAAAAACCCACAACCAATGGGGAAAAAAGGTTCTCGAGTGGCAGCCTCGTACCGGATAGCAGAATGTAGAGTATTCTCTCACATGACGGAGTGACGATCTTGTGAGATATGCACAACGCACATATTAATTGTGAAATCCTACGTTCAGCAGTGTATTTTGTTTTGGGCAGTAACGATTATGATGATAATATAACTTAATCTATTTATATTTTATATCCAACTAAAGTATTACTACTAAACCATAATCGAGTCAATTTCATCACACTTACAAAATTTTATCAAAATCGATCCCCATTAGAGCTCATTTCACATACACACGGACAGAAGAATTTTATATATTATAAAGAATATAAAGATAACGCAGTGTATCATCTGTATTTCGGTTCACTTCATGATTTTTGATATTCCCTTAGAAATAACGTCGCCACTATAGATGTAAGCAGATCACGGACTATCTCATATGAATACAGACCTGACGCACTCGGAAAGATGAACATTGTCATAAACTATGTCTGGTTTCATTTAATTAACCACTTTGAACACGGGACATCTTGTTCGCGAACAAGCTACAATACTGTTTTTTGGTATTGTATATTTTTCCTTGGTAATGGACTCTTAGACCGCGTTTCATCAAAAATAAAACGTTTTGTTTATTATTTTAGGTTATTAAAACTTTCTTTAATCCTTTAATAATTATTTTAGAATGTATTTGACATAATATTCTATATAATACTAGCTTGCCAGGCAGAAGTTGTTCTGCTCTTTTCGACGACCCTTTCTCTTAAACCTCTTAAATTCGCGTAAAAAATTGTGGGTCACTCATGGTTGAAAAAGCTATCCTATCTCTCAAGTTGGTCCAAACTGCACACCGTGTGCAAATTTGATTTAAATCGGTTAAGTATTTAGGAGACCACGAAGAAATATATATATATATTAAAAAGATAATAACAGGATATTATGTCAAAAAAATTCAAAGGCCGCGTTAACATCTGCAACAATATTCTGAACTAAATTGTCATAGCCTTCGCGACATCTGTACCTATCGTGTGTAACCTATATAAGTTGCGATTGAATTATTCACGAGCTTCTCTCGAGATATTTATCGCAGAAAAAAATTGCAAGAATTCATTTGATATATAGACAGTATTGCAAAAAACTTATGCCAAACTTCCACGAGTGTTCTTGTAGGTGGAACCGCGGCCTTAGCCAGTGTCTAGTAATAAGTTATAACCTTTAATAACTTGTTATAAAACCTCAACACAATGTGTTAATGCGTCACACTGCGAAGTCTTTGGGAGATTTAGAAGGCAGCTTGAGCCAGTAGACCGTCGATTAAGATAATATCTCAAGACGTCTAAGCAGACATATTACCTTAAGGTTCTAATCACTACCGCAACACTCGTTTCATCGATACCACTAATCGTTCACATGTGCTGACATTAATTTAATACTCAAAATTGCACCATTTTTATATCAAAATCTACTTTAAGTTATCTGTATTATAACTTAAAGTAGATTTTGAACAGCATCACGATGGCGAGTCAAGTTTAATCATCAAGTTATCACCAAAACGCTGCTAAAATATTCATAAAATTACACATCATTAACAGATCATTACACCACTAGTGGGCAAATGTGCCTGACAACTGTTACTTTTTATAAACGTAAAGCGATCAAGTTAGCCTAAGCTGAGAAGAATTGTTTGCCCAAAACACTTTCGAATGTTTATTATGTGAAAAATTTTTGAATATTGTTGCCTCAACCCTTTTAACACGTGTGATACTCGATCGGATGATACGTATTATAATAAGGTTATTGAGAATATCTTTGGATACATACGATATATAACAAAAGTGCAAAGATCTAGAAAGTAAAAAAATATATTGACTATAGAAAACATTAACATATTCCAATTCTAAGTGTAAAAAGCCTGGTCACCCGCTACGTCTAGCCGGGATGAATCGATCCGTCTCATCTGTTGAATGCGTCGGAAGTCTAGCCGCTTAACTGTGCAATAACCCCCGACCATAACGTCTTTATTTCAATTAATATTGCGCTAACAATCTAAATTGCCCTTTGTAAGTATTTGACGTGACATTGTCTCACTTTGCAGATCAACATGTTGAAAGAGTTTCGAGTTACAGAAATTAAGTTGTCTATCGTCGGTTCGTCGTCGACGTGCTGAGTCATGTATACGCTATATCTACTCTAAATGTTTTAAATATCTAAATATCTCAATTCTAAATAAATATATACAAGTTATAACACACTATTTCACCCCCTCATGGGGTTAAATTTTCGTGTCTACGTCGAGGAAACAGTACATACAAGTCGATCGGCCATATAGTTATGTAGATCTCGTGATGAATCAGTGAGTTGGTGGTATTTCGCTTATTTATTTACATTTATTTGTAGATAAAGATCACAATACTAAAACTAAAATATTCTTATCAAATTCAACGAAGAAAATTGTATAATTTTATATTTAAAGTTTGGTATCATTGGTTATTTCTGAGAAACTATAAGTGATACAGGCAATAATAAGTTTTTATCTTTTTGTAACACAGTAGAAGTTAAGATCTTTAAGGTTACAACCATAAATCTCCAACAAGAATAAACATAGCGCATAGACAGGCAAATTATTTTTATTTCATTCATTCCAGTTTGTCATGTTCAACAACTAAATCGTGTTGATAACTCTTTAGCTAATTTAAATGTTGCGCACATCATTATCATCGTACTATAATGATGATTATGATGATGAAAAAATTGATTCTGTTAGAGCGTGTATTTACTTTGAAATTATCAATAACAAACCGTAAAAACGAATGCGCGTATAGGATTTTGTTCTTTACTTGTAACAGATCTTTTATTACAGTACTGCTATCGATTTAATTTCAGGTGTAATAAATTTTATCGATTATATATTTTATGCGTTATGAACGCAAGATGGACGACTTTACTGGTAAGGGTACGGCAAGTACATCTCTCACTTTCGATTTGGCGACAATGTAGTCGATCAGTCTGTTTTTCGAGCTAAATGTAAGCAGTTCCCGTATTCGTTGTCAGAAGTGACTTGCGAACTAACATCTAAAAATCCACCTGGTGTTAAGTGGCTTATTCAACCCATAAATTTAAAGTTACAGCCTATATATATGTCCCACGGCTGGTCACAAGCCTCGTCTAATTTCTGAGTGAGTTTTAGGGCAAAAAAATTCCGCCGCGCTGCCCCAATGCGTGTTGGCAATTTTCACACTTCTTCGAAATATTTTCTTTTTCACATCTAAGATGCAGGCATGTAGGTTTCCTCACGATGTTTACCTTCACCGCTGAACACGTGGTAAATCAGCATTTAAAATTACAATAAACAATTCGCAGCGGCGGCAATTGGCAGCGGGGTTCGAACACGGATTGCTTGTGTACTGTGAAATTCAATCGAGCGCTTGGCTCCTGAACTAACACTGCTCTTCAACCCATAGACATTTGCAACTAACTTAAATCAAAAAAGGCTACGGATGTGTTAACACCACTTTAAGTTAAAGATTAAACACACAAAGGACAAAGATAAGAAAATAAAAGATAAAACGCCTCTCAGCCTATAATTACATTAGCTCCCTATACACTTCGGTATGGAACACATCGGTGCACGCAGCTTTTACTTGGCAGAATAGATGGGAAAAGGGTGGTGCTGCTCAAGACGGAACCCAAGGTGGATAACGAGTTCTACCACCTAGTAGTAGTTGTTTAAAACGCTTGAAATGCACACATGTAAATTACGAACACGAAATACAATTATGTTCTTATATTGAATGCGATGTAAATAAATTAAAAATATCCGACTAAAGTTTTATTACCGACTTATAAAATGAGGAGGTATTCAATTCGACTGTACGTTTTGTGTGTTACCTTAGAACTTTTCTCTGGGTGAACCGATTTTGATGATTCCTTTTTTTTTAATCAGAAAGCTGGTACTTCTCGTGTGGTCCCATATAAGTTTAATCAAGATCTGACTTGTAGGCCTTGAGTTATCCTTGATAATGCGTATTTAATTGACTGTTGTTCTCATTTCAATTATATTGAAGTCGGTTACACAAAATTTTTAATTTTACCTCTTGTATTTCATCCATTCAATGACACATAAGGAAATACGAACATAAATAAATTTAGACTCAAAGGTCCCGCTTACTAATTTAAGTGTTAAGGAAAACATTTCGAAACCTAGAGTATTTCACCCTATTAGAGTAGGATGCTGACCTCTCATTGTTGACACGTTAAAGCAAGGGTAGGCAAATTTATGGAGTCAACGGCATATTTAGTTCTTAGACCTGCAGGTGTCCTTGCAACGTTTTTTTCCCAAGGAGCACGTGGTGAATAATACAGATAGGAAATGACAAATTCAATGCCGGAACCTGGTTTGGATACTAAAAAGGAATGAATGAGGAAAGTGACGGTGCGAGCATGCGCTTGAACAATGTCAACGCTGCAATTCACTTTCTTCATAATATAATACATACATTTAAATAATACAACGATTTCAATAAACGCTATTTTACAGTGAGATCGTGTGGTTTCATTAAAATAAAAATATATATATATATATATATATATATATATATATATATATACATACTAGCATGCCAGGCAGACGTTGTTCTGCCCATCCTTAAATTAGCAAAAAAAAACTTGTAGATCACTCATCGAAGAAAAAACTATACTATCTCTCAAGTTGGACCAAACGGCACACGGTGTGCAAATTTGATTAAACTTTGACTTAGGGACCTTGAAGAAAAGAGCCTACTCTTTTTTAAAGGCCGGCCACGCACCTGCAGTTCCCCTGTTGTTGCAGTTGTTAATGGGCGGTGGTATTCACTTACCACCGGGTGGGCTGCAGGCTCGTTTGCCCCTTCTCATATAAAAAAAACATTATCTCTAACACCAAAGACCAAATTGGCGAAATATTTAAGATTTACCAAATTAAGATTACCTTTGACTGGCAAGCATATATGTGTGGCTGTTTTATTTTTTGGTTGGTTTATGAATGAATTACAACGTTGGAGTCCGCTAGTTTGAATCTCGCACGGATAAAGTATTAATATGGCCTACAAATAATTGTTTCGGGTCTGGATGTGTGTTTGTCCTTGTGAAATTTATGTAAATAAACTACTTTATACAAGTGAAAATCCTAGTGTGAAGGTAATGTTTTATTTAAAAGTGAAAGAAGAAAGAGAGGTATGTCAGGATCGTATCAAGTGGAAGTCCGTAGTCTGTCACTTCCGGAGACAGATAAAGGCAAAAACCAGATTTGCCTGGTTTGCCTAGAAAATTTAAGATGACCGCCTTGTCCCTGCTACACCGCGGCTCTAAAAGGATAATACTAAAATGTGAACGTAGAACGAACCTGGGACAAACGCACAACAGAAAGATATGAAAAGGTACCCGCGTGCATGTTCGTGAAAACAGAAATCATAGAATAAATTACTAATTTTGTCATAAGTTATACAAGAGAGGATGCCGATACTGCAAGTCCTTATCTGCACTCATAGGAGTCATTGTCCTGAATGACTGCACAGGCAAACCGCTATAGCGGACATCAAACACGCTGTTGTTTCGTGTGGTGAGTGTAGAGAACCGGAGACTCTTTTTGATGGAAACAAGGCTTTCCATTTTCGTCATCAGGTGTGATAGCGCATCTGCATTTTGATTCTTATTCAAGGATAGATGTAGCTATGGGCCAAAGAATCAACTTACCTACCACCAGGAGGACTGTGTGCTCGTTTGTTAGCCTTGTTCTTTTAAAAAAAAAACAAATATCGTGAGGTATTCAGTTCTACGTACGGAACCCAATATCTATTATAACAATATGAACTATATCAACGCACTCAACACGATCACCGTATATTTATCACTTAGTCGAGAAACTCGCAAGTAGTTCAATTTGTTTAGAATAAACGATAGATTGTATGACATCATTTTGTCTATAATAATACCGCGGCACCAATAAAATTGTTAATTGAAATTTTAAGTGCTGATTTATCACGTGCTCGGCGGTGAAGGAAAACATAGTGAAGAAACATGCATGTCTGAAAAAATAAATTCGAAGACGTGAAGTTCGCCAACACGTAATGGGGTACCGAACGGAACCCCCTCAGAATTGAGAGGTGCCCAGCAGTGGGACGTATATAGACTGCAACTTTATATAGTAATATTATATACTAGTATAAAAGATGTCTTGAGTCTCTCTTCATATTTATCAACGCATACCGTTAGACGTAGATATTTAAAATTTGATCAGAAACTGCTTTTAATGACGTAGGAACCCCGCTAAGGAAGTATTTTGGGAAATTAAAAACCTAAAACGATGAAATAGTTCTTGTATGATCAAAAATCATAAATTATTATTTTTGGCCTCAGTTGATAATTAAAGACCTTAGTCTAACTTAAAAGCTGTGATTAAGTATTATCAATCATTTGATAGCTTAATCTCTCCGGATTATGCGATCTTAATAATTTTAAATTAGCATTTAATATTGCAATTAGGTTACATTTCATTGGTGCCGGCGGAGATCGAACCCGGATTGCTCGCTTACTGTGAAATTTACAGCAACGGCGAACGTGTTGTCTATGTCTAGCATATTATGTTACAGATACAAATTGTATCTGCCATTTCAATTTAGTTGAAACACCTCTAGCAAAACAATTTAACTCAAACAAAAAATAATTTACTACCTATGCAGCCATTTTAACAGACAAAATTCTTACACCATACAGCCAAGTTTAAACTGCAATATCTTTAATTCCTGACTTCCTGGAGTAGATGATTGAAGAAAAAATTGTTTAGGATTTCATACTCTATAATTTTACATATTTTTCATTTGTAAACACAAGAAAAATGTTAACAATGTTTGAGAGTTCGCCATTGTCCTTTAGATATCAATCGCCTCTTCTGCGTTTTATATTGTCAGTTTTTTTTGGATTTGCTCCAACCTTGTAAAGAACAAATAGACAGGTACGTTAATCATGTGTTTGATACGACATCCGATTTTTTTCCGTGTGTGCACAACATTCGTGACGCAGGGCACGTAGCAGTGCACGCATATATGTGTACGTTCTTTCGTGGCAGTGCCTGCGCGTTTCTAATTATTTCCGCGAAGGTCCTGATTCTCCGAACATTATTTTTTAAACAGTGTGATCGTGATCAATAAAATAAAACAAGGAAACGTATTTTTTTTTTGAATAAGTGTGACGATGACAAACGAGCAAATGATCGCCTGACGGTAAGTTAATGCTGTGGCCCATAGCCCGTAGACAGCTACATCTATCCTCAGTTAAGAACCAAAATGCAGATGCGTTATAAGTTACAACCCCTGAGGAATGGAATGCCTTGTTACCAATAAAAGGTGTCCGGTTCTATACACTCACCATATTAACGCTATACTCACTTCAACATACAGCGCGATATGTTACGCTGGTATTCTGTGAGAGTGAGGTCCCTCGTCTGCCGAGTCAGCCCATTTGCTCTACAACCAAACTATAGCTGCAAAGCTAAATTATACTAGAACATATTTGCAATGGAAAAGCAATTTTAGACTCGCCTTCATAATTGCTTGAGCACAGTAACAAAACATTATCGATCGATTCTTTGTAGAGGTGTTTGCCTCATAAGGTCGTCGACGCAGCGGCCGCCAAAATTGAGCTATCTTTTGTTTTTATTTATAACCTGTGCCAATTGTCGCACTTCGTTCCGGGTTCGCTCATGGCGGCGGCTAGACTGAATACTCATGTTTTAATGAACAGCAATCACTTCACGTTTAAACAACTGGACGGATGTCTATATGTTTGCCATAGACATGAAATTTCTTTGATAATAATTATAACAAAAGATTTACTTTATTTAAAGATATTGGTTAGGTAACAGTTGTACTTACTATTTATAAGATTGAAATATTCTTTTGTCATGCTGATTGTATCGGTAATTGAGATGGGCTGTAGCATCTTACTGATAACAACTCAAAATAGTAAGAAACTGCGGTAAGCAACCCGCCTGCCAAACGTGGTAACTATGCCAAAATCTCGACTATGAAACGTATTATGTGGGAGGCCTTTGTTTAAAGGGCTGTAATGGATGGATTGATGGATTGATTGGATTATATCGGACGTTTACGGCTACAAATTGCAAAAAGTAAAAATTACATAGGCACTATTTCGGATATTCGATTCGGATATTTTACTTTTTTTTAATTTTCAACACGAACGTCGCGAAGCATCGAGTTTAGTCGAAAAATTAAGACATGCTGAAACCTATTATTAATTATTCAAAATAATTATAGTTAAATATCATTTTAGTTGTTGTGGTATAACTTGAATATTATTATATTTGTGTTTACCTAGAGGGTCTTCAGGTGATTCACATCGTTTCTAATAAGCTATCCTAAGACTTCATCATACAAGAACGGTATAAAACAACGCCATAAACGTCGCACGGCCAGTGGAAGGTAGGCAAAAGGCCCACTTTCATCAGCCGATGTGGAGCAACAAGACGCGCGGCCTTGACCGGGCGGTTGCCCAACGGTTGCTCCTCGGAGGGTCAACGTACTCGGGCACAGTTTCTTCATGGATGAGAGGTGTTGCGGCACGTGTAGGTGCACCAATTGTATCGCTTTTGTCGGATTTCCGTTTAACGCTAGCGAAAGATTAGAAAATGCAGTGATATCGTATCGTATGGAGGCAGGAGGAGGATAACAACTCTATTACTTAAATTTAACAGACCTTAACATTTCATACAACAAAATTTTACTGCTGGCCAATAATTATGGTAAAAAATGACTATTAAGCAGGAGAAAGGGAAGATAGGTTATTTTACTTATGTACAGGAGTACCCTTAACCGACGAGCATGCATGCGTAGGTGTATGGATGTGAAGGAGGCGAGAGAGGTGTGTCAGGATCGTGCCAAATGGAAGTCTGTAGTCTCTGCCTACCCCTCTGGGTGACAGGCGTGAGTGTTTATGTATATGTATGTATGTACTTATGTACAATTTCACGTATGAACTTCTAAATTACAAAATACGCTAATAACTTAATATACTTGCAAAGCGGCTTGTAGAATAAATACCACACAATAATTTTATATTACACATTATAAGAAATACTTTTGTATAGTTGCATAATATAATAAAATATAATAATGTACCCCAGACTAAATTTTGGTCACAGCGGCCAGTCTCTAAAAGACTAGCCAACTGCGCAAATAGTCATAGTCATAGTCATTTATTCCACAGAACAATATTACATTGTATTGGAAAATTAATTACACAAAATCAAAAATTACGTTTACATGCAATTGACTTAAATAAAACAAAAATCGAATAAAATTTAAATATCATAGCAGAACAGGATTATAGTGCCCCAGTGTATGCGCAAGCACAGGTGCACACTCCCGATACCCCTCACTCTCAAAGCTCGATGGAACGGCAATGCGACATGATCGATGAGAAATTAAGCGCAGAACCAACGGCTTTACGTGATTTCCAAAGCATGGTGGTGAAACACCGCCAACTTTATCACCCCCAGCTCCCGAGAATTTTTCGACAGAAAAATCCAATTTTTAAATTTCGGCCCGAGCCGGGATTCGAACCCGGTACCTTACTGCTGGCTGCAGCACCAATGAGTCGGCTCGACTGAGGAAGGACCACGCTCTCATAGAATACCAGCCTGAAATAGCAGCTTAATGCTGCTGTGTCTCGTACGGTCAGTGTAGAGAACCGGAGAAACTTTTTTATGCTAACGAGATCGTAGTACTCAGGGGTTCATCTGCATTTTGATTCTCAACCGAGAAAAGATATACTCGTAGGTGTTTATAAGCCGTAGCATCCACTATCAGGTGGATTATTTGTTTGTCACCCTTATTATTAAGAAAATATCACCCTGACATTTCACACAAACATCAGACAAACACCTAAAAGTATTATAACCACATCCGTAATAGAACAATAATTCCCGACGAGGCCGTCGCGTCGTTTATATTAATCAGCTTTAGCGCTGATGTGCTCAACTACACGGAAAATTCGATACATCTGCTGACATGTTGCAGAATTATCGTGTCGCAAGCTCGTATTCAATTAATAGCCGTAGAGCTATAAGACACGCTTGATTTGTTTCTGTAAAACATGAAAGGCCTTGATCTCAGCTATATTATCGTTGTGCATGCATCGGCTCGACTGGGGTAGGACCACGCTCTCAGGGAATACCATCGTAAAATAGCAGCTCGATGCTGCTGTTTTGTATGGTAAATATAGAGAACCGGAGACACTTTTTTACTGTAAATGAGGCATCCTCGTCTTTAGTGGTGACAAAGCATCTGCATTTTGATTCTCAATCAAGGACAAAATGTAGATGTCTATGGGTCACAGCATTCACTTTCGAGTGGACTGTGTGCTCGATCGTCACTCGTATTCTATAAAAAAGGCAGTTAGCAGTCAGTTTAAAAGGGGTTAGGGCTTTCTGTCTAGGAACCGTGTAAGAGAATTCTACAACAAATTTCGTCCTGTGGGTGTCGTAAGAGTTGACAATGTGAAACGTCAGATAAATCTCATAGCTTTAAATATGTAGCAGTACAACCATCTTGTTAACGTGAGAGGTATAATACCCAGACCGGCAATAGGCAGCAACGTAAAAGCTGTGAGGTGTCTGGCACTGCGATCGTAAATCCTTCTACCAATGGTGACGATGAAAGGAAAATCTTCTCCATGGATTAATGGATATCCCGGGAGAACTGAAGAGTCCCATATCCAGCAGTGGAATTTAATGGGTCGATAAAGAAAAAGACCGTCCGTGTAAATACAAGTAGTATTTACACGGACGGCCTTTTCTAGAATAAAGATTAATTTTATAGAATAAAGTGACAAACGAGCACACAGTCCACCTGATGGTAAGTAGATGCTGTGGCCCATAGACATCTACATCTATCCTGGATTACGAATCAAAATGCAGATGCATTGTCACCCGTGAGGACTAAGATAGAATGCGTCGATTCCAGTAAGAAGGGTCTCCGGTTCTCTACACTCACCATACGGAACACAGCAGCATTAAGCTACTATTTGACGATGGTATTCTTTGAGAGCGTGGTCAATCCCCGGTCGAGCCTACCCATTCGTGCTACAACTATACTACTAATATAACTGCAGCATGGCTCTACCACGTATAAAAACGTACCTTCTAGCCTTATGCCCAAGCAGCACTACATAAACTAATGTGTACCTGTTTGAAAGGTACAGTGAGCCAATATGATAAGAGGCTCGGTCCGGTGCAATCCAATTAGAGACCCATGGGTGACATTATGAAGCTTCCTTTGTTCGGAGTTTGATGCAGATGTTCGTTTAGTACATTGGCCACTTATCATGTGTGAAGAGAAAACTGGATTTTCACGTATAAAAATGTGCCAAAAGATTTCGAAGAATGGTTTGTATGCAGTCTTGTAGACACGAAAATGTTTAATCACGAAAACATAATTTGTGTAGTAGAAAGTTGAATCAATTATCGAATCTAGGATCATGCAAGATCCCTTTAGCTCAGCAAAGAAAACGCAGTAATTTTCTGAGCAATACAAATACAAGTTTAGTTAAAATCCAAGGCAACAAAACCAAATTCTATTTCTTATACCTGTTCCATTTCCCTCTGTCAACACCTTCGAGGCGATATGACCTAGTGGAATCTCTTACGGAGTCACTAGGAGAGTGGAGGGAGATTAAACAGGACATGGCAGCACCTTCCTTGATAACAATTCAAAATAATAAAAACCTACGGTTGCCAATACTCCAACGGGAAATATTACTCTCCCTCCTAGGCAATTTGCAGGAAAGAAGTTCACGAGTGGAATTTTGGTACACTGTGGTGTTGAATGATGATTTCTTAATTTCTTCAGACTATAATATATAATAGTATATTATAGTCTGAAGGAATATGCATTATATAATATATAACATATAATAGTATAAAGGGCAAGTACAACAATATAAACATTGTCGGTACTTAAACTATTATACAGTTTGCACTGATGCCGCAGC
This sequence comes from Parnassius apollo, assembly GCA_907164705.1. NCBI lineage: Eukaryota > Metazoa > Arthropoda > Insecta > Lepidoptera > Papilionidae > Parnassius > Parnassius apollo. Next base: position 4,794,394 of record CAJQZP010000393.1, read on the forward strand.
ATACGTGACACAGCTTTACATTAGATATAAGGAACCTTTCTGAATTTTTGGGCGCCACTGCACGAGAGCGAGCAATATCAGTTTAGGAAATTTCCTGCAAGCGCGACGTCACCGACCCTGAAACTTTACTGAGGTAAACACTACACACTAGTTAAGTAGGAGCACTTACGTGTAATAAACAGTATTATGTAAAACACACGAATTAAGAAGTTAGCTATTTTAATCGATTGATACTTTATACAAATTCTTACTAATAATAATTTATACACACTCATAAAATGTTTTATAGAAATATTATCTAAAGCTGGGCACAAATCTTCTGCGAGAATTTTAGAACAAGGAAGTTCATACAGTATCTATAGCGAACTTCATATGTCCTAAATTTTTTTTAAATTTCTCAGACATTCTTTTAAGTTATTATCAGGCCAGTATTTCAAACAACTGATATTAGCTTGTATCATGTTTAAATTCTGTCCGTTAGTCTATTAAAATCCACTGCTGAGCATAGGTCTCCCCCATAGACTGCCTCATAGGTGGGATATCTGCCATAGTTGCCACGCTTGGCAGGTGGGTTTGCAACTGGAGTTTTTTTTATTTTTAATCTTTATTGGGAATACGCTGCTGCCCATCTCTCGACTCGTTTCCCTCTACCGCCGATTACGACACCCACTGGACGATATGGGGGAGTGGATATTCTACACCGCCACTATACCGTTTTTAATTATGTAATTGTTTCATTTTAGTTATTGATACTATCTTTCATGAATTGGTTTACGGTTCGTGCTGACATCACTTCTGATCGCATGCTTCAACCAGTCTTTGACTAAAAAATGCTTGTGTTGGTATTACGTGGAAACAGCTTTAGTCAATTTGAGGTTATGTCCTAGCATAGTGTAATTTTGATGGAGCGAAACTCCCATAGAGCAAGAAAACGATTCTTTGAAATCTATCTCCTCCGTAACCCGAAGGTCAATTTACATAATTTTTTCGGCAATATTTGTAGCTCAACGCAGACAATGTTAGTTAAGGGGATAGAGTAAGTCAGATCAAATTCTAATTTCGTCCCCACTTGCCCGCGCGTCGTATGCTATGTACCGACATGTTTGTAATCACTAATACTGTAAGTAGATAGGTCGTTAGATACTTATTTCATTAGGTTTATCATATTTATGCCTGTTTCTTAACGCCAAGCCAGTCGCTTCTTATTTTTATTACGGTTATTTCCCATTTTAATTTTACGTCTTCCTGTTGCGTAATGTATATTCTGATCGTAAGCGACACAACGTCACCCTTTAAAGGCCGAAGCGAAGTGACCGGGCGGCAGGAACCACGCTTCAAGAGGCCGATAGTTTAGGTAATTTCTTTTTACGGTGAAAATAATGGTATTTTAAAAAAAGTAAATAACATAAGCACTGCTTTATAGTTAGTTCAGTTAGTATGCAAAGTTTCATGATCTTATTTAAAGTATTTTATGAATAACAGCGGTTTATTGTTTATTTTGGACGTAACTGGATTTTTTTAAAAAAATTATATACTTAGAAAATTTTACGAAATCGTGTTTTCGTCTAACATAATCCTTAACATTAATCCTTAACTTTACCATATATTTATTTCAAAATTAATGCTGCAATATTTTCGGCATAACGAAGGATCTTGCTAAGCCATTTGAGATTATATTTCCCCTTAACAATATAAATATGAATTTGATTTTTTTTTCTTTTACTATCTAATCAATTCGCTAATTTACATCTGCGCAATGTCACACCATTTGATTGAATCTTTTGTTGAAATAAAGATAGTTATTACTTTAGACTTTTACTCCGCTCCGTTTATGATGCTAGCAAAAGGTACACCTTTGCATCTGCATCGGCTCTATAACACAAATGATAACAAAAAAAATAAATAATTTTCTATTTTTTATACTACACGTACACAACATACAAAACAGTAAATAGGGCGATAGTCCATCCTCTGCTGATATGTGTTGTGCCACACACCGCGACCCGAATTCAATAACGATTGCGCCGACTTCCTCATCGGACGTAATGTCATTGACTCACCATTTCGTCTATCAAAACAACGACGTACAAGCGCACACCATGCGATAGGTATATCATGTTACTGACCTATAAACTATCGAGTGAAACTAATTGATATTGTTATTATCAAAAAGCATCCTATGTACTTATGAGCGTTTGCGTTGTACCTATATACTTGGATTTTGAATACTTTAATGATGTCAGGGTATCTAAGTTCATGTTTTTTTTTAAATAATATTTTAATGGCAAACGTACTAGTCCACCTGATGTTGAGTGGCTACTATCCAACTGCAAAGAAAGAAGACAATAGATGCGTTGTCACCTCTGAGGACTAAGATGGTATACCTTGTAATTATATAATACTAGTTCTCTACCCACAGTTGCGTGCCAACTATGGCGAATACCATGCGGCTATCGATGGGAGGGGCCTAAGTTCAGCAGTGGACTTTAATAGGCTATAACGGTAACGGTAACGGTAAAAATCATAGCGTAATATCTTAGTACGCATGACGCAGATGCGTTGTCACCTCTGAGGATTAATAATAATAAAGCTTAGTTGTAAAAAAAAAACATGGGTCGCTTGTTTGATGTTGGTAGAAATAATATTAGTTTTTTTATAGGATAGTGTGACAAACGAGCACACAGTCCACCTGATGGTAAGTAGTTGCTGCGGCCCATAGACGTTTACATACATCTATCCTCGTTTACGAATCAAAGTGCAGATGCATTGTCACCCGTGAGCAGTAAGATGAAATACCTCGTTTCCACTCACCATACAAAACACAGCAGCATTTAGCTGCTATTATATTATGTTGTATATACGTTACTATATGACGTTGGCCCATTTGTGCTACAACTATACTACTAATATAACCGCAGCATGGCTCTACCACGTATAAGTTTACACGTGTTTTTGCCTTTTACGGCGTACAAATATAATTGGGTGAAAGGAAGTAAACTAAGATGGAATGCCTAGTTATTATACTCGCTCTGTATACCCTTCAGAGCGGAGCTCAGCAGTACAGACACCGCTATTTCGTGGCAGAAATAGGAAAGAAGATAGAACATACGCAGGCGGTTGCAAGGCTTAAAATGAGCCCTAGCTAGGGTTGCCACCACAGAAATAATAATAATAAGACAATATTATTACGATTTCTTTGGTTGCCACTAATATAATAATATATAGTATTGTACTCTAATTCAGACAATTGTACTATATATTATAGAAAAATAATGTAGTTCGAAAAAACACTATATTGTTATCCCTAGTTCAACTGTCGCTTTTTTATATTAACTGTGATTGAAAGTCTGGACCAAGTATGTTTTACGGAAAGAATTTTTTCTATCATGAATGTAAAATGAATGTGTGTCTACCATGAATGGAAAAGAGTCATCATCATCATCATCATCATCATCATTACAGCCCTTCACAAGTCCACTGCTGAACATAGGCCTCCTCCAAGTAACGCCACAAAGCACGGTCTTGAGCCACCTGCATCCATCGACTTCCTGCATGTCTTACCAGGTCGTCAATCCATCTAGTGGGGATCGCCCTATACTACGCCTACCAGTACGAGGCTGCCACTCGGGAACCTTTCTTCCCCATCGGTTATCGGTTCTTCGAGCTATATGGCCGGCCCATTGCCACTTCAGCTTACTAATCCGTTGGGCTATGTCGGTCACTCTGGTTTTACTGCGGATATCCTCATTTCTGAGTCTATCACGCAGAGAAACTCCGAGCATAGCCCTCTCCATAGCTCGAAAGGAGGAGATGGGCAGCAGCATATTCCTGATAACAACTGTGATATAATAAAAAACTGCGGTTGCCAACCCGCTCGCCAGGCATGGCAACTATGGCAAATATATCTATATATATATGGCACATATATACGAAAAGAGCATGTATTAATTTAATTTAAAAATTAATTTTTAATTTATTTTAATATGAATATATATTGCTGAGACTCCTATAATTATTTTAAAAATAAAGGTAGAAAGAAAGGTCATTGATGGCCAAAGCAAATAGCAATAACAAATATATATGGAAAAATACATTCATATTTGTATTGATTACATACAGACATAAAGATTAAAAATAAATATGTACTTATTATTTTCCGGAATTTCGCAAAAGTACTATATTTTGCATCCTTTTTGTGAAAAATATTAAATTTGTTCAAAAAAAATGTGGCAGCCCTAGTCCTAGCACTTAGACAACCAGCTTAGATGTCTGGGTTATAACCTATAACTAGCACTATCTTTTATTTCTCCGCTTAGTGTAATACGACACATATTTACAGACTAAAACGTTATACGATTCACTTAGCATGGACGACACACTTGTTTTAATTTTTTGTAGGCGAATGCAGGTGGTGCCTCATGTGCTTCAGTGTCCATTTTTAGGTTTTGGAATTAAGGCTATTTAGTCGCATTGTCATACAATAACACGCCATAACCAAAACTGGTGTCAAAAGTTTAAGGTCTATGTAACAGCAATTAAAACATTGAATTAAACGCCATTTTATGGATTTTATCGCGTTTATTTGAACTCACTTTACATTCTCGACGTTTCGAAGGCTTTGCAGCACCCATGTTTATGATGATTAAAATTTTAGATTGCTTTTTATAACATATGATGCACGATTGATATTTATGGGTGGATTTGAAAATAGGTGCATTATTATATTAAGTTGACAGTTAGTTAAATTGAATACATAGTGTCCAGGTAAATACAAGAAATCATAACACTTATGGAGCTAATGCTAACCGTGTAGTGGCGGTAAAAGAATATCCAATACCCCCATAGATATCCTGTTTTTATATGTCTATGACCACCCCATATTCTCATTGGTATTGTACGAGACGACAGACGGAAGCAGACCAAAAAGTGGGCAGCATAATGTTGCCTGATAACAACTACAAAATGCCAGTTGCCAACAACTAGAAATGAAGTTGCCAGCCCGCCTTACGAGCGTGGCAACTATGGAATTACTAATATGTGGCATCTATAGGGAGACAATATCTTTCATCAATTGACTATGATAAAATGAATGAACGAATGTAAAGCTACTAAATCCGATCCCTCCAACAAATCCTGTTGAAATGACAGAGCCTACATTTGTGCAAAATATAAAGTGTTTAAAGACCAATGTACATGTATATGTATAATATATACTAAGCTATGACTTACTCAACTAATTGTAGTTTTGAATGAGTGCTAATTTAGGACATACTAGGCGGTGAAATTATATATCAGGAAGAAACCTGTAAGTCTGAGTAATAAAAAGATTCGAGAGCGTGTAAAGTCCGCCAATACGCAGGGGAAGAGAACTAGCTAGATCTATTATATTATATACTGCGAAGTACTTCCCTATTATTCGGAAGTTGTCACTGTGTGCTGGAGGTCATCATATTATGCTGCCTAATAAAAGCTTTAAATTCGGCCAGGAAGCTGTGCCAACCACATTATATCATACATCATGTAACTACTCATTCAAACGACATATTTTCTCCACTTTATATATATATTCGCCGTGTAGTGGCGGTTAAGAATATCCACTACCCCATATCTTCCCGTGGGTGTCGTAAGAGGCGACAGAGGGAGACAGACAGGAGATGGGCAGCAGCATCTTCCTGATAACAGCAACTGTACGACAAAAAAAAACTGCGGTTGCCAACCCGCTCGCCAAGCGTGGCAACTATGGCAATATACCCCCCCATGAACAATTACACAAACAGACGGCCCCCAGTCCCCGGCGGCCCCGCTATTCCTGGCTACGGTGGCGACCATGGTAACGGCGGGGCAGGGGGTGCTAAGAATCTCCGGTGGAGGTTCGGTTGCCACCTACGACGACTCGACCTGGCAACATTTAACGCACGCACACTGAGGACTGACGAGAAGATCCTGGAGCTGGAAGAAGAGATAGACAAGTTGCGCTGGAGTATTATAGGATTATCCGAGGTCCGAAGAGAGGGGGAGGACACGGTGATTCTCGAATCCGGCAACTTGTTCTATCACCGGGAGGGCGACCATCTGTCCCAAGGAGGTGTCGGATTTATCGTCCACAAGTCTCTCGTCAACAACGTTGTACATATTGAGAGTGTGTCGACGAGGGTCGCGTACCTGATACTCAGAATCACCAAACGGTATTCGCTGAAGGTCATACAGGTTTACGCACCAACGTCGGCACATTCCGATAAGGAGGTGGAGGAAATGTATGAGGATATTTCCAAAGCCATACATTCCTCCAAAACCCACTACACGGTGTTGATGGGAGACTTCAACGCAAAACTAGGCACAAGAGAAAACGGTGAGCTGAAGTTAGGGAAATTTGGAGTAGGGCAACGGAACCGAAGGGGCCAGCAGCTGGCCGACTTTATGGAGAAAGAGGGACTCTTTATGATGAACTCTTTCTTCCAGAAGCGGCCCCACAGGAAGTGGACCTGGTCGAGCCCCGACGGTTCGACAAAAAATGAGATTGACTTCATTATGACGACCAGACGCCAACTGTTCAGTGATGTCTCAGTGATCGCAAGGGTGAAAACTGGCAGCGATCACCGAATGGTTAGAGGCACACTGAACCTAAACGTTAAGTTGGAGAGGTCTCGTCTAATGAAGTCAACGCTCCGTCCCCCTCGTGCTCTGATCCAAAATCCCGAAAACTTTCAGCTCGAGTTACACAACCGCTTTCAGTGCCTACAAGATTGCAATGCAGTGGACGATATGAATGACAAGCTCGTGGAAACTGTCCATGCGGTCGGAGCTAAGTTCTGCAAGACCCGCCGCAGAGAACACAAAAACTCTCCGATCACACTCTTAATCTCATGGCTGTTAGACGGGAGATGAGGCTGCAATCGTCAACAGATTTGACAGCATACAGGCAACTGAACAGACAGATCTCCAAATGCATACGGCGAGACTTACGCAACTTTAATACTGCTCGTATTAAAGAAGCGATCGAGCGGAACCAGGGCTCCAAAGTCTTTGCCAGAGATCTGTCTGCCAGAAAGAGCCAACTGTCAAGGCTGAAGACTGAGTGTGGCAGCATCGTTTCCGGGACACCTGAGATTTTGAGTGAGATTGAGAGGTTCTATGGGCAGCTGTACACATCATCGTTGGAGCCACACGCAAGTGTGAGTAACGATCCAAGAGCAAGTCTTATCCGACACTATTCCGATGATATCCCGGACGTCAGTCTAAGCGAGATTAGAATGGCTCTCCAGCACCTTAAAAACGGCAGGGCCCCAGGCGAGGATGGAATTACAGCGGAGCTTCTGAAAGCGGGTGGAACACCGGTACTTGAAGTCCTTCAGAAGCTCTTCAATTCCGTCCTCCATGGTGGCACTACTCCGGAGGCGTGGAGCAGAAGTGCGGTGGTCTTGTTCTTTAAGAAAGGCGACAACGCTCTCTTGAAGAACTACAGACCGATTTCCCTTCTGAGCCGCGTCTACGTGCTGTTTTCGAGAGTCATTACGAATCGTCTCGCACGCAGACTCGACGACTTCCAGCCTCCCGAACAAGCCGGTTTCCGAAAAGGCTTCAGTACCATAGACCACATACATACCCTGCGGCAGATTGTACAGAAGACTGAAGAGTACAATTTGCCACTTTGCCTGGCGTATGTGGACTATGAGAAAGCCTTTGATTCCGTCGAAATTTGGGCGGTGCTGCAGTCCCTTCAGCGGTGCCAAGTTGACTGTCGGTATATCGAAGTGCTGAAGTGTTTGTACAGTAGGGCTACGATGGCTATCCGAGTACAGAACCAGAGCTCGAAACCTATCCAACTGCAGAGAGGTGTAAGACAGGGTGACGTTATATCCCCGAAACTCTTCACCGCTGCTTTGGAAGACGTTTTCAAGCTACTGGACTGGAAAGGATACGGTATTAACATCAATGGCGAGTACATCACTCACCTTCGATTTGCCGACGATATAGTCCTTATGGCAGAATCGCTGGAGGACTTAAGCACTATGCTCAATGACCTCAATAGTGCCTCCCAACGGATAGGTCTTAAGATGAACATGGACAAAACAAAGATTATGTTTAATGTCCATGTCACACCTATGCCGGTAGTTGTTGGAAGCACTATGCTCGAAGTTGTTGACGAGTACGTTTACCTGGGACAAATATTCCGACTAGGTAAGTCCAACTTCGACCGAGAGGTCAATCGACGGATTCAACTCGGCTGGGCAGCGTTCGGGAAATTACGACATATCTTCTCGTCAGGTATACCTCAATCTCTGAAAACTAAAGTGTACAACCAGTGCGTGTTGCCAGTGATGACTTACGGATCAGAGACGTGGTCCTTCACTGCTGGCCGTATGAGGACGCTCAAGGTCGCTCAGCGAGCTATGGAGAGGGCTATGCTCGGAGTTTCTCTGCGTGATAGACTCAGAAATGAGGATATCCGCAGTAAAACCAGATTGACCGACATAGCCCAACGGATTAGTAAGCTGAAGTGGCAATGGGCCGGCCATATAGCTCGAAGAACCGATAACCGATGGGGAAGAAAGGTTCTCGAGTGGCAGCCTCGTACCGGTAGGCGTAGTGTAGGGCGACCCCCCACTAGATGGAGTGACGACCTGGTAAGATATGCAGGAAGTCGATGGATGCAGGTGGCTCAGGACCGTGCTTTGTGGCATTACTTGGGGGAGGCCTATGTTCAGCAGTGGACTTGTGAAGGGCTGTGATGATGATATATATATATATATATATATATATATATATATATATATATATATATATATATAGCCTTTTCTAGGCATTGCAAATTGAGAATGAATAGATAAAGTGCATCATTAAATACAAACATTATAGAGTGATTAGATTAATGAAACAATAATATAGTGTAATAATTGAACAATATTTTATCATGCAAAATACAAAGGTAGGTATTTGTGACATTTTACATTAACACATAATTACTTTTCTACTGATACTGTCCAAAATATTATATTGTGTATCAAAACCGCTTTTTTATGTATTTTTGTTAACTTAATATTTAGGTATATTAAATTTGTTTGTGTAAAAGATATGTAATTTGTGTTTTGTTTCAATGCATTCCTTGAATGAGTTTTTTTTTATGGAATAAAGGCGATAGGTGGCGAGGATAAGTCGCTCGCGTCCGTAGGCTCTGACCACCTATTCCTAGGCCCACCCTACACGTGTCCCCCGGGTGGTGCTAAATGAGCGACAAGCCGATAGCACAGACTCGGCTCCACGCCCTGGTAGAGGCGTAAAATATACCACCCTTTATCCGCACCATGAGGAACAATATAATAGAAATGGCCCCGAGTTCCCGGCGCCCCTTTAATGGGGCAGGGTGCGAAGAATCTCCGGGAGGAAAACCGGCGACGAGGTTCGCCACCCGTCACGTTCTGTCTCCCGGAGAGGCGAAAAGTGGATTGCAGAGGTCCGTCTGGCTACGTTGAATGTATGTGGGGCAATGAATGATAAAATGGATGAAGTATGCGATATGATGAATGATAGAGGAATAGATGTGTTATGTGTAAATGAGACGAAAAGGAAGGGAAAGGATGTCACTACACATGGCATGTATACCGCATACTGGTCTGGTGTAGACGAGATCGAGCGGGCATGCCAGGGAGTAGGTATCATCCTTTCAGAAAGAATGGGCCAATGTGTGAAAGAGTATGAATGTGTAAGCCCAAGACTGCTGTGGATACGAATGAAAGTGGGCTTAAAGAAGTTGTTTGTGTTAGGGGTCTACGCCCCAGACATGTCTAAGCCCACTTATATCCGAGAGCAGTTTTGGGAAATGGTAAGGATGGTGTTAATGGAGTGTAAGGGAAATGAAAATATTATTATGCTAGGAGATTTTAATGGAAGGGTTGGGGTGAGGAGGCTTGGTTATGAAAGGATATTGGGAACGTTTGGTGATGAAAGTATAAATGAGAATGGTGAAAGTCTCCTCACCGTATGTATGGAAAAGAATCTTTTTGTGACGAACACTTGCTTTCGCCACAAGAGGATTCACATGTATACTTGGGAAAGAGGTGACGATAGAAGCATGATAGATTTAATAATTGTGGATGAAAGATTGAGGGGCGCAGTTGTAGATACAAGGGTTTACCGGGGTTCTAACGTAGGAACGGATCATTATTTGGTTCTATGCCGAATTAATGGTCTATTCAGGCGTTGGCGCCATCGGTCATCTGTGTCTACCACTGCGTTACAGCGTATTAGAACAGAAAGGTTACAAGATGAAGGTGAGAAAAAGAAGTTCAAATGTAGACTGAAAGAAAATATAAGTGGTTTGGATGAATTATGTATGAAGGAGTTAGACTTGGAGAATGTATGGCAAAATGTAAAGAAAGGTTTAGTGGATGCAGCTACCGAAGTATGTGGTGTTAGTAAGAGAAAGAATGAAAGGAAAAATAATACGTTATGGTGGGATGATGAGGTACGTATGGAAGTTGAAGCAAAGAAGAGAGCATGGCTAGATTTACTAGCAACAAAGGCTGGTAATTCTAGCGGTACGAATGATGATATTGAAAGAAAAAAGGCAGTCTTTAGACATCTTAATAAGAGAGTAAAAGAAGTAGTTGAAAGAAAAAAGCAAGAAAGAACGGATAAGAATGATAGAAGAATATCGGATAATTTCCAGGCAAATATTAAAATGTTCTGGAAACTTGTAAGAACTGCCAGGGGACATTCAAAACAGCCTATGATGAATGCTATAAGAGACGAGAATGGCTATATTCTGAATGATGAAGTTTTGAGTTTAAAGAGATGGAAGGAATATTTTGAAAGCGTGTTTATGAGTGAGGAGACAACGTGTGTACTAAGTGAAGTAGAAATTCCGAAGGAAGAGGAAAGAGGTAGCGAGATTAGTGTAGGTGAAATAATGAAAGCAATGAAAAGCATGAAAGCAGGTAAGGCTGCCGGATATGATAGAGTTTCACTCGAAATGCTAAGGGCTGGAGAGGAAGTGGTGGCAGGCCTGCTGCACACCTTGTTTAATTTATGCTGGGAACTGAAGCGGGTACCGGTAGACTGGTGCAAAGCCGTGATAGTCCCAGTATATAAGGGAAAAGGGTCGCAGCAGGACTGTAAAAACTACCGTGGCATCAGCCTTCTTAGCATTGTGGGAAAACTGTATGCTAAGGTACTGATTGAAAGGGTCATGAAAGAAACTGATGGAAAAATTTGGGATGTGCAAGCAGGATTTAGAAAGGGAATGGGATGTACAGATCAAGTCTTTTCCATGCGCATGATCGCGGAGAAGTTTTTGGCCAAAAACCAAAAGGTTTTTTGTGCGTTCATGGACTTGGAAAAGGCCTATGACAGAGTGAATAGGGATGTGCTATGGCAAACACTGAACTCATTTGGGTTGAGCGCTGGCTTGATACGGGCATTGGAGTCCCTTTATAGGGACTCTAGTGCTTGTGTTAGGATCAACGGGGTCTACTCGGACTGGTTTGACATCCATAAAGGTGTCAGACAGGGCTGTGTAGCTTCCCCGTGGCTGTTCAACCTATTTATGGACAGTTGTTTGCAAAATTTGAAAGTTGAAGAATGCGGATTAAGAATGGGTGAGTTAACCGTCAAATGCCTTTTGTACGCCGATGATCAAGTTATACTTGCGTCGTCGGCGGCCGAGTTGCAAATGATGGTTACATTAATGAACAGATCATTAAAAGAAAGGGGTATGAAAGTGAACGCAAGTAAGACGAAGGTTATGGTTTTTGAAAGAGAAGAAAGTAAAACGATTTGTGAAATAAGAATAGAAGGGGAGTTGATCGAGCAAGTAGACGAGTTTGTATATTTGGGCTGCGTATTTAGCAGGGATGGGAGATATGATAAGGATATAGAACGACGAGTGAATGCGGGAAATAGAGTAAATGGGGCCCTGCACTCTATTGTGAAGAGTCAAAATGTGTCGAAAAAGGCACGTATGGCAATTCACAATGCTGTGTTGGTCCCTACTTTAACATATGGTAGTGAAAGTTGGGTGTGGCAGAAGAAGCACGAGAGTAGAATGAACGCAGTAGAAATGCGGTCGTTAAGGAGTATGTTAGGGCTGAATCTTAATGACAGGGTAAGAAATTGTGTAATAAGAGAAGAGTGTGGTTTGCAAGATGATGTTGTGACCAGGATTAAGAAAGGAATGCTTCGGTGGTTTGGTCATGTGGAAAGAATGAATGAGGAAAGAGTGACAAAGAAAATTTATGTTGCAGAAGTGAATGGCAGAGTCGGAAAGGGACGTCCTAGGCGAAAATTTATCGACCAAATTGGCGATTTATTGAAAACGGGCCAAATTAGGAGTACCCTTAACCGACGAGCATGTATGCGGAGGTGTATGGATGTGAAGGAGGCGAGAGAGGTGTGTCAGGATCGTGCCAAATGGAAGTCTGTAGTCTCTGCCTACCCCTCTGGGTGACAGGCGTGAGTGTTTATGTATATGTTATGTATGTATGTATGTAATAAAGGTGACAAACGAGCACACAGTCCACCTGCTGGTAAGTGAATGCTGTAGTCCATAGACATCTATATATATCCTCGATTAAAAATCAAAAAGCAGATGCGTTGTCACCCTTAAGGATAAGATGGAATGTCTCGTTTCCAGTAAAAATGGTCTCGTACTCTATACTCACCATACGAAACACAGCAGCCTTAAGCTGCTATTTTACGCTGGTATTCTGTGAGAAATGAAATAAAATAAAATAAATGATTTTTATTCAATATAGATGATTGCATAATACTTATTGAGTAATTTTTTTTATTTACGATTAGTTCGAAAAAAATCCTTTATCCTGGGAAGAACCAGTAAGAAATCCAGCGGTACTTTGTTTTTGATCATATTTCACTTTGCAATCATTTATTTTGTACAATTTTTTAATGAATTTTCATAGAACCAGCATGGTGGTGATCACCTCATTTCCAGGGGATATTTTCATTTATGTATTCTTCGATATTATAATAACCCTTTTTGTTCAATTTTTGAGAGCGTGGTCCAGCCCCGACTCATTAATGCTACAACTATTACTGCAGCGTGGCTCTATGAGTGGTTTTATTTTAAAAATTTCTCCAACTAATATCTTACAATTATCTGAGTCAGACAACGTAGGCAGTTAATCACAAAGCGGGTAATCGCTAGACGATCATAGAACCTAAACGCGCAGGAACGCATGTGTGCACAACCGTGCCACCGGGTCACCGCGGTGCCGTGTCGGGGCCTAGAATGCCCACCGGTCTATTGGCTGGAACGCGGCTCACGTACCGACACACCGGTAAACAATCGTCTACCATAATTGCTCTCTAATAAAGTATGTAATCCACGTCAGTAATAAGTGACGACCAACCAATGGCAAAAAAGTAAATATGTTACTGCATACGCTAAAATGTATCATTATTTAAAAGTATTTACGTAAAAAAAGTCGGAAGAGTATTTAACGTGTTGATGATACACGTTGCCATGCCTCACATGTGGATTGTCAAAACTTGGGAGCTGGCTCAGAAACATTTCTTTTTAAGCTGAAAACATTTCAGAGGGGAATGGAGAGAAGCATGGTGTGCGTAATAGAGCAGAATATATAAAATTATAAGCAAAAGTGGGAGATATAATGAAAATAATTGATTGATTGAAATGGCATCGCCATGATACACCGGACACATAACAAGAGACATAGAGGTAAAATGGACAAAAATTATGACAGAATCACTAACAACCCTCGTAATTGCACAGCTCGTCTACCCATGGCTACTTAAGTAAAAAAGGTCACAAAACGTTGTTACCCTTTAGAACTATGATGAAATGTCTCGTAGCTTAAAATAATACTGGTTAATTACTTTCAAACCAGGATAAAACCATTAGATGCACTGATACTTAGTGGCACAAATAGAGAGATCTGCGCACCTAGACCTAGACAGACTCGTACACAGTGAAGGAACCTTGCCAACTAGATAATCTTTATGAATAATGTAATATTATTATTGACCATCATCACTGCCTCGTTCACTGATCATGATGACTGCCTCGTTGGTCTAGTGGTTGTAGTAGAAAGACTGCTGATCATGAGGTCCTGGGTTCAAATCCCGGGTCGGGCCAAAAAATTAATTATTGAGTTTTTCTGTCAAGAAATTCTCAGTAGTTGCCCGGAGTCAGGAAGTTGGCGTTGTCTCACCCCCGTGCCACGGAAAGCACGTAAAGCCGTTGGTCCTGCGCCTGATCTCTCTCCGGTCGTGTCGGTTTACCGTCCCATCGGATTATGAGAGTGACGGAATATAGAGTGCACCTGTGCTTGCGCATACACTTGGGCACTATAATCCTGTCTTGCGCCGATGGCTAGCCTCCGTTGAGGCAGGCCGCCGTGACCGAAATCCGGTCTGGAGGACATTATTATTATTGATCAACACTACTACCACAGTCTATACATTTTTATTATACTATGCTACTACGAACGACACAAACTCGTAACAGTTTACAAGTATTAATTTAGGTATACCACGAGTACTATGCTAACCAAACGTTGCGTTTCAATACTTTACTGGACTACGCGTATTTTAATGGTTAAAAGTAAACATGACTTGTTGACGACTTGATAATATTAATTTTGTTTTCTTTTTTTTTACGATTTTAAGCCAGTATGTAGCAGAAGATGGTAAAGCGCACTAACCTAGCTTAACAAAGGTATATTAACTTCTGCAGCTTTTCTTTCTCTTTCAATAGCAAATAGCTCTTTTTTTCTTTTATTTTTTATAACACAAAAATAAAAGAAGAACAAAGTAATGGTAAGCGTGACAAACAAGTGCACAGTCCACTTCACGGTGAGCAGATATTATGGACCATAGACAACTACATTTATTATTTATTAAAAATCATAAAGAGTATGCGTTTTTATCGCTGAGCACTAAGAAAGTCTCGTTACCTGTATAAAAAATCTTCGGTTCTCGCATTCGCTATACGATTATTTGAGAACATTATTCTGCTATATAAGGCTCTTATTCTGTGAGGCTGGTTCTTTCCTGATCGAAATAACGCGTATGTATTGCAGGCGTAATAGAGCTGTAACGTAGCTTCGAAGAACTGTAGTAAAAAAAAATCCAGGACTTGACGATGCTGGGAAGTCCCTTAAAGCTGTACAAAATGACCAAGAACATTAAACTACACGCACCACTCCACGCCATGCTGTTCTCGTCCTCAAACCAAAAAGGAAGATAAGTGAAACACTACGTATATTTCAAGTGAGGCCTAAACCAAGCTCAAACCACGCTCAATTTATAGTAAAGATATGCACGCACGCACGATGTTTTCGTAACTACGCACAAAAAAATTTTACTTTGATAAGAGCAGATTTCAAAGAACCAAAAATAAAATGCAGTAGAATCTTGACAACTCGTACCTTGTTAAGTCGTAATCTTCAGTAAGACGAAAAAATAAAACGATTCACTTCCGCTGAACCTTTAAATACGCGGTATTTCGATTTATTTACTTTGTTACTAACAAAATATTACTTTTCTGCGAGGTATTTATAATGCAATATGTTTTATAAATACCTCGCCCTGAAATTTGAGTTATTCTACCGAATAACGCAATAAGCAGACTCCGTAAACTTTCTAAATAATCACATCTGTGTTTGTTTACGTTTGGGAAAGAAATCTCGCAATTCTTGTATAGTCGAAAACTCAGTAACTAAATTTTTTTAGCGTTTCCCTTAAAATTCAAGTTATCGAGATTCTATCGTAATTTCTACATAATAACTTCTGTAATCGGTGCCGCGACTACTAAGACACTGATAATAAATAAAGCCACGATTTGAGAGGTGGTATGTGGAAATGATTTTAATCTGTTTTACTTCTTTCAAATCGGCTTTTACGTTTATTTTTTTGTCTCTTTTGTGTAGACTAAAGAACATCACTAGCTCAAGATAACAATCACTAGAAAGTCATCTAAATAGTTACACATTAAAAAATCCCCAATTTATCATCCTTAGGCGTGAAATAATTTTTAATTATAATTGTTTATAGAATTATTGGACAAACGAGTACATAGTCCACCTGATAGTAAGTGGATGCTGTGATCCATAGACACTTACATCTAGAATCAAAATGCAGATGCGTTGTCACCTTTGAGGATTGAGGTAGAATGCCTCATTTCCAGTTGTGGGTGCAGCGTGGCCCTACCACGTCTGTTTTAAATGGAATTTTCTCTATTTGTATTTTTAAGTACCATACATATTTAATGAAAGCGGTCCATAATTGATAAAGATATCACATAACATGCATACAAAATACATGTAGTTGAATTGAGTGCAAACCTCCTCTTTTTCAAGTCTGCTAAAAATATTAATCCTCGCTTTAGATAATGCATTTATAACACGGCATTGCAGACCGTACTCTTACGCAACATGTGTTTACATACCGCACCTATGGGCACACCTAGAAAAATGCGATCGGGCGGTTTTCTAGAGCTCCGTTTACGCCTAACGACTTCTAGAAATTGATATAATGTTTACACTGACAGAAATGTTAAAACAATACTTTTTTTTCGTAGACGACTAAATCAAACGGTCAAAGAACCCGGAACCTTTCGTTTCGTTTTTTCTAAAGTATCGATTTTAAATTTCAAAGTCACTGTACGCGTACAAGCTCGAGAACAATAACAGATTAGTCATGTTAGCTGTACTAAAGGATAGGAACAAAAGTTAAACTTACATTTCTTTTTTTACTATTAGAAGCCAGTGATTGACTTCTCTTCCACCTGAAGGTAAGTGTATATATATAGTGTGTAATATGTAGGTATAGATGGTAAAATGCACTGACTTAGTGTAGCAGAAGCCTATTCACTTTTGCCTTGAAGATGCCCACAATGCGGGTGGAAAGTAGATACTGGTAACTTATTCCACCCTTTTGCTGTATGCACGACTAACGATGAAGCAAACTGTTTGGTTCGAAGTGAGAGAGAGAGAGAGAGAGAGAGGAATTAACTTACGCAGCTCTTGTGCCCACTCTCCGAAATGATTCCTATAAAAAAGCGAAAGGCTTGTTACTTATCGCCTGTGTTGCAAGACAGGTGAGATTGATCATTTAGATCTTAAAACGAATTAAAAAATTAATGAACTTCGAAATCGAGTCTCGATCAAAATCGAAATGAGAGCACATTATCATTAACGTTAGGAGCTTTATTTATTTATTTATTAGGAAGCCAACATATTGTATAATGAAAAAATGTTTACAAATTTTATAGTTTAGTACATATCATACTTATAGGCTAACTTAACATGTTAAAGTAAAATAAGTAACGCCCATTATTATTGAAAAAGGAAGAAAAGATAACAAAATAACCTATTATAATGCATCAAACAAAGAAAAAAAAACAAAAACTTTTTTTTTCTAAAATAACTCTTGAGGTTATCTTAATTTTGTTATAAAAATGTTTTTTAATTTTATTTTTAAAAGTGGTATAAGAATCGTTGAATATGTCAAGATCGACTAATTTAGAAATTACATTATAAGTTTTTAAGCTTCTATTAATTGGAGATGATAATGCCACATTTGTTCTACAATACTTAATAATATAGAATTAGGTCTAGGAATAACATATGACATTTTACCTAAAAGATTATTAGAGCTAATTTTATTGTTAACGATTTTGTGTAACAAGCACATGTCCATAAGCGCTCTTCGATCATTTAATGAAATCATATTACAATTATCTAGTCTTTCAATGTAGTTATTATTGAAATAAAGGTACTTAAGGATTTTCTTTTGCACTGGTTCTAACCTATTAATATGTGTTTGATAATGTGGATTCCAGACAGAAGAACAATATTCAAGATTACTAAGAATAAATGAGTTAAAAAGAATTACTTTGGATTTTTTATTTTTAAAAGTATTAGTTAACCGTTTAATTAATCCTAAAAATTTCAATGATTTTTTTATAACTTGATCCATATGCGTAGTGAAACTTAATTTACAATCAATTAAAATACCTAAATCACGAATAACAATTGTCTTTTTTATGACAAAATCATTAATATTATATTCATTAAAAATTGGATGGATTTTTTTATTAAAAGATATTTGGTAACATTTTTCAAGATTAAGGATTACATTATTAAGCTCGCACCAGGAGACCAGCCTATTAATATCATTTTGTAGTAAGTTTCCATCATTAACGGTTTTTATTTCTTTATACAATTTTAAATCATCTGCAAAGAGAAGTACATCACTGTTCAGGAAACAATTTACTACATCATTTATGAAAATATTGAACAGAGTTGGCCCCAAGTGTGAGCCCTGTGGCACACCTGAATATGCTATAAATGCCTCAGATTGAAATCCATTTATTACAACCTTTAGCTTTCGGTTGTGTAAGTAAGAAAACACCCATTTTAAAAAGGAGCTGTGGAATCCATAACATTCAAGCTTTTTTATTAGTATGGAATGATTCACGACGTCAAACGCTTTTGAGAAGTCTGTATAAATTGCATCAACTTGAAGGTTATTGTCCACAGACATACATAAATCATCAATATATTCCCAAAGATTTGACGCTGTGGACCTTCCTCTCAAAAATCCATGCTGCCTATCAGTTAGTATAGATTTCATGTGTTAATTTATAATTGGACAGATAATTAAAATAAAAAAAAGCCTCAAACACCTTTGGAAATACGGATAGTATTGATTTGGGCCTGTATTTTGTTATATCGGTCCTATCTCCGCTTTTAAAAACAGGCACAACTCTAGCCTCCTTCCAAGCGCTTGAAAAAAAAACCCTCTTTCAAGGAAGCATTATACACTCGGCGTCAAAAAAATCGCACATCCGAAAAAAATAATTTAAATACTATTTTAACACAACAGGCCAATGGCAATGTTGTGGTTTGAGGGTATCATTCGAAAAGTAATTTCATTAGCTTTCTGGAATTTTAATTGAATTTTACTTTAATAACGAGACGAAAGAGAAATTAAAGAAAAAGACAGGGTATGTACAAAGGGGGACGCCCATTTTCGGCCATGGAACGCCCAACAATGTGCATTTGTTAAAAAATTATATCTTTATTTATGGTTATTAATCGCGGTATTCATTTATCCTTAAACAATGGGAATATTTTTGCACAAATTAAAAGTACCGGAAACATAATAATAAAAATTAGGTAAATCATTATGTCATTAGTTTGTGAATAAAAAAAAAAGTGTTGCCAATCACAAAACACATTTAAAAAATCGATTCTCTTTTTCGATCGATTATTTACGGTGTCATCATTACAGTGCTAATATAATTTTTAAATTAACTGTTCTTAAAAATACATTTCAAATAGCATTTAAATAAATAAAGGAAAATATATTTTAAAAAGTGTGCAGAACTTAAAGCACCTCAAAGATTGTTTTTTAACGATATTATTAATCGAATAAAAATCGATATCTTTTCATCTATTTTATGTCAGTTAAGTGGCAACATCGAGTCTGACAGCTAGGCCCTGTCATGGAATGAAATCACAATTCAGTTCATATTTCACAACTATATCTATACCTATATAAATAGTCACATGTAGAATTCATTTGCGTGTTTGTTTTTATTTTTGTGAATTTGTTATCGAAGTAACGAACTAGCCTTCAAATACGACATCCAACTAGCGAACAGGAAAATTCACCAATTAATAGTCATGGACATGTATGTATCAGCTGTGGCAAGTCACTTTTGAGAATAAGATCACACACATTGTTTGGGTCTGATTCTCCACGTGAGGAACTCATAAGGAATGGAATTGCCCATCAAATTGCAACCACGTGAGGTACGTATTCAACATTTTTTAATTTATTAAGTGTTTGGGCTCATATCTGATAGTGATACATGCTTTTACTCTGATTACATCCACACAAACTATATCTGACAAACATACAAGCTTATTTATAACATGGCGATAAGATTAGCTTGTCACCACCAGATAGACTGCTACCGTTTTTACCAACTACCAAGTAATGAGACAATTGATTTTTCATTGTTTTTGGACTACTGGTAGTTTTTAAGTGCTTAATTATTAAATAATATAGGCCATTAAGTCTGCTTTTGTGCAGTAACAATTAACTTGATAAATATTTTATATGTATTTGAGTTTAAAGGAAACAAATCTATTTTATTTTTATTTAGTTCACTTTTTCACTTTTTTATTTAATATTATTTCAGTTGCCATCGTCATCTCGTGTGTGTCATAATTGTTGGCGATGGTTTGATAGAGCAGCATCACATTCAACTGCAGAACGGGAACCATCTGAATCATCTAGTTCATCCTCGTTGCAATCTGAAGTCGGTAATGTATTGCACCCATATTCAAACATTCTAATTTCAATAGAGAATGAAGCTGGGTATTTCCACCTGCTTGGGACAATGTAATTAATAAAATTAAAACTAAACACAAGCATACCACGCAAGACTTCAAGACAGTAAGTTCATTCTGCGTAGATCGGACCATAAATAGTTATTAAAAAGCTGAAGTTACTCCAAGTTAACACTGATTTCGGTACACCAGTCACCTCAATCCCCCATGACCATGTGTGCTGGAAAGCACCCGAAAGTCGGGAATTAAAAATCAAAGAAATTAAATGCGATAACATCGGTAAAATTAGTTGTTAAAAAACTGTATTTGTGAAAATAAAAACTTTTATATCTTAAAATTCCCGACTTTTTTTAAACCAATTTCTTAACCATTTCATTCCTTTAATTGTATATTATCATATCTATATGCTTTTATATGTGGGCACCCATGGCCGAAATGTCTATGAAGAGTGGGCATTCCTCTTTGCAAATTAATAATTTAAAAAAAAACTTAATAAATACAAAAAAGTTCTTAAAACCATGGAAGCCGTTATAAAGGCATGGGGGGTCCCCTTGCCTTGATAACGGCTTCCATGCGATCTTTCATGGACCTTACAAGGGTCGCAACAGCCTCTTGGGGTATTTGTTCCCACTCTTCAAGTACCGCATCTTGGAGCTCTCAAAGAGTGGTTGAAGCTGGATCTCGAGCTCGCACGCGCCATTTTAGGTCATCCCAGAGATGTTCTATTGGGTTAAGGTCTGGACTTCGTGCTGGCCAATGCATAACAGGGATATCGACCTCCTGTAAATAATCCCGTACAATAGCCGCGGTGTGGCAACGAGCATTATCATGCATTAACATGAATCCATCACCGACATAACCAGCATACGGGACCACATGTTCCTCCAGGATTTCAGTAATGTACCGACCAGCATTTAATGACCCTTGCCCACGGCCACCCCGAGTCCGGGAAACGCATACAAGTTCCGTTTTCCCGTCGACGGAAATGCCGCCCCAAAACATACACGAGCCACCCCCGTATTCGACGGATTCTTCGAAGCAGGGTTGTGTGAACCTCTCCCCCTATCTTGACGAAGGGTCTACAGAAGTGTTCTTCTGTAGACCCTTCTACGTCTGTCATTGCAGAAGAGACAGACCCTCGTCTCATCAGAGAAGAGTACGGTCCGCCACTGTTCTAGAGTCCACTCGCAATGATCCCTAGGCGATCTCTGCGATGCTGTGCAGTAAGTTTTGGACCTTTAGCAGGTCTATGGGCTGTTAAACTCTTTTCGTGTAACCTTCTTCTTATCGTAGAAACACTCACAGATGTTCTCCGTGTTGATCGAAACTGTTGTTGCAACTCAACAGCATTTGTAAAACGGTTTCGTAAAAAGTAAAATGAAACGGTCATCTCTTTCTGATGTGCACCGTTTTCTTCCAGATCCCGGTTTTCTAACATAACCACCAGCTGAAAACGTTAGAACACCCGTTGAACTGAAAAACGGGACAGGTTCAACTGTCGAGCAACGTCACACTGCCGCATCCCCGACTGCAATAGGGCAATCACTTGAGCGGCTTCTTCAAAGCTGGTGTCCATCTTTACTTGTTCTTACTTGGGTTACTTGTTCACGTGTGTTCACTGCAAAGTCTAAATTACGACTGACCCATATTTCATCCAGATCGTTCCTTTTATACCATTTTTAGGTGGTGTAACTAGCGTCCTTACTAACGAGCATTTGACAGTGTTTATTTTTGACGCTCTATAATGATAAATGTTTTAATGATTTCATGATTTTTTATTAATAATGTAAAGCTATTCAAATACTCATTTCAAACATACCAATATTTATATAAATATAATTCGTTTCTAGCCATTACAGCCATTTTTCGCGCAAACTCAGAGAGGTGCGATTTTTGTGACGCTGAGTGTATATGATACTTAAAGGGCGCGCTAGGGCTGTTGCATATTTCCTAGCAAAGATAGGCGGTATATTGTCGGGACCAGCTCTTTTATTGCTGCCAAGTTTCTAAAGCTTTGATTCTACTTCCTCTACACTTATATGTATATTAGATAAAGTTTGATTAATACCAACGCATTCAATGTTAGGAATCTTATTCTCTTTGCCTATAGGATAATCGGAGTATATACTTGAGAAATGTTTTGCAAAGCTATTACATATGTCTGTACCATTGGAAAAGATTTGTGCATTTAATGTCATATAAGAAGGATATTCACTTTTATTATTTCTAATGTCTTTTAAATATGACCAAAAATATTTTGGATTACTAATTATATTTTCTTCTACATTTTTAATGTAATTTTTATAACATGAGTGTATATTATATATATATATATATATATATATATATATATATATATATATATATATATATATATATATATATTGTATATTAAGGTTTCACATCTTTTACGCAGTAATTTAAACGATATTTCATCCAGAGGGTTTTTATACTTATATATAACTTTCTGTATTTATTTTTTTCTTTTAATCTTTTTATTAAGTGTTTTGAAAACCAACGCGGATATTTACTATTTCCTCTCTTATATTTCCTAATATGCCGACCTATAATCTCGCGGAGCTTGCAATTCACCGCGGACTTTTAGCATTTCACCAACATCACCACATGTAATAAAAATTTCATTCCAAGATATTTTTTCTATCTCCTCGATAATAACTTTGTTATCTGCATTATAAAAATTCATTCTTTCGTTTATGTTTGTTTCTAGGTGTGTTTCTTAAATTCAATGCTGAATATAGTCCTTTCTAAGAATGTGACACCCTACAAGCATCACTTAGAAGATTTGCTCAAATTCTCAATGGGACACCTTTTCTGCATAGGAGTCCGTGTGGGAGAGTACCCCCCCCCCCCCCCATCTTAGCTATTTCTGCCGCCAGTACGTAGGTGGAGCGCGGGTGAGGTAAGCACATCCTTATGGCTAGTTTAGACGATGTGAGCTGCTAACTAGACAGTAGACAGCTACTCGGCTTGTCTACTCGTACGCCAGTAGCTCGGCTCGCCTTTGCTGTCTACACGACACTAGTAGCTGCCGTCCAGTCTTGCATGTTGCCGCGATTTCGAGTGAACGTGTTATAAAAAAGAACAGTGGCTAGCTATTGCCGAACGCGTCTAAACGATGCTAGCGAGTACTCACGTACGAGTTGCTGGCGGGTGAGCATGCGAGTGAAAGCAAAAAATGTTGAATTAACGCGTGCGAGCTACTGTCCAACTCGCACGTGTGAGTTACTCGTAAGTGACGTCCAAACAGTGCGAGTTACTGCAGTGCAGCTACTCGGCAGGTTGACTCGTACGCTAGCTCGCACTGTGTAAACTAGCCATTAGGCGGTGTAACAGTTCATTTTCAGTCGTTCGTTCAATAGTATTTTCTGTTGTATTTTGGAGGTGTTTTATAAATTGCACATCGACAGAGATATTAACACAAAATTATTATTTGTAGGCCATACAAAACTTGTTCACAGCTGAATTCGACCTCTCAGCGCCGCAGCCAAATGCTCAGCCAAAAGTCAATCATCAAATTAAGCCTTGCATAACAACTAACTAGTATACGAAGTTCCAGTATCGGAAGGTCACCAAATTTTAATAACTTAAATCCTTTAATATACAAATTACGAAGAATAATTAAAGTATTTTATTGTGTTTAATTTTACTAATTTCAAACTCGTGATATAGTCTGCGTAGAACTAGAAATAAGACAAACACCTCAGTCAACTCCGTACCCACGGGAACGCCCCGAAATGTCGAGAATTAAAAATAAGTGAAATAAGTTTAATAAAACTAGCTAAGTAAATTAGTTTTATTCTATAATTGAAACTAACTCAATTTATGTTTTGTTGCTCTCCTGTAAAACTAAGTTATAATTCTAAGTAGATTTTAAAAAACAAACATGTTATTATAATGTCCTGATCTACGTCATTCGATATGCACGCAGCACGTGCCACACTCTTCTCAGGCCTGAGCCAAGTTCACGACGTTTAAGGTCAATAATTACGTAAGTACGAATTTTACTTTGAATCTCCCGACCTACATTAACGAGACAGTGAGAAACAACAGTCCTAGGAATCGAAAACAATATTAAAGATAAATAACCTAATTCACAATCGCGAAGTTCGATAAGAGGCCAGTAGAAAAGGTCCAAACTAGTCGCTAGACCTAGATTCAACTAGGTATTTCGTATTGAGTCATAGACTATTTGCGTTAGCACTATAATAATGAAAATCGTTGATGTCAGATGTTATGTTTATATTTTTAATTTTAAACGTTACCACACTAGGATTTTCTCCTGCATCGTGGGGGCAGTTTACAAACATAGATTTCACAAGGACAAACATGCAGATCCGGAACAATTATTTACAGGCCATACAAATACTTGTTCAAACCGACGGTCATAAACACTGTAACTTGCTAAATTTATTATATTATATAAAACGTGTCGATGTAAAGTCTAATTCCAGATTATACCACTTTACTAAATAAAAGAAAATACAATTTACCAGCGTAAAATAGCAGCTTACTGCTGCTGTGTTTAGATTGATGTGTGTAAAAAACTGGATACCTCTTTTCACTGCAAAACTAGGCATTCCATCTGAGTCCTCAGGGGAGACAACGAATCTGCATTTTGAGTCATAATCGAGAATAAATGTAGACGTTTTATGGTTCACAGCTTTCACTTACCATCAGGTGGACTGTGTGCCAGTTTGTCGCC
The DNA here is from genome assembly GCA_907164705.1 of Parnassius apollo. Classification (NCBI taxonomy): domain Eukaryota; kingdom Metazoa; phylum Arthropoda; class Insecta; order Lepidoptera; family Papilionidae; genus Parnassius; species Parnassius apollo. The sequence goes on from CAJQZP010000393.1 coordinate 4,819,456, forward strand.
CCTATACTACATTTTTTTTAAATTGATGACACCGCATCCACTTACTACTGAAGATCTGTACTCGTTTGTCAACCTGATTGTAAAAAAAAAAACGTTGACTACTGTCTCATAATACATTACAACTGGTTACATAACTCGTACTTCTCTGTTTCTTCTAATGGATATAGTAATATTTTTTTTAATAATACTACACCACTCTACTACCCCGTATCATCCCGAGGGTGTCGTGAGAGGCGACAGAGGGAAACTGAAACAGGAGATGGGCAGCAGCATCTTCCTGATATGACTGAAAATAATAAAAATGCGGTCGCCAATCCACCTGCCATGCGTGGCAACTGTGGAAAAATAACCCCTATCAGGAAGTCTATGGGGGAGGCCTATGTTCAGTAGGGGAATTTTATAGGATGTGGTGATGATGATGACGATGACTGTCAATCAGTAGAAACTGAGGGAAACTGAAACAGGAGATGGGCAGCAGCATCTTCCTGATATGACTGAAAATAATAAAAATGCGGTCGCCAATCCACCTGCCATGCGTGGCAACTGTGGAAAAATAACCCCTATCAGGAAGTCTATGGGGGAGGCCTATGTTCAGCAGTGGACTTTAATAGGCTGTAATGAATGGATGGATCCAACGTCCGTCAATACAACAGATTAGAGTTTATCACATCATCTTACTTGATTGTTCTAATTAATTTGCTTTTTAAAACATTATAATGGCCAACAACATTTATAGATCTATAACAAACGACACGTTTATTTTGTGCTAACAAAATTACGAAAGCCATATCCTTTTTGTGTTTTGTTATGGTCAGTATAACTGCGTCTCTAGCATAGTTGGTAACGGTACTCATATCAGTACGCAAGTCTCAATCCTGCGACGCAAATAGCACACCACTCTCGCTAATAAATCGATTGAATAAATAATAAAGCTTTAAATTCATAAATGATCCCCTAATTGTAAGTACCGTTATTGTGTAACGCCTGCAGGAAAACCCACACGCACCTGCAGAGATACAGAAAAACACCCACATATTTCATATTTGTTCTGTCGGAGATAATCCTATATATATATATATATATATATATATATATATATATATATATATATATATATATGTGTGTGTGTGTGTGTGTGTGTGTGTGTGTGTGTGTGTGTGTGTGTAGGGTGTGTGTGCGCGTGCGTACGTGCGTGTAAAATATGTATATAAAAATTACGTGTCACGTTGTTTGTCCGCGATAAACTCATAAACTACAGAACTGATTTCCATATAATTTTACACGCTGTGTGCAGTTTGGTCAAACTTGTAAGATAGGATAGTTTTTATCCCTAAGAAGTGACCCTCGCCCTCGATGTATTTATTACGAATTTAATGATTTGATAAATATATGACAAAGAGTAGTCGGATAGGGCAGAACAACGTCTGCCTGGCCTGCTAGTATTTATATATATGTATATATATATATATATATATATATATATATATATATATATATATATAAAGGGGAATGAAAGTGAACTCAAGTAAGACGAAAGTGATGGTTTTTGAAAGAGAGGAAAGCAAAACGGTATGTGAAATAAGAATAGAAGGAGAATTCTGGATAATATGTGTATTTAGCAGGGATGGTAGATATGATAGGGATATAGAACGACGAGTAAATGCAGGGAATAGAGTGAATGGGGCACTACACTCTATTGTGAAGAACCAGAATGTATCAAAAAAGGCACGTATGGTAATTCATAATGCTGTGTTAGTCCCTACTTTAATGTATGGTAGTGAAAGCTGGGTGTGGCAGAAGAAGCACGAAAGTAGAATAAATGCTGTAGAAATGCGGTCTTTAAGGAGTATGTATGCTAGGGTTGAATCTGAATGACAGGATGAGAAATTGCATGATAAGAGATAAATGTGGTATGCAAGATGATGTTGTGACCAGGATTAAGAAAGGAATGCTTCGGTGGTTTGGTCATGTAGAAAGAATGAATGAGGAATTGACAAAACTAATTTATATGGCAGATGTGAACGGCAGAGTCGGGAAGGGACGCCCTAGAAAAAAGTTTATCGACCAAATTGGCGATATTTTGAAAATGGGCCACGTTAAAAGTACTCTTAACCGACGAGCATGTATGCGTAGATATATGGATGTAAAGGAGGCGAAAGAGGTATGTCAGGATCGTGTCAAATGGAAGTCCGTGGTCTCTGCCTACCCCTCTGGGTGACAGGCGTGAGTGTTTATGCTATTATATATATATATATATATATATATATATATATATATATATATATATATATCCTTGATGTTAGCTCCAGGTGTCCATGGACTACAGTAGCCACTTACCATCAGGTGGACTGTCAGATCGTTTACCACTTTAGTTACATAAAAAAATCTATCAGTCCACGGGGAAGGTGGTTCTACACAGTATACAAGTCGCAACTTACATTTTACATTACCTACATTTCCTTCATCAAAGCACCATACACGCCAATATAATACATATTCTCTTCTTTCTACTTATGAAGGAAAATCATTACCGTAAAGAAACATCGCAGCACCGAATTACCTGAAAAAGAAATAAAACATTTTAAAATTAACAGCGACAACTGGCATGACGAGATCAGCCGCGGTAATGCCCTCGCTACACTTGGTGCGCGAATCGCACACGCGACCGACACGAGAAAACGCCGTGAAAAAAAACAGTAACTCCACATTCGGAGTGGTTTCGTATAAAATTTAAACAGAAGCATGTCGAAATAGTTACGCTTTGTTATGAACATTAGCGTAATTTACTTATAAATATATTATAATACGTAACGTAATTAAGTTTGGAAAAACGATAATAATGGATGACAACATATACATCATAACAGGACAAAATAAGTTCCATTTTCTATTAATTTATTTTAAAAAGATTTAGATCTAAATTAAATAGGTATTTATTACAAGCTATTTGCAATTAATAATTTATTGTATAATAAGTATCTTAATTAATTATTATATATCTCGACAACAGCGCCACCTACCGCTAGCACCGCCTACCGGCTCCAATTGTGAATCTAAACCATCATCCCACTCAAACGCACAAAAAAAATTCATCAAAATCATTCGAGACTATTATATACGATAAACGAGTATTTTTGATGAAATTGATTTTTATAAATAGAGATACCTATTCTGAAAATAGATCTATGTACATAAATATCTAGTATTTTCTTACCTATTATAAAACAGATTATTTAATGATTTCTTATATTTACGCGAACACTACACATTGAAATAATACTAGTTTTTACGGAATTTATCGCGTATATTTTAACTTTTACGGGTATTTAAAAAGTTAAAATATACGCGATAAATTCCGTAAAAACTAGTATTATTTCAAACAGATTATTCTTTGTTGTCTTTTTAATCTATAATTACTATAAACTATTACCGATACTAAACTAAGTGGTGAGTAGAGTGCCTTGCAAGTTAGCACCAAATTCGCTCTTCGCGCTTCTTTTGACGGGCGCCAAAAAACCAACGAAGGTCGGTGAATAATGAAAAAAAGGAAACGCTAAGGTGTTAATTTGCTTCCGCAATACACGTTCGCACAATATTCGCTTTCGCAAGCGATTACGCGATTAAGTATGAAACGGGCATAATAAACAATTTTAATAAGACGTTCTTAAGAAACAGGCAAAAAGGAAGGCTGAGAATTTACCCTCGTTAACGAATTCAAAGAACTACAAGGAATTTTCCTTCTTAGAAATTCTTTTCTATCATTCCGAGACATTTAATTTTAAATAATATTAAAAAGTAAGGGTGACAATCGGGCACATAATTACTCACCTGATGATAAATGTATGCAGTAGTCCATAAACACCTATCCTCGGTTAGGAGAACGTAGATATAATGAAATGAAATGAAATTAATGATTTTTATGCAGTATAGAATATTGAATAATACTTATTGAAAGTCATTCTTTTATTTACCACTGGTTCGGAAAAAAAACCTCTGCCCTGGGAAGAACCTGCAAGAAAACCCAGCGGAACTTTTTTTGAAACATATTTCACTTTACAATAATTTATTTTGTACAATTTTGAATTAATTTTTATAGAACCAGCATAGTGGCGATCACCTCATTCCCAGGGGTTATTTTCATTTATGTATTCTTTGATGTTATAATAACCCTACCTATACAGTTTTTCTTTAATACAATTTTTAAGTTGCTGTTTAATTATCATGTTTCCTATGTACCTTTACGATTTCCCGAATTAGTTTATTGTAGTAGCACATAAATGTTATTAAATTGTCGGGTTCTTACAATAATACAATTAGAAAAGCAGATATATCATCATAAATATCCATATCATCGGCCCGTTAATTTTATTGCTTAAGACACTCTTCTAAGCTGTCTCAATTTTCAAGATCAACGCAGGCTGCTGAACATTAAACTTGCTTAATAAAAATTTTGTACATTTTCTGGGCTTTTGTTGTAAAAGCGTATACATTGCCCCATAAATGAATTAATAATTCTGTGGAGTCTAGAAAGTGGTATTACCTAGTGTTTAAAGCATAGAATACTATAATACATACATAATAGAACAGGGGAGTGGGCGGAGCCCGTGTAGCCACTAAAATGCCACTAACACGTCAATTCACACGTATAAATGACAACACGAGATGTGTTTTGACGTTACAATTGTTTCCAAATTTCACATGCAAATTATTTAGAAAATGCTAAATTGCACGCTATTTACAAATAAATATGTATTAAAATCCATCCGTCAACACAGCAAGTCAGTTTTGTATCAGTATCAACATCATCATTACAGCCCTTCACAAGTCCACTGTTGAACATAGGCCTCCCCCAAGTAATGCCACAAAGCACGGTCCTGAGCCACCTGCATCCATCGACTTCCTGCATATCTTACCAGGTCGTCACTCCATCTAGTGGGGGGTCGCCCTACACTACGCCTACCGGTACGAGGCTGCCACTCGAGAACCTTTTTTCCCCATCGGTTATCGGTTCTTCGAGCTATATGGCCGGCCCATTGCCACTTCAGCTTACTAATCCGTTGGGCTATGTCGGTCACTCTGGTTTTACTGCGGATATAATATTTCTGAGTCTATCACGCAGAGAAACTCCGAGCATAGCCCTCTCCATAGCTCGCTGAGCGACCTTGAGCATACGGCCAGCAGTGAAGGACCACGTCTCAGATCCGTAAGTCATCACTGGCAACACGCACTGGTTGTACAATTTAGTTTTTAGAGATTGAGGTATACCTGACGAGAAGATATGTCGTAATTTCCCGAACGCTGTCCAGCCGAGTTGAATCCGTCGATTGACCTCTCGGTCAAAGTTGGACTTACCCAGTCGGACTATTTGTCCCAGGTAAACATATTCGTCAACAACTTCGAGCATAGTGCTCCCAACAACTACCGGCATAGGTGTGACATGGACATTAAACATGATCTTTGTTTTGTCCATGTTCATCTTAAGACCTATCCGTTGGGAGGCACTATTGAGGTCATTGAGCATAGTGCTTAAGTCCTCCAGCGACTCTGCCATAAGGACTATATCGTCGGCAAATCGAAGGTGAGTGATGTACTCGCCATTGATGTTAATACCGTATCCTTTCCAGTCCAGTAGCTTGAAAACTTCTTCCAAAGCAGCGGTGAAGAGTTTCGGGGATATAACGTCACCCTGTCTTACACCTCTCTGCAGTTGGATAGGTTTCGAGCTCTGGTTCTGTACTCGGATAGCCATCGTAGCCCTACTGTACAAACACTTCAGCACTTCGATATATCGACAGTCAACTTGGCACCGCTGAAGGGACTGCAGCACCGCCCAAATTTCGACGGAATCAAAGGCTTTCTCATAGTCCACATACGCCAGGCAAAGTGGCAAATTGTACTCTTCAGTCTTCTGTACAATCTGCCGCAGGGTATGTATGTGGTCTATGGTACTGAAGCTTTTTCGGAAACCGGCTTGTTCGGGAGGCTGGAAGTCGTCGAGTCTGCGTGCGAGACGATTCGTAATGACTCTCGAAAACAGCACGTAGACGCAGCTCAGAAGGGAAATCGGTCTGTAGTTCTTCAAGAGAGCGTTGTCGCCTTTCTTAAAGAACAAGACCACCGCACTTCTGCTCCACGCCTTTGGAGTAGTGCCACCATGGAGGACGGAATTGAAGAGCTTCTGAAGGACTTCCAGTACCGGTGTTCCACCCGCTTTCAGAAGCTCCGCTGTAATTCCATCCTCGCCTGGGGCCCTGCCGTTTTTAAGGTGCTGGAGAGCCATTCTAATCTCGCTTAGACTGACGTCCGGGATATCATCGGAATAGTGTCGGATAAGACTTGCTCTTGAATCGTTACTCACACTTGCGTGTGGCTCCAACGATGATGTGTACAGCTGCCCATAGAACCTCTCAATCTCACTCAACATCTCAGGTGTCCCGGAAACGATGCTGCCACATTCAGTCTTCAGCTTTGACAGTTGGCTCTTTCTGGCAGACAGATCTCTGGCAAAGACTTTGGAGCCCTGGTTCCGCTCGATCGCTTCTTTAATACGAGCAGTATTAAAGTTGCGTAAGTCTCGCCGCATGCATTTGGAGATCTGTCTGTTCAGTTGCCTGTATGCTGTCAAATCTGTTGACGATTGCAGCCTCATCTCCCTTCTAACAGCCATGAGATTAAGCGTGTGATCGGAGAGTTTTTGTGTTCTTCTGCGGTGGGTCTTGCAGAACTTAGCTCCGACCGCATGGACAGTTTCCACGAGCTTGTCATTCATATCGTCCATTCATTGCAATCTTGTAGGCACTGAAAGCGGTTGTGTAACTCGAGCTGAAAGTTTTCGGGATTCTGGATTAGAGCACGAGGGGGACGGAGCGTTGACTTCATTAGACAAGACCTCTCCAACTTAACGTTTAGGTTCAGTGTGCCTCTAACCATTCGGTGATCGCTGCCAGTTTTCACCCTTGCGATCACTGAGACATCACTGAACAGTTGGCGTCTGGTCGTCATAATGAAGTCAATCTCATTTTTTGTCGAACCGTCGGGGCTCGACCAGGTCCACTTCCTGTGGGGCCGCTTCTGGAAGAAAGAGTTCATCATAAAAAGTCCCTCTTTCTCCATAAAGTCGGCCAGCTGCTGGCCCCTTCGGTTCCGTTGCCCTACTCCAAATTTCCCTAACTTCAGCTCACCGCTTTCTCTTGTGCCTAGTTTTGCGTTGAAGTCTCCCATCAACACCGTGTAGTGGGTTTTGGAGGAATGCATGGCTTTGGAAATATCCTCATACATTTCCTCTACCTCCTCATCGGGATGTGCCGAGGTTGGTGCGTAAACCTGTATGACCTTCAGCGAATACCATTTGGTGATTCTGAGTATCAGGTACGCGACCCTCTTCGACACACTCCCAATCTTTACTACGTTGTTGACGAGAGACTTGTGGACGATAAATCCGACACCTCCTTGGGACAGATGGTCGCCCCCCCCGGTGATAGAACAAGTTGCCGGATTCGAGAATCACCGTGTCCCCTCTCTTCGGACCTCGGATAATCCTATAATACTCCAGCGCAACTTGTCTATCTCTTCTTCCAGCTCCAGGATCTTCTCGTCAGTCCTCAGTGTGCGTGCGTTAAATGTTGCCAGGTCGAGTCGTCGTAGGTGGCAACCGAACCTCCACCGGTGATTCCTAGCACCCCCTGCCCCGCCGTTACCATGGTCGCAACCGTAGCCAGGAATAGTGGGCCGCCGGGGACTGGGGGCCGTCTATTTGTGTAATTGTTCATGGGGGGTATATTGCCATAGTTGCCACGCTTGGCGAGCGGGTTGGCAACCGCAGTTTTGTTTTGTCGTACAGTTGCTGTTATCAGGAAGATGCTGCTGCCCATCTCCTGCCTGTCTCCCTCTGTCGCCTCTTACGACACCCACGGTAAGATATGGGGTAGTGGATATTCTTAACCGCCACTACACGGCACGATTTACTGATAATACGACGTAATTGCTTGTATGTGTGCTCCCGGCGACGCCTATCGTCGTACAAAATAAGGTTGACAGTCATTCTATTGTGTATTATAGTATTCGATGGTTTAAAGTATAAACATCTTTATTTTTATATGTTTTTATGTACATTCATTACATTTTCATAAATATATTGCGATGCCAAAAGTAATATGTTTATTTCTTTAAATTTTTCCCTAAGGGACTCTTTATAATTTATGTTATAAATCGCCCATACGTCTCTCTTTTGCAATACAAATATGACTTCATTGTCAGTCGCATCACCCCCAAAGTAAGATTCCATAGGACATTACGCTATGAAAGTAATTAAAATAAACTAATCCAGCTGTCTCAACATTGGTGAGACTTCTAATCTTTCTAGCAGCATATGCTTCAGAACTAACTCTGCCTGCTTACTTAGATGTATGGGGGCCCCATTGAAGCTACGCATCAAGTAATACCAAGAAATAATAGCTGAATATATATACCTCGTTGTCAGTAAAAAGGGTCTCCGATTCTCTACACTTACCACACCAAACACAGCAGCGCTATACTGCTATATTACATATATGTATTCGATGAGAGGTCCAGGCGATCAATCATGCGCGTTACAACTATAATATAGCAGCATGGCTCTACCACGTATGATCTAATCTAAGATTATTGATATAATCAGGCGTTACCTTGCGGAAATTCATTATAATAAATATATTAATAGTTATTTTGCAACCATCCGCTCAATAAATTAAAACGATGTGTCTTCCCTAGTTTGAAGAGCACCTCCCGGCCTCCCTCAACTGCGTGCACTAATCCCCTCACCACCAATACTCCCAACTACTCCCAACGCCACTGCTCCCAACACCACTACTCTAGGAAAGACACACCATCGACGGTATTACGACACGGTAACGTGACGGTGTTTCGCCTCTACACGAGGCATCTTCAGGTGATGTTGACTCTACGGCAGCTGACCGCTAAGAGACTCTTAAAAAATTTAAGAGAGTGATCCGTGATCGCCATCTTTTCTAAGGATAATTTGCTATCAACATGTCAGTCATACATAATGACTTCATAACCTTTATATGTGCATTTTGTGTACGTTGTTAATGACAAATTAGCTATCTATCATTTGAACATTGTTTGCATTACCAGTCATATTTTATTTGTTTGTTGATATTCAATATAAACAAACAAATAATGCATAATATTATAGTTAATAATGCTTCTCGAGATAAAATTTCTCGACATTTCTTCACTACATTCTGGTTTTATTTCAATTCAAATTTCATCGCTATTATTTTCTAATAAATTCCAATGATGAAACAACATTGTACAATATTTGTGCCTGCCTTATAGATAAATTGTAGCAACGAGAATTTATTACGCAGTTAGTTTTTACCGTATGTTTATTTCTTATAGCTTTGCAACACTCTTTATCGAATCGTTTACCACCGACGAATTTTTCGGACTGATACGACTTAGGGACCTTCAAGAAAAGAGCTTACTCCTTTCTAAAAGTCCGGCAACGCATTTGCAATTCTCCTGGTGTTGCAGTTGTTCATGGCGGGTAGTCACTTACCATTAGGTGATTCGTATGCTCGTTTCCCCCCTCCTTCTATTTTAAAAAAACTTAACATAAACTTCTTGGTAAAGATGGTGCGAAGAGACTTCTTCAGACAATCTCAGTCCAGGGTGTATAAAGAGCCTTTTATAACAAATGGAAAATGTAAATACCGAATAGATTGTGTGGTCTACGATATAATTATATGATAAAAATCCAGACTGCGGTTCAGATTTGCCGTTACCGTTAAAGCCTAATAAAGTACACTGCTGAACATAGACCTCGCCCATAGATTGCCTCATATTTGCCACAGTTGCCACGCTTGGCAAGCGGATTGGCAACCGCAATTTTTTATTTCTAGTCGTTATTAGAAAGACGCTGCTGCCCATCCCCTGATTTGTTTCCCTCTGTTGCCCCTTACGACACCCACGGGATGACATGGGGTAGTAATATTTTTACCGCCAATACATGATCCGGATTTAGAATAAGTGAATAGATAAATCCTTCATACAGTAGGAAATATGCAGTCCTAGTGTTTTATCTATATATTAACACGTGAAGGGAAAACTTTGTACACCTTTTAAAGCGCGCGCACATATTACGCGTCCAGAGTGTGGGATTTGGCATAAGTAGTGAAAGTTTATAAATATGGAGGAGTTCAGAAAGCTAAAGTTTTTATATAATATGTAATACGTGTTATTTAATATTTTTATACAAAACATACATTGTTTACGTTCATATTGCTAATGTCAATTGTCAAACACACAATAGTCTACGATTAAAAGTCGCACAGATTAGGGATTGTCGCCGAAGAACTTAAAAATGTTACTGACAAAATAATTACTGGCACTGTGAATTTTGCTTGGAAAGTATTAACATTTGTCACACACTTTGTCCAGGGAGTTTCGTGCTATTCATATGTTCCTTTGCAATAGTCAGTGGAATGTATGCCAAGGCAAAAAGCTTTTATTTTGTATACTAGCTACTCGTATCTATCTTTTAAAATAATAATGTGCAGTTAAAAGTAAAGTACAGCTTGCTCAATATACAAACTTAAAAGGTAACTTCATTACGGTCGTATTTCGACCTCGGGACGACCAATAGTTCTTTAACAAAACAAAACCTGACAAATCATTCAAACCCATTAATTAACCATTTAAAAAATATTAATATTCTCTCGTAATCTTTTCCTCTTAATTGTAAAATAAGCGCATCAGATATAATTGCGAGTGAGTTTAAAATAATGCGACATAACTGTAAGTAAGTATAAACCTATTACACCTACTTTATAGCCATCACCTTATCAATATGCTTTTTCTATAGTCTACATAAAAAGTGTGCAATCTAATATAAAAAAATAATATTTATTTGTTCGTTATTTATACGATACCATACCGTTCATTAGATTGCGGTAAAACTATCAACTTATTGCTTACACTTGCATAAAGGTTATAGGCATAGTGCAATAAACTTACACTAGGTGGTGCGCGCATAGTACCGATAAATTTATTTAAATCATATAATCACCATCATTATCATTCCTATTTAAACCATATAACTCTTCCAAATTTAAAACGTTAATTTCCCTATTTATTTATGTTTTTGCGGCAACAACGTGCCGAGTGCCAGCTAGAGTACATTATGAAAATATACCAGATTAGAAACCAAATGATATCCAGTCAAAACCAGTATCAAAACATCATCGCAATGCTCTGCGAAATTTATATAAACATGAGGTTGACCCTCCTATTTAATACCGAAACAAAACTATACAGAAACCCCAGCGAGTTCAATCAGTGATTCGACATCGATTCTTGTGCTGCGGATAAAAGGTCGCCGGTTTACGTAACCTCCAGCCACGAGCGAGCGAAAGCGAAACCTCCAGCCACTCTACCAAGCTACGGACCCATACAGTCGGTGTTAAGGAGACGCACTCGCTAATGAAGACGGATATGTTTTATTCTCCTTTGTCAGACGTGGCATTCCTTGGGGGAGGCCTATGTTCAGCAGTGGACTTGTAAAGGGCTGTGATGATGATGATGATCACACGTAACATTCCACTGGTGGATATGAAACTCTTCTATTATGGGAAAGATTTAATTAATCGCCACACTCGGCGGACGGTTTAACGATCGTAGTATTCGACCTCCTGCTCTGGTTATTTTACGTCTGGTATTACGATATAGTACAGCGTCATCTATCGGAGGACTGGTTTCTGACCTCTCCCATAGTAACATATTTCTAGAGTCGCCTCTTACGAGACATAAACGAGGACATTTCCATAATGAGGTGAGCTCGCTGTTATCTTGACGGTAAACGACTATTGCATCACCTACGACCTGCGACTAGCTTCATCAAAGAGAGCTGCAGATGCGCTGTCACCTTTGAACTCTGTACTATGTCTATTACCCTTCTAGTTTAAACAAAACAGTGGGTTAACAGCTGCTTATTAGCAAAATAAGTAAGATAGAATTAGAAGTATTTATACTAAAACTAGGTTTTTAAATCAAAAATATTTTGATTAAAACTACTTTTACGGATTTTAGGTAATAATTATTTTAGTTAGTAAAAGCTGATGTAAAAACTGAAGTGTACTCCGGTTTTAATAATGTCATCGGGACGTCAGTCACCTCAGTCCCCCGTGACCATGGGTGCTGGAAAGCACCCGAAACGGGGGGAATTAAAAAATTAAAATAATTAAAATTAAACGCGATAATATCCGTAAAAGTAGTTTTAATCAATGAGTAGTGTTCGCGTAAATATAAGAAATCATTACAAAAATATTTTTCCCGACAATAGCGGGCACAAAAGGATTAATTGGTTTGATATATTTTAGAACTTTTTATGCAGCGCTATCTGTAAAGAATTTAATACCACCGACCATGAGACACGGAATTCTTCAAGAAAGGGGTCTCATTCAATTTTATCATCAAAGCCCGATGACCATAACATATTATATAAAAGAAAATTTTGAAAGTCACCAACTGTCCGGCGTACGTCGCCTTAACTTGCCTCCACTGGTGAAATTCACCTTGAAAAGCGAAAGGTGGCTCACGTGTTGCTCGCCCGATGATGAATCGTTGCTTGAGACTGGTTCGCTATGAGGAAAGTTACGGAAATCAACGAAGTGAGACCTTGCAAAGTCGTTACAGAGGACAGGCTATGGTAAAAGGTTGGCGGAATACAGAATGAAGGTGAAAGTGTTATACTATAGACGATCAATATCTAATTTCAAATGTGTTAATGTGCATCTATGGGTGACCCGGATAGTGCATACGTAGGGTATGCACTATGAGGAGTAACGACTATTATGTTAGGGGAAACGACTATTTTAACTCAGACGAAAACAATATCTGTGTGTCTGTCCGTGGCATCATAGCTCGTTAACCGATTTTGATTATGTTTTTTTCGTTTGAAAGATGTCTTTACCGAGTAGTGTTTTAGCTATGTATCAAGAAAATTTGTTCTGCCGTTTGGAGATCAACAGCTCTGTTTGTTATCGTAGTTATCTGTTGTTTAGTACCACAATATTAATGTTGCCTGAATATTTCCAACACCAATAGTGTTACCACCTTAAGTAAATAGGACACAAGACACTTCAAAATCCTACTTTAATGTTAATAATATGTTATACTCTTTATTTAATTATAATAATATAATATGTGAAATGTTAATTAATAGTATGAGATAAAAGGAAAGTAATGCCCCTTTGAGGCTATAAATGTAATTACACTAATAGTATTAATTTATATAGGTGAGCGTGTCAATAAAACGTTCACCAATACAAATTAATACTGAAAGCGTCTACCCTAAATTGCAGTTTTTAGGACCAACTACAAAATCAACGACTAAATCACGTGTATGTTTAAACGAAACTCATTAGGAGTTGTTAATTGATTTAACCTCGGAAAGCTCTATCCCCTCAGAGGTTTTTAGAAAGGAACTAGATTTTGAAGAGGGACAGTGTTGACGCTCATGTTTTTTCCTTGCTTCCCCAATTTAGGGTAATCCTACAGAACTCTCCCATTTTCCAGGCGCTGGTAGACTAGGACGAGTGGGTATCTACGAGTGGTGCGTACACTTTTTGCGGCACTACTATATGTTTCCCGCACAGTTGAAATCTCTCGCTTACCGTTCGAGACTATCAAATGTCCATTGCTGAACACGGGCCTCCCCCATTGATTACCTCATGGGGGGAATACTTGCCGTAGTTGCCATGCTCGCCAGGCGAGTTGGCAACGGCTGTGTTTTAATTTTCGTTGTTAGGAAAACGCTGCTGCTTATCTCCTTTGTTTCCCTCTGTCGCCCCTGACGACACCCACGGGACGATATGGGGTGGTGGGTATTCTTCCACCGCCACAACACGGTTATCTTTCGCTTGCTCGGCAGTTACTGTTGCCGTAGAAGAAAATTAGTCGCGGTCGAGGGGACGCCACTATGATAATAATATCTACATAGACGACTTTTACCAGAATCTTTTGAATTACGAGCAATGTAAGCGCAACAGTAGCCAAAGTGCCTTTTTTATAGAATAAGTATGACAAACGAGCACACAGTCCATCTGACTGTAAGTGGATGCCGTGGCTCATAAACATCTACATTTATCCTCGATAAGAATCAAAACGCAGATGCATTGTCACCCCTGAGAACTAAGATGAAATGCCAAGGCACATCCAGTAAAAAGGGAAACACACCATCATTAAGCTGCTATAATACGCTGGTATTCTGTGAGAGCGTGGCCCTACCCCGGTCAACCGACCCGTTGTGTATCTTTGGTAAGAAGTATGTAAGTTAATAATAAAAAGGAATATTATTATTATTATTATTTGTTTAGTATTCTCTCGTTTACGAGATATTACACTTTTTTCTGGAACTGGGTTAAGTGTTTAATCAACGAAACGACAGTCGGCGCAAAAAAATGGCTATCTAGCTCCTTTAAGCTAAAAAAGAGTGAATGGGGAATGACACCAGTTGCTGATATTATAATAGGTGTCGTTTTTACAGTTTTAACTTTCCACTGGGATTTTATTTCAATGGATAAATCAGTGTATTTGGCTATATTTTTTCATTATAGGTTGAGGTCAAATTATGAGTGCTTGGTATAGCAATAAGATAGACTGTTTCTTTTATTTTGTCATGTAGCCTAATATCCGGTCGATTATAATGCATAGTCTTATCAGTTAATAATATTATTATTCGTGTTGCAACCATAATATAGCTGCATTGTCGCTATACCTACTAAGTTGCTGGTCTTGGGTTTGAAATGCGGCATAATAAATATCCTACGTGATAGACAAATTCCGTTATCATTATTCATTATACAGTTCGTACGTTTTCGAGAGACCATACAAACATAATAATGTATAATATAGACGTATATTGTCTATTCGCATGATCATTTTAAGTATTGTAACGGATATAAACTAAAAATAAAAATATTAAAATATACCGTAAGTTATTATGACACATTCGCAGCGCGCAAGTTTATCAGTTAAGACGATAAAAGACCGATCGTTTCGTAACATTTTTTATATCGTTTACATGTTACGGGCCAAGTGATTAATGGGGCATTATTCACAATAGAAACAGAAACATTTTTATTTAATGTAGATTGTAAAAAATACTTATTGAAAGTCCCTTTTTCCATTTACCACTGGTTTGCAAAAAAAAAACTCTGTGCTGGACAAGCAGCAAGAAACCCAGCGGGACTATATTTTTTTCAAATAATAGCTTACAATCTTAGTTACAATTAATAACACAAGACATAATATTAGAAATAGCTTGGTAGCGATCACCCTTCCCAGGGGGGTTCCAATGTCCAGAAAGTTTGAACAATGTACCATATGAGTAGGCAATATTATGAGTATGACATATAAGCTACGGAAAGAATAAAATTAACCGGGTTTTATTTATAAAGTTCCTCAGAGAGTAGAGTCCGTTAGACAAAGTAATAGAAACATAGGTTAGGTTATGACCAGACAGTATAAATAATGAAGTTTATATCAGTATTAATTAAGTAGCCCGATTTGACTTGTCTTTATTTATATTGCCCGGGCATTATAAATAGTGCCCTGGTTAATTACTTGGTGTGTAACGTGTATACCGATAAATCTTAGAAATGTGGATATCCGCAATAGAACCAGAGTAACCGACATAACGCAACGAATCAGTAAGCTGAAGTGTAAATGGGTCAGCCATAAAGCAAGAAGAACTAACAACCGATGGGGAAGAAAGCTTCTCGAGTGGTAGCTTTGTACCAGTAAGCAAAGTTTAGGGCGGCTCCCCACTAGATGGAGTGACGATCTGGTGACAGATGTAGAGAATCGATGGATGCAGTTGGCTCAACGCCGTATTTTGTGGTATTCCTTGGAAATGCCTGATCGCTATACAGCAGTGGAGTTGTGATAGATTGTAATGATGACGATGATATGAAACTATTATAAAGTTAATATAAGGTATATAAAGTGTACATTGGCGTGTTCCGGTAACGATCAACGCGTGTGTAATGCTTTTATTGCCTATAAAGGGGTTATCAAATATTATTTTATTTTATTAATGTAAAATAATTTTATTTGGTGTAAGGGGGACATGATTTCTCCTGCTTGTAAATTCGCCAATCCCATCACTGGATGCACTTTGCTAACCAACGGACGTAACAACGGATCAGCATTTTGATTCTTAATCGAGGATTGATGTGGCCTATGCCACAGCATTCACTTAGCATCGGATGGACTGTAATCGTTTATCATCCATATTCTAAAAAAAGCTATTTACACGAAACATAATAGTCATGAAAATATAAGTATCTATCCTCGTAATATCATGTTGCGTTGTAAGAGCCGTTGACCGCCGCACATGATTGTGCAATGCGAAAGCGGTCTTATTTTAGTTTTAACAGACTTAAAAAAGGAGGAGTTAACAAGTCAACTGTGTGCTATTTTGTATGTATGTTACGCAATATTTTAGTCCTTCTTCTAATTAAATACGAGTAGGTTATACTTCAGAAGTGGTCCTACACAAAATTGAAGATAAAAATCTACCTCTGAGGGTACACTGTAAGTGGATACTGTAGCTCATAGACATCTACATTTATCCTTGATTATTTTTTTTTTTTTTTTTTTATAGAATAGGGTGACAAACGAGCACACAGTCCACCTGATGGTAAGTGGTTGCTGCGGCCCATAGACATCTACATCTATCCTCCATTAAAATGCAGATGCGTTGTCACCCGTGAGGACTGAGATGAAATGCCTCGTTTCCAGTAAAAAGGGTCTCCGGTTCTCTACACTCACCATACGAAATACAGCAGCATTAAGCTACTATTTCACGCTGGTATTCTGTGAGAGCGTGGTCCTTCCCCGGTCGAGCCGACCCATTCGTGCTACAACTATACTACTAATATAACTGCAGCATGGCTCTACCACGTATAAGATTAAGAATCAAAATGCAGATGCGTCGTCGTCCCTGTGGACTAAGATGGAATGTCTCGTTTCCAGTAAAAAGGTCTCCGGTTCTCTACACTCACCATACGAAACGCAGCAGCATTGAGCTACTATTTTACACTGGTGTTCTGTGGGAGCGTGGTCCTACCCATTCGCGCTACAACCATAATATAGCTGCGGCGTGGCTCTACCACATACAAAATATGAAAGTCAGCGTCAAAAAAGTACTTGTAACAACTGCAAACACACAGGAAATTACTTGTGCAAAATGGTTGTGAAATGTGGCACAAGTAAAAGTAAAGAATTGCAAAACTCGGCCGCCGCATCCGCTATTTACAAAACATACATTTTGCACGGGCAAGTTAATTAATGCTCTTAAGTTTGAGTACACACAATGTGTGTTCAAGACTTACTTCCTCAAGAGGTGAGACCAGTGCAAAAACACTGCGAGATATAAATCATATTAATGTAGGGTGACCATGCTTGTTGTTCTACACATCCATTCATTACTACCTATAAAAGACCACTGCTGAACATTGACCTCCCACATTGACGTGATAGAGCCACGCTGCAGCTATATTATAGTTGTAGCACGAATGGGCCGGTTTGACCGGAGCAGGACCACGCTCTCACAGAATACCAGCGTAAAATAGCAGCTTGACGCTGCTGTTTCGCGTATGGTGAGTGTAGAGAACCGGAGACTCTTTATTACTTGAGATAGGCATTCCATCTTAGTCTTCAGAGATGACAACGCATCTGCGTTTTGAATCTTAATCGAGGATTAATATAGATGTCTATTATGGGCCACAGCAAGCATCCACTTACCATTAGGTGGACTGTGCGCTTGTCACCCTTATTCTATTTAAAAAAAAATACATGAATTCAAAACTGGTATAAAAGGAAAAAGAACAACTTACTCGTACATTAGATTATGAACTAACAAATTTGAAAATTTCCATTTTCATTGGATTGTCCGTATAATTTCTGTACAGTTGGTAACCCTTATTACCCGACACCGTACACAACGGTGAATCGAGGCCCGCGGCGGTAATAAAAAGTGATTGCCCGCTTATTGGGTCTCGGTTATTGTAAATGTTGCGTCTCATTGTGCGAGAGCACAAATTGAACACAATTTACGCCTTTCGGTGACCATGTCTCAATGTACCACTGACTGACTCATCACGAGATCTCTAAAGCTATGCACTCGATTGACTTGACATTCAGTATAGTTACTCATTTCACAATGTAGACGCTCACTAAGAACGGATTTTATGATAGCCCTTTAAAAAATATATCAGGTTCCGCAATAAAATATTATCGTGCGCCCAGCGAAGCGAGCGGGTATCAGATAGTTAACTATATCGACTTCTTACTATTATTTGAAGTTCGGTTTTAAAACTACATACTTATAAAACGTTTATTTTCGATGAAAAACTTCACACTCACTAGTTTTAAGTTACAGATAACGAATGAATAGTCCAAAGATGGTAATGTGCTCCTCTAGCCCATTTACACTCTCAATCAAACTTAAATAAAGAAGTGTACGCTACGCATTGTCACCTCTGAGCCTTAACATGGAATTACGCGCAGCGCGTAACTATACAGGTTTTTCACCTCTCAACCGAAACAGAGCGATGGAAACTGCTTGGCAACAGAAATAAGTACAGGGGTGGTATTCACTCAGAGGACCTCCAAGTGAAACAAGATGTCACGTTTAAAGAACAAAAAGTTGAAGTCTTCTTCGTTTTATGCGTGGTAGAGCCCGGCTTCAGCTATATTATGGTTGTAGCACGAATGGGTCGGCGCGACCGGGGAAGGACCACGCTCAAACAAAACAGCAGCTTAATGGTACTGTTTCGTATGGTGAGTGTAGAGATACGGAGACACTTGTCACTGGAAACGAGGCATTTCATCTTAGTCCTCAGGGGTGACAACGCATCTGCATTTTGATTCTTAATCGAGGATAGATGTAAACGTCCATGAGCCACATGATTTACTTGCAATCGGAAGGACAATGCGGTCGTTTGACACCATTATTCTATTTAAAAAAAAACACAATACCAGACTTTAACAATTCACAGCTGGCCAAAATTCTTACCTCTCTAATGTTTTTTGTCTTTCCTATAATAGTATCTTACGACACTCATGTAACGTAATGGGATGATGGACTTCCTTACGTCACCAAAATACAGCGTAATCACATATATAAATGGGAAATTCCTTTTTAAAACAGCAGCGATTACTCATGTTTCATATAGCATCTATACAAATAAATAAAATTGAAGTGTATGTTTGTAGTGTCAAAATAACAACTTTTTACTAAATATATTATATATTATGAGAGTATATACGGTACTTTTATAACCAAGAAAAAACAATCTATCTGTTTGGTTGTTTCGGCAAATATCCAAAACGGTTCGACCGATTTTAACGGGACTTCCATTGGCAGATATCTAAATAAATATATAAAAGGAGTAACATAGGCTCCTTTAATTTTAGAAAAATAATCCCGGCTCCGCACAAAAAATAACTAAAACCACTGAAATTCAATCGTAATAAATTCCGCGCGGTCGAAGTCGCGGGGAACAGCTAAAAGTTAATAAATTCAATTCGGTCGGAGCAAATCGATATTCTAGCTCGCACCAAGTTTTTCAAAGTAAGGTCAGCAACCCATCCAGACGGCGCTACATGTACCACTCTCAATGTTCACTAATTCGATTAAATTGAATGATAACATCATTGTTAGTTCAGCCGTCTGTGCCCCGCTAACCGAATTCGGTTGTGCGACACCGTTTCATCCGAATAACGAATCTTAGTGGTTTAAAACAATGCTCGCATTTATTATTTGTTTATCAACATAATTGAAGTATGTTATACATATATGTACAACAAATTAATATGCATGAGAATCCATTTTTATATTTATTCATAGCTTTTACCTGCGACATCGTTTGCTTAGCACACTTGCTGTTGATCTATTTAGTCTGGATTTTAAACTTTAACTCAGTATTTTTTTTTGCTATTATCTCGACAACTAGATTTATGGGAAAATGGTTAAAATAAAAAAATTTCCATCTACTTAATTTAACCTATTAAAAAGATATTTTTAATTATCCTTTACTACTGTCAAAAAACAATTTTGAAAATAAGTAAGTACTACTAAATAAATAAGTAATAAATAAAATAATAACTTCTTTTTGTGTAAAATTAAAAACGAAAATGTTTTGATTTTTGGATAATATATAGCCTAGATCCGTCCTCTTTTATATAATTTTAGGAAATTTCATCACAATCGGTTCAGTTACTCCGGAAATCAACCCGAACAGAATGACATTATTCATTTCTGAATTGCACGCAAATAACTCCATCAGCTTAATAGAAGCAAGATACTTCGATATTGCGTTAGACACTTCAACATTATTGTATTTAACGTATTCTGACTTATCCAGTGAAGCGTATAGCGGCGGTGTAAGAACATCCACCACCCCATGTCGTATGATACGAGTATCTGTGGGTGTCGTAATAGGGAACAGATGAAAACATAAACATAAAACAGGAAATGGGTAGCAGCATCTTCCTAATAACGACTAAAAATAACGAAACTGCGGTTGCCAACCAGCCTGTGTGGCAACTATGGCAGATATCCCTTAGTGACAATCTATGGGGGTAGCCTATGTTCAACAGCGTAATTTTATGGGCTGTAAAGGTGATGGAAGTATTCAGATGTCAAAAAGCGATTGATAACTGAATTAAAAAAACTCCATTATATATATTCATTTATTTATATATTCATTCATACAAACATATATACACACATTTACATACAGATAAAACTAAAGCGTATTATAAAAAAATGGTAAAGACTTAAGAAACATTTGACATATTTAAAAACGTTAATTTGTAATTTATGGTTAGTTACGCGATGAATTTCATTTTACACACACGCACGCGCGCGCGTGCGCACACACACACACACGCACGCGCGCACGTGCGCACGCACACACTCCCGCACACACACACGCATGCACGAACGCACGCACGCACGCGCACGCACGCACGCACGCACGCACGCAAGCACGCACGCACGCACTCCGAACGCACGAACCACGACGCACGCACGCACGCACGCACGCACACACGCACGCACGCACGCACGCACGCACGCACGCACGCACGCACGCACGCACGCACGAACGCACACACGCACGCACGCACTTTTCTATAAGCTTAAAATACATAATACGTATAGTTAAATCTTCTTTATGACTAATAGAACCACTACAAATATTACCACAATAAACTTATAGAAGAAACTTAAAAAAAACATAACCCTTCTTTTTTACTCTTCCTTTAGCGGATAAAAGTTGCCTATATGATAAACGCCATCATATACTGCGTGCACAACAACTTTGATGAAAATCCGTCCAGTGGTTTTTGCGTGAATCGTGAATAAATAATTTTTCTACATATTTATTATATGCACAAGATCCATTAGTTATAATATTTCCTGATGAAAGACCAACATGCTTCACAAGTAACTAACAGTGATCGCTGACCTGCTTCACGGATTCGTTGAAAGTAGTTAATAAAAACAAATAATGTTTTCGTCATTTGTTTCTTGTGCTGTATTTTTTATACGTGATAGAGCCATGCTGCAGTTATGTTAGTAGTATGGTTGTAGTAGGAATGGGTCGGCTCGACCGGGGAAGGACCACGCTCTCACAGAATACCAGCGTCAAATAGCAGCTTAATGCTGTTGTATTTCATATGGTGAGTGTAGAGAACCGGAGACCCTTTTTACTGGAAACGAGGCATTCCATCTTAGTCCTCACGGATGACAACGCATTCTGCATTTTGATTTGTAATCGAGTATAGCGAGATGTAGATGTCTATGGTCCACAGCAACCACTTACCATCAGGTGGATTGTGTGCTCGTTTGTAATCCTATCCTATAAAAAAATATAATTTAAGTTAGCTTTTTATTATGTTCAAATGCCATCGACCATATGTATAAGATGTGCACTATCACATATTATCGTCCCGTGGATGTTGTAAGAGGGCAAAGAAGTAAACTGAAACAGAGGATGCAATCCAGCAGGATTTACCTAAGAACAACTCAAAATAATAATGCAAACTGTTGTTACTAAAACGCCTGCAATTTATAGGGGAGGCCTATGTTCAGCAGTGGACTTTTATTAGCTTTACTAGCCTGTTAACCAAGCCATGCTCACCTTCGATCGCGCAATACCAACCTTACGCCCGCCAAGTAGTGATCGAATTAGATCAGAATTATGTAAACATGTCTACCTATGAAAAAACTATTTTTTCGTTTTAAACAAAACCAAAGACACTATGCAATAGATATTAGTATCAAAGACAAAGATATGCTCTTTTATTTTAAACCATAACCTGGCAATGTTTCTTAGAAAAAAAAAAAGAAATCACTCTGAACTTCCGGCGTTCCACGTGTCACTTTGATGAAGGTGCTCCGTCTTTTTTATAGAATTTTATATTTGTGTCTGGACTAAAAACGAAAGTATTATACTTTTTTATATTCCTTGTAATATAGTAAACACGTAGATATGTAATTTGTGGTATAAAAAGTGAAAAGTATATTGCCAAAAGTACTTCAAATTCCGGAAAGCCCGTTTTGGCAGGTGAGTTATAAATGTGTTATTTTTCAAATTCTCATTTATTTTTAGTGTAAAATGTAAGTAAAAATAGTTTTCGTATATATTTCAAATAACATGACGTTGTATTTATTTCAAATTCACACAAACATATTTTAGAAATATTGTTCGAAATGTCATAGAGATAAAATATTATTTTTTTTTTTTATTTTTTTATATTTTAATATTTTGGTATGAGTAACGAATGGAAACACATAAAACATAAAAATATACATATTTCCAAACAATTTGATATAAATTTCTCCAAAAACAAAAGTGTAGAATTCAAATTAGTAGTAATTTTGTCACTAAAATTGAAGTACATACTACTACTGTGCTATACAGGGTAATTTACGTATTTTATTACAATTTCTAGCAACCAAAAATAATTTTATTCGATAGTTTATACATTCAACAAGAATTCCTGTAAGTTTTATCCATAAATATTGTCTCAAAGTGAAAATATAGCAAAATTTGCAATATAGCAAACAATTTGCTAACTTACAAATTTTCCCGCCAAAAAAGGTCCCGAGTGAACGGGAGTATAACATGGCGCGCGCTCGCTTGGCGAACAGGCTAGATACTAAATTGTGACACCTCTCTACGTATATTATAGGGGCTACACACGATCACATTTAACTGTCAGTTTTGACTGACCAGTTTTCGATGTGTGTACGATGAAAACTGTCAGTTTTTTTTATTATTATCAGTTAAAACTGATGATATATTGTTGATACATATTTTTTTAACTGAAATGACGGAACTGATCAGTTAAAACCATAGAGAATATAACCACTAGAGAGCGTATAGGCAGATTTCTTCTAAGCACACAACTCACTACTGCGGGCCGGGGGTCGAGGAAGAACGCATGGCTGCAAATGGTCAAGTTGCGTTATTAGGGCTGTCGTTAGGGTTGCTCTTCTTAATAAAGGAAAATATTCGATATCGATAAAATGGATTTTATCATTATGAAAAATACTCAATTAAAATCATAGAAATAATATTTAATCAAAATCAATCAGTTACAACGAAACATATATTTATTATATTATTGATTTTTAAAATGAATTAATTTGTTATATTTATTTCGAATTAAAGTTTAAGGGTCCTGATTGTTCTTTGTAAAAAAATATAAACAAGAGTCTACATATTTGTAAATTATGCATCTTGCTAATTCAATCAAGTGTTGATTCTATTTCAAATTGATGAAAATGAATATCCGGCAATCAATAATACCCAATCAGAGATATTAAAACCGATCTTACCGGTACTATATTTCGACGACAGCACTTTTGAACCACTCTCATTGATCACCCTCTTAATAAAAATTTCATAACGACGACAAATATCTATTACTGTAGTGGATCCGTAAGATAACTTGTCTTTAGGGTCCTTTTGAAATTGTAAGGCGTTCTGATTTGGTACACCAATCTAATTTAACTAGGTAACTATAAACTTTAACTAGGAAAAAATACCGACGAACTGAGAACCTCCTCCTTTTTTCTGAAGACGGTTAAAAGTAGATAAGTATTTTTTCACAGTGTGTAAATTAAATAATCTTTTTATTAATTTTAATTTTATTATTTTCGATATCGACTTTCAGCTACTAAAAGTTACAGTAAGTATTAACGTTTACGATAAACATACAATGGGAAAGAAAGGGATAGAAGCATTAGAATTGTCTAATAATAGAACGAGACATTTCCAAAAGACATCAACGCGCGACTCAACCATGTCGTCATTTACCCAGCCACCGTTTTAGATAGACCTGTGGTGGCTCATAATCGGAATTAATCAACAATAAATTTTCGTATTTTTTACTTAGCAATGAAAAGTTACTCCATTATTTTTGGATATCTGTCCTGGAGTGTTTCCCACATCACTTCACCGCGCATGAAGGCATTTTGATGCATTATAATTGCGTGAAAGTTATAAAAATTTGTATTAATTTAGCGTGCACACAGGTCTAACACTTGGACAACACTAAAATGGTTAATAGTACCTTAGCCGATGCATAGGCGACAAAATACTAATAGTTTTCGAGCGTCGGGGCACTGTATGCGCAGTCAAGTGGTTATATAGGTCTTTGGTTAAAACTGTGCGTGTGTAGGTGGTTCTTCAGTCGTGTTGCGATCCTCGTTCGTGTTTATTCTTTTCGCGTATGCAGAAAAATGAAACAAAAACAGTTATTTGGCCGAATTTGTAGAATTGTAAAGAAATGAACCTTGCTTATGGCAGAATAAAAATTTTAGTTTTTATTTTCATTTTTCAAAATTTAATAATAAACCGAGCACGGCTGGAGCGTCGTCGTCGGCTGATGACATCTTGAGATGAAATGTTGTTTGTGGTCAAAGAGAACAGTTAAAGTGAGCCAAAACTAACAGCTAAAAGTGATCGTGAGTAGCCCCTATTAGTGAAACTACAAATACCAAACCATCCAACAAACCGAGACTCAAAACTATCTTTTTCTTTATGAAGCTTATGAAACAAGAACAACGCCGCCTGTTTGTTTGCAAGGCGCGTTCTTTCACAAATTCCGCCTAATACTTCACAGAAATGTTGATGGAATGTTAATTGGCGCCGCATTTAACGTAATCGTACATGCTACTAAAGTTGTAAAAATTGAATATATTAAAGGCTAATGATACGAAGTGAATGAATTCGATCCGGTAATTTGTCCTTGCGCCTAATTATAAGTAGAGCGTCGATTTATTGAATCGATTAAAGGATTTGTGTCTAGACACAGCAGGCCATGCAATAGTAAATGCGGTTTAGAAGGGAAATAGTTACGTTTAAACGCCTTGACATTAAATCAAAGTATTATATGAATCTTATCGCGTTTAATATTGACTTTTTAATTTCGGATGTTTCGGGTGCTTTATAGCACCCATGACCACGAGGGTGGGGGGGGGGAGACTGAGGAGTTTGACGTCGCAGTGTCATAGTTAACAGGGCTACCTTCAAATTTTGAACATTAATTTTTGGTTTGATCTACGCAAAATTCTAAGAAGGTAACAGGACAGATAAAAGTTTCCTTCACTGCTACGAGGACAGGACGGGTAGTTAGAATTTAATTTTATAAATATTTTTAAATTCATAGACGCATTGATTTCCTTACAAGTAAAGGCAGGCCTATATGCATGTAATAACTGATAGTAAGTTTACAGACGTGGTAACAGTGTCGATTCTTGCAAGCTCTATAATAGTTTACGGCCGATACAAAATACTAAAAACAGATATTGAACACACACACAGTCTCATAATAGGAACCAGGAAGTATCAACGAACATAAGGGTCAGTCACACAGAGACGCGACGCGACGCGACGCGACAATGCTTGAGAAGGCGAAAAAAGAAGAGAAGAGGCCTTGGTTTCGCACCGCGCAGCGCGCTGCGACGCCGCGAGGGGCACCGCTTGTGCACGCTGCGCCTCCGACGAAGCATTGCTGCGTCGTGATGCGTCGCGCTACGCCGCGAGGCATTTCGAGGCGAAGCGCGACGCCGCACCGCGGGGCATTTTCGATCTATCCAAATAAAATGTATACCTTTTAGTGTAGTAAATAAAATTACATTTTCAACAATTACCTTATAACGTGCGCGCCGCGTCGCGTCGCGTCACGTCTCGGTGTGAGTTGTCCATAAGAAGTAATGCGTGTTTATTCGGAGAAGTTCTGCACCTCTAATAAATTGTTCCTATCTTACTTATCAAACGAGAAAGGGGAACATAATTTTTTACTAAATTGTATCATCTACATATATTTATTTACTTATTGCTGAATACCTAGGAAATGAATACACAGTCAAGAGGGCTTACAGTACCTTAAAATATTTCATTAGTATGAGATAAAATCCGTAAAATTAGTTTAATTGTATTTAATGTGTAGTGTTCGCGTAAATATAAGAAATCATTATGTAAAGTAAACGCCTTGAGTTTCAATGTAAAAATCACTTTCTGCATATTCGTTACATTAATTTCGTTTTTAATTTATGCCTCAACTCAATAAACAAGTTTAAAAAATTTCATCAACCAAAACTGTAAAATATTATAATATTATAGTTATGCCAATGTCAAGTAAAGAAAAATTATCCTATAAATTAATTTGTTTCCAAATCATGTTCACAATAGGCCGATACGTCACATTGAGAAGTTCTTGGGAGAATTTGATGATAGCTTGACTCAACGAATAGTCGATGACGACAGTATTTCAAGTTCTAAAGGTGCCTAACCACAGGCAAAATCGGCCGGCGGGTTCCCGCCAAAAACCTATTATATTCCTCGTATCTAACAGATTTAATACAGAACGTCGAAATATGACATAAATTCGGTGTAGGCCAACTCGTCAGCCCGTAAACAATCTTTAAACTCGAGCCTCTTACGAAAAAATAATAAGTTGTCGTAATCGCCATGCTGAGCAGATGGTGCACGCATGGAGTTGTGATCACAGTACTGGGTTTCTCTTGCCTTTGATGATGCTTTCCGTTCGAGAAGTTTACATTAGGTGAAAATGGTTATTACCTCAACTAATGGATCTATATACGCGCATATACGATCTGTATATTGACGTACAAAACCATTCGTGCTACAACGATAACATAGCAACGCTGCAGCTATATTATGTTTGTAGCACGAATGGGTTGGCTCGACCTGGTAAGGACCACGCTCTTACCTAATACCAGCGTAAAATAGCAGCACAATTTTGCTGTGTTTCGTATAGTAAGTATAGAGAACCGGAGACACTTACTGGAAACGAGGCATTTCATCGAATGAAATTGAAGATTTTATCGCTTACACTAACTTATTTTTAATTCATAATTAGGAATATTAAAATAAACTAAATTATATTAAAAGGTAGCCGTGGTTTAACTATTGAATTGCGACGTCGAACACATCAGTCCCCCTCGTGACCATGAGTATTGAGTAATATGAAATACTCGAAACTTCGGGAATACGTTAATATGCACGATAAAATTCGTTGAAACTAGTTTCATATATATTTGAATAGCTTAAATAGAACTTTGTTTTCAAGTTACGTTATCTTTTAAAAGAAAAAAAAATCGTTGAGATTCATCTTGAACTACTTACGCCTAATAGCTGTTTTATAATAATACTTATACATAGTAAGTAAACTATATAGTACATTTTCAAATAATTCAACTAGTAATAACGCTCATATAATATCTTGAGCAAAATATGAAAGTCCGATACCGTAATCTCCGCCCCGTTGCAGTGACCGTTAGTTACATGACTGATACAGTAACACTTGAGAAAATACTTGACGCGATGTTGTGATACTGCGACAGAGTTGATCAATTGTCGCAGGCAGGACTGATATGGGGTAAAACAATTTGACCATATTATATTATTATAATTTAATAATAATTTTAAAGAAAAACACAAAACTATTACCTAACTTCCACAATACAAATCGGAATATTCATACTTCTTATATGATACAAATATAACATGGTACAATTATTTTGAAATATAATAATATTTCATTATTTCAAAAATGGGTTACTTTACGTTCTGTAACTTGATTTGTTCATAAACAAAAACTGTTATCGAAAATAAGTATATTATTATCAAACTGGCAAATTACTGTTTGTTGAGAATATTTATAAAAAATGCCTCTATACCTATTAGTGGCTGGTTGTAAATTCTTGACAGTTAATAAACTTCACTCATTGCAGCCGAATGAAGTTGAAATGCTTAACACGGGTCTTCCCACGGATTGCCTGATATCAAACAATGCTCTGGGTTTTATTCTCTAGTCGACTTCCACGACACCCACGGGCGATACGGAGTAAAGAATATTCTAACACCGTCACTACATTGTCCATTGACAGATTTTTAACAATTCATCTCCGCCAATTTATTTCAAGCTGACTTTATAGTTATAATAAATCAATTGAGATATTACGTCATCCGACGATAAGTTTAAAGATTTACTGGCTGACAAGGAAAACACATCAATCAAAAATATTGTGCTCCAAGCTCCGTCGCATTATATTCAATTTGATTTCCATTTTATTTTGAAACAAAGAAACCTGTTACTTCCAGCCGTAACACAAACATTATATAGCATTATTTCAAATTTCAAACGTATATTGTTACACAATTATCCTTACAACACCGTAGTAGCTGTAATAAGCAATTTTTTAATACATATAATAAAATAAATAATATAAATAGACAATAAATTGACTTCTTTATTATTATTATAACAATTAACAATCACTTACAATGAGACGAAACTATGTATTAATTTTCTAGGTGTTCAACAATAAGTAAATAAATCTATGTCGATGATACAATTTGTTCCTCTTTCCCTTTTGATAGGTAGCATATCAACACTTCGGCCAACACACGTATTTGACAATATTACTGGCCTACTCCGACAAAACATGCATCATATTACTCATGTTGGCTGATACTTCCTGTTATGAGACTATGCTATCAATATTTCGTATTTCGCATCGGTCATAAACTTTTTTAACTTGCAAGAATCGATAATGTTACCACGTCTGTAATTACTCCATGCACATAGGCCTGCCTTACGCTGAGAATGAGATAACCATGATAAACAAAATGGACCAACTATGATAAACAAATGGAGACAAAACAAATTGAGAGAGCAATTAGAGGACAAGTTATAAAATTTAAAAATATATACAACCGACTTCAATATGACAAAATGAAAACATCATCAATGTATTCGAAGTGAATTAAATTTTAAGACAATATTAAGGACCATTACTAACCATTATTAAGAGGTGAGAGTAAGTCAGCTCAAATTCTAATTTCGCCCCCACTTCCCCGCGCGTCGTATGCTATGTACCGACATGTTTGTAATCACTAATACTGTAAGTAGAAAGGTCGTTAGACACTTATTTCATTAGGTTTATCATATTTATGCCTGTTTCTTAACGCCAAGCCAGCCGCTTCTTATTTTTATCACGGTTATTTCCCATTTTAATTTTACGTCGTACTGTTGCGTAATGTATATTCTGATCGTAAGCGACACAACTTCTGCCTTCAAAAGCCTAAGCGATACTAACGGGCGACAGGAATCAAGCTCAAGACGCCGATAGTTTAGGTAATTTCTTTTTACAGTGAAAATAATGGTATTTAAAAAAAAGTAAATAACATAAGCACTGCTTTATAGTTAGTTCAGTTAGTATGCAAAGTTTCATGATCTTATTTAAAGTATTTTATGAATAACAGCGGTTTATTGTTTATTTTGGAGGTAACTTTGGATTTTTTTTTCTATCGAGAAAATTTTACGAAATCGTGTTTTCGTCTAACATAATCATTAACATTAATCCTCAACTTTACCATATATTTATTTCAAAATTAATGCTGCAATATTTTCGGCATAACGAAGGATCTTGCTAAGCCATTTGACATTATATTTCCCCTTAAGGATAACTCAAAAACTACTGGTAAGATCTTGATCAAATTTATATGGGACCACACGAGAAGCACCAGCTTTCAAACAAAAAAGAATCATCAAAATACTCAGAAAAAGTTATGAGCACATAAAAAATTAGTGGAATTGAGTACATCCTCCTTTTTAAGTCGGTTAATATATATAGTGACATATTAAGGTGGATTGTGCTGTGTGTTCCAGTGGGATACGTAGGCAACGGCGGCGGCCGCGGCTGCTGTCAGTACCGCGCGCCCGTAACAATTTCGTAATAGAATGGCTGAAGGCATTGGCCTATTCTGTTGCACGTTGAGTGAATTTACTAGGGTATGATTATTTACAATTTGTTACAGTTAATGACCACATTTTTGTTATGTGTGAAAAGATCTACACTGTCGCATAAGGTTATTCCTGTCATGATATTTGTTCGTTTAAATAAATAAATTGTACAACACTTGCTAGCGGAATGTTCCAAAAATCATCATGAAAGGAAACTATTAGTTGCCAAAACTGATATTAAAATTTGTAACCTAGGGGAATATCAAAGCATTCTGTCTGAACCATTATCTAATGCTGCTCAAATTGTATATAACTTAGTTAATATTTTGTGTAAATAATTTAAGAAATTGTAGTTTGTTATTTAGTTATAAGGTACAATGGGACTGACATGTTTAAAATAACCTAAGTCCCTAAATTTAAAAAAAAAGAATTAAAAAAAATCTTGACAAACTTTAATCGACTGAACCAGATGATCGATATTATTTAATCATATATTATTTAGTCATCTTAAGATATCTTCTTCGTAAGCTAAGATCTTGACAGAGGCATGTTGAATCACGTTATATTCTTTTCATGTAACCTTTCTTAAGGTCAGACATTTCCAAAAACGTACCATTCAATTTGACATAAAAAGCTTTGCATATAGACAATTTAAGATAGACTAACACAGATTATTACGTAAATTAATATCTACAGGTCTAAAATAATGCAATAATTATTTAGTAATTACGAGTATACGACGAATACATTATAGTCGTCGCAATACACTCATTACTATCATTTTCAGGTTGTTCACAATTATGATCAAGTTGAAGATGCCATCTTTTACATACAACCCAACAATGCCGGTTACAGATATCATTGGAATACGATGGTATCACATTAACTACTGAGCTTGTAAATAATAATTTAAATGATATATGATATTAATGATATTATGCTCAACATTACAGGAACACATTGTAAGATTTGTAAGGAAATTGGTACGTCTGTGAGTTTAAAAATATTTAAACAATTGAATTCAAATTTCTCGCACTGGGGCAGTGAAAGGAACTTTTCACTGCGCTATTACTTTTTTAGAATTAGATATTATATTAAAATTATAATAATTTGTAAAAATAACCCAAAAGTTTAAGTTGTGAGCTATATACCATAGTATAATCTTTTTTGTTAATTAGGTATTTGCCACTAGGCGGCTTTTATGAATTGTCAAAAAAAGTCTATAGAATTTATAGGTAAATATTGTGTATTGACGTCATAGTTTTACTATAAAATTATTATCTCATTGATGATATATATTTTAAAGTAGCGATACGCTACGGCTTCGCACGTTTGATTTCTGGATCTGGACAACAGCGCCACCTACCGGGTCCAATTGACTCAAACACACACAAAAAAATTCATCAAATTCGGTTCAGCCATTTTTGGAACACAATTTTTGGACGAAGTTTTTGGACAGCAATTGATTTTTATATACAGACAAGATAATAAAAATCCAACTCAAGTTAAAATGTAAAATCACCCAAGTTATCTAGTTTGCTAAATCGGTTTACAGCAACTAAAAGTAGCAAATTTAAATTATATGGGGTAATGGTAATTATCTCATTGTTATTTTCTGTTTGCGAGCCTGTGAATAACTCTTAGTGATTTTCTCATTTTGTGATTATTTTAGACTGCACCCTATGAGAGCGATATTTTGGTGACGCATCGGCAGAAAACTAAATGTCCGTCGGTCATCGTTCACTTTATCTACCCGGCACCAGACCCGCACTGCCTTTACTATAAGTGAGTGTCAATACATATATGAACTTCCCGTGGCCATACTCATCAACTCTGCATCACCCACAGGATAGCCTTAATCATAAGCTGCCTTTAAGTGGACTGCTATCACTAGTAATGATAGTGATAGCCCGTCGTTGATTTGTCTGTGATGTTGATTTATTTGTATGTTCATTGCTTGTGAACTCTACGAGAAATTCACATGTGTAATTCTCTTATACACACATATTACTGCAAAGAGCAGTAGGACGTTCAAAGTCAATTTACTTTTATTATTTTTACATACATAGCCAATATTATACCGTTTTTAGGGTTCCGTGCCGTAAGGGTAAAACGGAGCCGTTTTAATGGCTACTCTTCTGTCTGTCTGTTCGTCTGTATGTTACGAATCCTTATCTCAAAACGGAATGATTTATAGATTTAAAATTTGGTGTGGAATGTTGACTCAAAAACCGAAAATTGAATAGGAAATTCATGAATAAACGAGGCCATTTTTTTATTATTCTTACTCTAACATGTGGGATGTTATTGTTTCGAAAGAATGGATATATTTTTCTTCTTTTTTAAGTTAAAGTTGTCAGTGTTAGAAAATTTTTTCTACGAGATCTATTTTAAAAACTAAACTGGTTAGGAACTTGAAAATACCTATGTTAACTATTTATACCGTAGTTTGAAAGCGATCCAATCAAAGGAACATTTATTTAGAATTTTTTTGCACAAATTAAATATAAAATAATTCGATGCTATTCAATTTGGTATAAGTAATAAAATATCAAGTTTTGTAATGCATTTTCGTATGTTGGTAGTTTGTATATACGGAACCCTAATACAGCGAAGTTCGACTCTCACATGGCCGTTTTTTTCTCTTTTATTTAGAAACTTAACCACTAACGTGAATATTTCGCCCCTTTTACATGATATATTATACTTACAACCAAGAATTAAAATTAAACGCGATAAAATCCGTACAAGTAGTTTTAATCAACCAAGAATTAGCCATTAGGCTGCACTAAAAGTATCGGGAATGGAATATTTCCACTGTTCCTGTCATATTAAAATCTTTTTAAGTGAAAACTCCTTGGTTTTTAAAATCGAATACCATTTATTTATTTAAAAAAAAATTCTCGGTCTTGTCACAAGGTTTTTTCAAACTTGTTTAGTCGTTGAGAAAATGGAATTGACTCGAGAAAATTCAAGAGCGATGATTTATTGTGACTTTCGAAGTGGTTTAACACAAAAACAGTGTTTTGACCGGATGATTTCTGCATTTGGTGATGAAGCCCCATCCAAAACCACAATTTATCGCTGTTTTGCTGAATTTCAAAACGTGGACGTGTTATGCTCAGTGATGATCCCCGTCAAGGTCGTCCAAAAACTGCAGTCACCCAAGAAAACGTTGATGCTGTGCGTAAGCTGATTGAGGAAGATCGACATGTAACATACCGCGAAATTCAGGCCACTTTAGACATTGGCATGAGTCAAATACAAATAACCTTGCATGAACAATTAGGTTTAAAAAAGTTGTTTTCGCGATGGATACCGCATTCGCTTTGTGAAGAGCAAAAAGCGGCTCGCGTTACTTGGTGCGTCAGAACTCTCGAAAGATTCCACGCAGGATCCTCAAATGCTGTATACAACATCGTATCAGGTGACGAATCCTGGATATACGCGTACGAACCCGAAACAAAAAAACCAGTCACGAGTTTGGGTGTTCGAAAATGAGTTAAAGCCAACAAAAATTGTTCATTCACGGAGTGTTGCAAAAAAAATGGTGGCCACGTTTGTCTCCAAAGCCGGCCATGTTACAACTATTCCTCTTGAGGTACAAAGAACGGTTAATGCAGAATGGTATCCTAGCATTTGTTTGCCACAGGTAGTTTCTGAACTCCGTAAAGAGAACTGCAACCGCCGCATCAACCTCCATCACGACAATGCGAGTTCTCACACCTCACACAGAACAAAAGAGTTTTTAGAGCAAGAAAACATAGAATTATTAGACCATCCGCCGTACAGCCCGATCTAAGCCCTAATGATTTCTATACTTTCCCTAAAATAAAGAATAAATTGCGTGGACAGAGATTTTCATCACCTGAAGAAGCTGTTGTTGTTTGCTTGTCTTCAATTATTGGTTCCATCGTATATAAAAATGTGTCAAATTTCGCGGAGAATACTTCGAAAAGCAATAAATACATTTTTAAATAGTAATGTTGTGTCACTTCCTTGATTCCCCAAATTTTCAGTGCCACCCATTGAAGTAATATGTATTACGTACTAGAACAGCTATCTCAAACAAAAAATGTGCGCTACTCTGTGTTCGCGTGGTTGGCTTTTTTATCATAGAATAAACATAGGTAGAATGATCCGTAGGTAATAGTAGATTAGTAGATTGTATTGTTAGATAGGTTATTTATATCGAGAATAATATTTAAATTTTGTCATTTATTTTGTAAATTTTATTTGGTTATTT
The DNA here is from genome assembly GCA_907164705.1 of Parnassius apollo. Lineage (NCBI taxonomy): Eukaryota > Metazoa > Arthropoda > Insecta > Lepidoptera > Papilionidae > Parnassius > Parnassius apollo. The sequence continues at coordinate 4,854,059 of CAJQZP010000393.1, forward strand.
AATATAATATTACATAATATTATATCACAATTACATTTTAAAGATATTTTTATCAGATTATTTTAAAAGGCATCTATGTCAAATATAAAAAAACATACTGAATGTATGTTCAATAAAACTTATTAACATAACATTTAAATTACAAATATATTTATTGAAATGAGAATAAGAGTCGTTCATAAATGCTGGGTACGCGAGAGTTAAAAATGGACTAATTTATTCCACTTTAACTTTGAAGTGGAAACCAAAAATAAAATGAAATAATAATAAGCAGATTTAAACATGAAAAATTTAGCCTCATTATAATAACTTACATATGTTTCTACAAAAAAATATCTATTATAACATATTCGTCTTAAACTAAGTACCCACAGAAATGTCGCATTAGAACACATTAATTTCATAATCTATATTCCATGACACGAGACGGCGTCTTAGGAATAATTTATTTTATTATTAATTTATAATAGTTTTTTTTTATTGATATATCTTATTAACCGATGAAAAGTAATTCCTTGTGTTTTTACTGACATTTCTTGAGTTAATTGTGCAATATCTAAGTACACACGACGGCATATTTTTATCAAGAGATTTTATTAAAATCAACACAACACGTGACAGCTCTACAAGCGACTAGCGAGTGACTGATTAAAGTGCGGTGTATGCACCGCAGTTGAGTGGAACAGAGTAGCTGAATGCAGTGTCGCCTCTAGTACGTAGTACATAATAGCTCAATGGTGCCACCCTCGTAATCTGTATAGGTACTAACCTAACTTCGTTTGACAAGCGTTTCCAAATATCATCAATAAAAACAACACGGTAAAGATAATCAGTACAACCTCAGACGGGTAGTTGGGTGATGTCACATTAAGCATTAAATATGCTTTCTTCGATGGAATTTGTCCAGGACGCAGTCACAAGACTCAACACAGTAATTCCTATTAAGCAAACAGTTATGCACTCAAGGAGAGCTTTGGGAGCGTGGCGGAACCGTTCTATACATATCAAAGTACCGATCCCGCAACCAATGATATTGCTTCTTAACTATGTGAAAATATTTCTTATAATATGCTATCATTTTTAGGAGTATAAGTACCATCATGAAAACTTCTATCGACAAGCTATCCACATCCTCGTTACTCGGGAAACCAATATGGGATATCCACTAGAGCAATATTAATTAAGCGCTGGCCTGTAGTTTACAAATCTATTCCAGGATGACGTAGGCGTACAGGCGTATGGACATACATAGGTGTAATAGTTTGTCAGTGACACGATTTTGTTCTACGAATAAGATGTGCCCCAAAAATAGCTAGCAACTAATCTCTCGCCACATAAACATTATATAATTTATTTTGTTTAACGACAGTAGCATAATAGCAGGGTGCGGACAGCGTACTTGAAAGGTCGTGGGTTCGAATCCGCCATTTGACTACCGTCGTGAACTACTTCTAACACAAGCATTTTAAGCTTAGCAGGAGCGGTCAAAGAGAATATTAGTAATATTAATAGCATTGCTGATATTTTCTTTAAAAAATCTCGCAAACTTTGTTAGGTACTTTAAAAAAATATATTTAAATTTTGCAAACATCAGCGCCATTTGTAAGCTATTCTAAATCGCTTAGTTATTAACCACAATAGTCAAATCTAAAAATAACACCGCAAACGCAAAGCTTATTCAATCGGCGTCATTTTTAATTGACTTGTTCATCAAGCACCGTAGGCACCGTCAGCTTTTGCTTTCACTTACTTTCACTTTTGTGATAGACGTCTTAAATATTTAAACATGACGGGCCGGACTAATTCAATCATTATCAGCATGTTTTCTTTTTAATAGAATAAGGGTGACAAACGAGCACACAGTCCACCTGATGGTAAGTGGATGCTGTTACCCAGACATCTACATATATTGAAATAATACTAGTTTTTACGGAATTTATCGCGTATATTTAACTTTTTAAATACCCGACGTTTCGAACGCTTTACAGCACCCATGGTCACGGGCGGGACTGAGATGTTCAACGTCATGATTTCTATAGTTAACCGCGAACGTTGCACATGATTAAAACTAACTTTTACGGATATTAACTTATGGTATCGTGCGTTTATGTTATTTACTTTTTATTTTTAATTCCACGACGTTTCGGGCGCTTTCCAGCACCCATGGTCACGGGGGACAGTCAACAAGAAGGGACTGCAGTCTGTGAACACGTACAGGATCGCCCCCGTCACTACATCAGATTTGATAGAACGCAAATCCTCGCTAAAGAACACCGATTCCTTCCAAGGATGATTCGCGAGGCTATTGAAATCAAAAAACATCCTAATTTCAATAGAGAAGATGGCTGGGTGCTACCATCTGCTTGGGATCCTATAATAAATAAAATTAAATCCCAACCCAAGCATACAACTGCAAGACTTCAAGATACCATAAGTTCATACTGCATAGATCGGAACAAAATTTAAATTTTAATCTATGGTAACCGCGGTTAACTATGACATACGGACGTTGAACATCTCAGTCCCGCCCGTGACCATGAGTGCTGTAAAGCGTTCGAAACGTCGGGTATTTAAAAAGTTAAATATACGCGATAAATTCCGTAAAAACAAGTATTATTTCAATGTGTGTGTTCGCGTAAATATAAGAAATCATTATCTACATGTATCCTCTATTAAGAATCAAAATACAGATGCGTTGTCACCCCTGAAGACTAAGATAGAATGCGTCATTTCCAGTAAAAAAGGACTCCTGATTTCTAAAAGCGTAACCAAAATCTTCCAAATTTGGGACTAGCCAATTAAATTAAAAAAAAAGCTACCTTCTTTCAACTCAACTCACAAGGTGATCATGAAAACAACAAAAATGATTCGAAAATTTGTTGTATTTTAAAAACGCTTTTTAGAAAGTTTATTAAATAAATAAGTATCGCCTACTTTAAAGAATATTAATGTAAATAATATAACAATTCAATGAAATTAATTTCTGTTCAAAACACAAGGTTGCTTTTATCTCTCTTTCTAATCTCTTTGAAACTATCACTAAGTCACCTTTGTCAGGTCACACTTTGGTTTATCGTTAACCAGTAGGTACCTTTTACCATTTTAATATTAGTTTGCTTAATTTTGTGGCAACATAGAAAAAATGTGAGGCTTAGTAACTTTAGGTTAAGTGAATATTAGAAAAATAATCGCGGTATAATTTTGACCATAACACATTTATGTTTTAAAACAAGGTTGACCTCATTGGTCTAATAATATAGCTGCAGTCGCATCTGTTGGTTACATAATCTGTAACCAACAGATCCGACTGCAGCTTATGTGGTACCGGGTTCGAATCCAGGGTTGGGCAAAATGCTTCTCTTGGGTTTTTCTGTTAAGTAATTCTCATTAGAAGCTCGGAGTCAGAAAGTTGGCGATGTTTCACCCCCTTACCTCGGAAACCACGTAAAGCCGTTAGTTCTACGCCTAATCACTCTCCAGTCTCCGGCACCGAAAATTCGGTTTAAGTTAAAATTGTAATTTAGATATTTTGAAAATGGCCCACATTAGGACTTAGGAGTACCCTTAACCGATGAGTATGTATGCGTAGGTATGGTGTGGAGGATGTGGAGGAGGCGAGAGAGATATGTCAGGATCGTGCCAAATGGAAGTCCGTAGTCTCTGCCTACCCGTCTGAGTGACAAGCGTGAGTGTTTATGTAATTTATGTATGTATTTACCACCCACTACTTGTCATTGGCTACCCAACTGGTGCCTCTGCTTCTCGCTCTGTTGAAAATGTTTTCAAGAACCTGCTTGCTATTGCTGCTGTCACAGAGGTTGAGTACAAGGAGGCAACGACTATCAAAGAGTTCATCAAGGACCCAAGCAAATTAGCAGCTATCGCTGCCGCAATTGCCCTCGGTGCTACCGCTACAGGTGCAGAGAAGAAAGAGGAAGAGGAGAAGCCCGAGAAGGAGCAGTCTGAGAGCGACGACGACACGGTCTTTGGTCTCTTCGACTAAGCACTTAACTGTGGCACGCTCACACCCACTATGCACGCTCGTCTACGCCACCGGGTTGAACGCCCATATGGCGACTTACAGTTTATACCACTAAACTAATGCAGCTATATCTTTTAGAGGTACAGGACTGTACTCATTTGGCACCCTTCATTCTATAAAAAATCAATGCAAAAATACAAAAATGTACGCAATTTTCAAATAGTTTTTATAAAATTCTATATTTTTCCATAGTGAATTATTCATTACATAATTAAATGCTTTAGACAAAGCAAGCGTCATTTCAATTAAAGTATTATCTTTGACTTACATAAATACATAAACACTCACGCCTGTCACCCAGAGGGGTAGGCAGAGACTACGGACTTCCATTTGGCACGATCCTGACACACCTCTCTCGCCTCCTTCACATCCATACACCTACGCATACATGCTCGTCGGTTAAGGGTACTCCTAATTTGGCCCGTTTTCAATAAATCGCCAATTTGGTTGATAAATTTTCGCCTAGGACGTCCCTTTCCGACTCTGCCATTCACTTCTGCAACATAAATTTTCTTTGTCACTCTTTCCTCATTCATTCTTTCTACATGACCAAACCACCGAAGCATTCCTTTCTTAATCCTGGTCACAACATCATCTTGCAAACCACACTCTTCTGACTTACATTAATAATTAATATACGAATATAGTGTACGAGTGAAGCCGCTAAAGAAACCTGTTTTATTTAGTTTGAATATGAAATATAATAATAAAACTGCATTCGGTTATTATACATTTGCAATTTCAAAATAGTAATTATTGACACCACTATTAATACACTGGACTTAAATTTCCATTTTATATGAAGTAACGTTTTATTTTATAAAACTGAAATGACAAAAGAACTTACAGTCCGCCTGACAAGTGAATACTACAAGTCCATGGCCAGTTGTAACCAATTTGTTACTTATTTATTTATTCAGCCAAACTTATCACTAACATTACAGGATCCTATGACCTAATGAGCTAGTGAAAACAGGAAACGTTTTAATTATTGTAACATAATATGATAAATAATGGAGCCCTTGTGAATTCACTCAAAGAACATATGAATATACCAACCTCCTCAAGGATAAGGTTAAGCAGTCTGGTGGCCCGAGTGCGCGGCGCCTCCATAAGTTGGTGCGGGCGCGCGGCACCGCGAAGAAATAAGGATTGACTATCTTCCCTCTTATTACTTGGAGAATATATGATACCAGTGCGAGATCCCCCCTAACCACACCATACCTAAAACGAATAAGGTTGGATATTTTAGTGGGTAAACAGGATATACCCTATACTGTTTGTGAAATAGAAACCTAACAGATTTGTTTTGAATTCTCACCAGTATGAGACTATATTTCGTTTCATGTGGAGCCCTATCTGGGCTGCGCGTTTGCACTCAAACTGGCTCCTAACTAAGGCATTAACACAATGCTACAATGGCTTTAATGTTAGTAAAACAACGAGCGCTGCGCAGTATAAAACCTAAGTTGCTATACGCTTTCATGCAGAAGTCCATTATATGATTTTGAAAATTAAGTTCTGAGGTGAAACGAACACCCAAATCGTTAACCTCGTTCACACGTGCTATAGCTACTCCATCCAGCGCATACCTATAGAGTACGGGATTACGTGCGCGAGTAAAAGTTAGCGTTACACACTTAGATGAATTAAACTGCAACTTATGATCCTCACACCACGCTACCTACGCTGTCAATGTCGCGTTGTAACCTCTCACAGTCCTCCCTTTCCCTGATCGGTAGATATACAGATTGAGGTCGTCAGCGAACAGCCATTTAGAGTCAATCACAACACTCGGCAGATCATTTATCATTAATGTAAACTCGAGAGGATCGAGATTGCTGCCCTGACTCACACCAAAACCAGTGTAATATGGCTTCGATACGAAACTAGCGTATCCCACATATTGTTGCCTATTCCTCATGCAACTGGCAATTTTAAACAAAGAAGGAAAAAGATGCGATGAATTTTTATGTTAATACTAGCTGTTATCTGTCGCGTTGCTGTCACAGATGAAATTCTTCTGAAAATATCGATTTTAGTTTGGAAGATTTATGTTGTTTAATTAACAATGATAATAAACTCATTAGAGTTGAATGATATTTAACTTTCAAATTAATTTGTCGTTGCCTTATGACCTTAGCGCAAGTGCAAGCAAGCAACAACTCGACAAAGTTTTACTGCAATTTGATGAACAGAATGGCAGCGCATAAAATACGAACAAACAAACCTTAAGTTTTATATATTATTAGATAACTTTTTTTTACCAATCCAACCTGCCTCTCTTTTTGTGTCTAAGAGGATGTAATCTCTACAAATTATGGACACTGCTACTTGCCTTACAGAAAGCTTTTACCGATTATTATAATAGAATAGAACAATTTAATTCAATATAGTTTACAAGTTATAGCTATTGAAAGTCATACGCTTTCATCTTCGTAAACACATCGTACCATCTTAAATAATAGATTCTAATGTATATTAAAATTGATAACCAATCGAGAATGAAGATCGAGTATCGAGTACGTAAGCGAAGTTTTAGGCAGTCCACCACTAAATGGAGTGACGACCTGAATGTCTTTGTAGCTGTCTTTGGAGGATTTGTGATGATGATGTGAGATGTAGTAATGATCTCACATCATCATCAAAAATAAGTTCAAAAAAGAATTACTTTCATCATTACTAAGTAATGCTTTTTTGAACTTATTTTTGACGTTGAAAGTCGTCTGTGAGGTATCAAACAAATTTTAACTTTAACTCATCTCAAAATTGCCAGTTATCTCGTTATATCGTCATATCGCTCTAACGGAACAGTAAGGTGCAAGATGTACGGTACTGGGATAAACAATGTGCTTATTAGGAGTGTGAAAATGATGTCAAATACCTCAAATTGGTAGAAACCTTAAACCAGCAAAGTACTGGGTTTTGTTTATTTATATTATATTAAATAATTTAATGACTTTGTATAATTTTACTTTGTGATTATGAAACATCGTCTTTTGTGTTCTGACATTAATCTTAGAATAGAATAGGATAGAATTATTTTTATTATAAGAATACTTATTGAAAATCATTTAAGATTTACAACTGGTTCAGGAAAAAACCCTGTCCTGGGAAGAACCAGCAAGAAAGCCAGCGGGACTTTTTTAACATTAATTTACAATATATTTAATGCAATTAAACTTAGTTTTACAGCAACATAACTCGCACTTAATGTATTTAACCAAAACAACAGACATTATTAAGCCTATAATAAATAATAAATGGTCTGATATGCATTTGTTTTTAAATTCTTCAACATTGCCTTTCCCTTGTAACGTGCACATAACAGACTCGGAAACGACAACACGAGTATAAAGTTTTACTTTCTTTCGCGTAACCGAACGCCTGCCACGCAATTTTCAACTTTATTGTGCTATGCACCGGGTAATTACAAAACATCCAATCTACAGTGCCGGTTCGCCTTCACCTAAAAACGCTAATCGGTCGTATAACGGTACCGATGTTTAACGGTAAAGGACGGCCCAGCTCGCCTCTCGAGACAGCGTGCAATGCTCACCGTCACCGTACATCGGTGGTTGGCAGAATCGGCGACGGACCTCTGTTTTCTAGGTACGAAATAATACAAGACTAGCGGGGTTTTGGTATTATCATTATATACGATATTGTTTCGTACATCAATACGATTGTAATTATCATTATTATTAGTTTTTTTTTTTATATAGAAGAGCGGGCAAACGAGCATACGGCTCATCTGATGTTAAGTGACTACCGCGGCCCATGATTACATATATAAGTATATACATATATAAGTATATACATATTTAAGTATATACATATACATACATAAGTACCAAATATAAAATTGCCATAAATATAGCAAAAGTTTTTATAAATTACATTTTATATTCTACGTTTTTTTTTCTACCCAACACATTGCGTCTGGATTATGGATGCCGCAAAACGGGTCGGCTCGACTGGGGAAAGACCAAGCTCTCACTAAATACCAACGTTAAATGATAGCAGAATGCTAGGTGTGTTTCGTATAGTAAAAGCAGAGAAACGGAACCCTTTTTTAGCCGACTTCCGATCGAAAACAGGAGGTTTACAATTCGACTGTATGTTTTTTCGAATATCTCAAACCAAAATAAATAGCTTAAAACTTTCACTTTTCCCATACACTCCAGGCGCTCACGCTACAATAAATCGAGTAAGAAATATGCCCAAATTTTTGCAATTATTTCAATTAAAAAAGAGAAAAGCGAACTTAAAAAATTAAATAAAACGTAAATAATATAGACTTTTAAATTTAGCAACAGACGCGTGTAATCAATAATTTTAGTCATTTTTTAAAAGTTGATTTTAAATGTATATCGAACATTAATAATGTGCTTTAAGATGTAGTTTATTTCTCATAACTAATGAGATAACAGTTTCTGAAAAACGCACTATCGCAAGGTTTTGGTCGGGGTATCGCTTTAAGTGATGGCAGATGGCACATATAAATTTGAAAAAATAAAACGAACCACTCTTAAGGGTGGCAAAATAAGGGATAAAGTTTTTAACGTAACAATTTAGACGACATTGAGAAATGAGATTGTAATATTCCTTAGCCCACTCAAAAGGGTAAATAATTACTTCAAACACAAAGTGAAAGCAGACTATAGAGAACTAATGAAAACATAATAATTTCACATTGTGAAGTCGGTGCTTTCTCTCACATATACTACGTTGAAATTGGCTGTTAGCTGTTACTGTTTATATTACAAGTATTTTTTTAACGGCAACAATGAATGCTATTCCATCCATGACAGATGAACGTGTTTATAGATCAGTCTTCCACTTCACCGTGATCCACTTACCATCAGATGGACTGTGTAATCGTTTGCCATTCTTACTTGCATAAAAAATACAAACATAAGATATCACGCCGGCCACTCAGAGGTGTAGGGAGAGACTACGGACTTACATTACGTACGATCAAGTTTTGTGAAAAGAAATTGCGTAAAATTTAAATTAATAAAGATGGAAATTTTAATAGAATTTTTTGAACAAAGTACAGCCATGCTGCAGCTATATTATGGTTGAAGAACGACTGGGTCGGCTCGACCAGGAAGGACCACACTCTCACAGAATACCAGGTTAAAATAGCAGCCAAATCCTGCTGTGTTTCGTATGATGAGTGTAGAGAAACCGAGATCCTTTTTACTGGAAACGAGGCATTTCGTCTTAGTCCTCGGGAGCGATAGAACATTAGAATTTTTAAGCCCGACGCAAAAAAAGGGGTGTAATAAGTTTGACCTCTACATGTGTCTGTGACACCGTAGCTCTTAAACGGGTGAACCGACTTAGTGCGATTTTCTTTATTTATAAGCAAGTTTTCTAGCGGTGATTCTTAGACATGTTTTATCAAAATCGGTTCAGCCGTTTGAAGATCGTTAGTTTTTCTGTTTCGGAGGTTTTTTTAATATTCAATTTAAGTTATGATTCTTAATCGAGGATAAATGTAGATGTCCATAAGCCACCGCATACGCATACCATCAGATGGACTGTGTGCTCGTTTGTTACCCTTATTCTATAAAAAAAAACACAATAAATCAAACAATATTACAGTGAATGATACACAGCTGATTTTCAAAGATATGTCTAGATTGTTGCCACCAGTGTCACATTCTGACGGTTTCATTTGGACGAGTTGCGAAATTTAGAGCTTTTGGTGTAACGTCTGATTAAATTATTGTTTTACATATTAGATGATACATATATTATATTATTTTGATAGATTATGATGGATAGATTATTTATTTTTTGTTTATTCTTTATTGCATTCCTTAAAACAAAAGAATACAGAGGGCGGACTTAATGCCTTGAGGCATTCTCTACCAGTCAACCCATGGAGGGGTGAGAATTTGACGTAGGTGTAACACTATAGAATAAAACAAAACAAAAATGAGTAAAATATACATTTTACTAATAAATAAATAAATATATGGTGGTGCCGATAGGTTGAAGCATCAAAGGTACGAGACGTCTGGCACTGAGCAATCATCCATCTGCCTGACATTCGTGACGATCTCCCTACAAAAGAAAAAACTGTATATGATGATAATGGAATGGATAGTTTAAGCCCGAGACTATCAATATACTACTCTTATTAGTAGTTAGTAGTAGTAGTATTATGACGAACATAATCACAGTCGGACCTTGAAAAGATCGCAAAAATACGAAAGCATCCTGTGAATTTCCCCAAACATTAATATTTTTAATGCCATCTCTGCGTAGTATAAACAAATTAGCCTCCGCCGAATGTACGATATATATATAGATGTATAAAATACATGTATTATAATATATATATATATATATATATATATATATATATATATATATATATATATATATATATATATACAACATGTAACATAATTAACGCACTTTGAGAAAGTAGTTTGTTCAGAATCGTTTACTGAATCGATTCCTATCATTTTTAATATAGATAATTTTTATACCAAAAATAATTAAAACTACGTAAATTACAGTCACACTAAATCTGTACAGTCAAAACAAACTGAAATGGACCGTAACTTAAGGCAATAAGACTTTTAAGAGTGCAGTTTTATTTGTTTAACTAATTTGATAAATAATCGGTGCATTAAAATGTTTAACTAAAAATTCAGTGTATGTATTATGATTATAACATAATATATTAATTGGGGTGTCTCATGGTGTGCGTTAATTACGTTACATATTATACATATATATATATATATATATATATATTATAATACATGTATTATATATATCTATACTACAGCTCAGAAAGTGCCGGCGGCGGCCTCGAAGGCAGCGAGCTGGCGCATATTGCATTCTCCTGTCCGCGTGTGTGTGATTGAACACCTCCTAAACGACTGGACCGATCTTGAAGAAATTTTGTGTGTGTGATTAAGATGATTCGAGAATGGTTTAGATTCAAAATTGGACCCGGTAGGTGGCGCTGTTGTCGAGATCCAGAAATCACCCGTGCGAAGCCGGGGCAGATCTCTAGTAAATTATAATTTAATTCCACACCCATCAGTCATCGAGTGGACCCTTGTAAAACCAAATTAGCTTTCTCTTCTATCTTTATGTAAATAATACATTTGTATTAAAAAAACCTTTACATTGATTCAATATTATTTTGTCACTGAATGTAATACAACAAACACAGAAGTCTAAAATTAGAGATTTGACTTTATTATGTTCGATTAAATCAGATACAGTAACAACCTCAAGACTAGATTCGATACAAATATTTAAATAACAATCAATTAAGTAACGTGTTACGGAAATCCCCCCCCCCCCCCCCATGCTTCATATTTCTTTTTCTTTATATCAAAGCCTACCCTCCTTTCTGCCAAGGAGGGTCGCGTCCGTTTACGGTTTAAAGATCTCTCGTCAGATCAGTAAGCCAATCCCAAAAGGTGGAGTTTAGTGGGTAAAAGTCTCCACATAACCACGCAGCCGGCTGCGTGGTATGCTATGAGCATTCTCCACCTCCCTCCCCCGTTACCGGAGGGTTGCCCGTAATTGCTTCGGGCGCAAAAAAAAACAAAAGCGTGTGGATAATTATGTACATGTATTTCATATTTCTCATAAAATAAATAATAGTTTTATGAAGGGGACAACATCTACCATGATTCAGATTAATTTGAATAATGAGTTCAAACAACATTTTAACCAGAAACTCGTTCCATCACAACACAGGTAACGTTATAATTATATAACAAGTGCAGAAATCCTTCAAATATCTCGTAATTACATATAATTAAAATGTACAGAACTTTAGCAATAAAAAATTACTATGCAATATTCCCCCACCTTTTTCTATAAGTACTAGTAAAGTTATTAAATTGTTTTTTACAATCATCGCGTTACTAGATTTTTTCAAACTTGATATTGTTGTTAAATTATACACTTATCTCAGTGCATCATCTTTTTAAATCCTTGTTTAAAACTAATTTTCTTAACTATAATTTTAATGTTATCGATGAAAATAAAAAATAATGGCAATGCAAATTTTACCTACACCTACTTGTAATTTTTTCTATCTTTTACAGTGAAGACTATAGGCAATTTAGAAGCATTTTTTTAATTGGAAATATAATTGAAAACGAAATGCTAAATGTTTTTGAAATTGCATTTTGAATGGTTTCTCGTTCTGGGTAGGTTGTGTTACTATAAAGCATCCAGTGACGACTATGATAACGGTGTTGCGGTCACCGCTGTACTGTACTGTACTGTAGCTATGAACTTAATACCTTAATAGTTCTACAGCATGGTTAAACGTTAAACGCATAAAATTTTAACCAATTTCATCACACTAAAATAGACATTACCTACGGTTTAACACATATGTGAAGAAAATAACGTCAAAATTACCTGAACTCAGATATCTACGTCTACAATATATAAATTGTAACGATAACGTTACCTTCACAAATCGATTGTGTATACACATACGATAGGATGCCGGCTTCATGCCGGGTCTAAGGTTTGAGCCGTGTTATCAGTCTAGTAAGGTGCTAGAATCGTACGGATCTCAAACATATTTAAGCGGGCATGGTTAAATGTAAAATAAAATAATTTAAATCAGATATGAAAACAAAGTAAAGGATTTTAGGGCAAGGCAATCCACCGCGATGCACCAATGTAACAGACAAGTTTTCTCACTATGGTTCCCTTCACCGCTGGTGATCTAAACTACAATCAAAAGTGTATATACCATATTTTTTAAAGAATAGCTTATAGTGTATCATCATCATCATTACAGCCCTTCACAAGTCCACTGCTGAACATAGGCATCCCCCAAAGAATGCCACAAAGTACGGTCTTGAGTCACCTGAATCCATCGACTTCCTGCATGTCTTACCAGGTAGTCACTCCATCCAGTGAAGGGTCGCCCTACACTATGCCTACCGGTACGAGGCTGCCACTCGAGAATCTTTTTTCTCCATCGGTTGTCAATTCTTCGAGCTATATGGCCGCCCCATTGCCACTTCAGCTTACTAATCCGTTGGGCTATGTCAGCCACTCTGGTCCTACTACGAATACCCTAATTTCTCAAGTTTATCACGCAGAGAAACCCCGAGCATAGCCCTCTCCATATCTCATTCATTTAGTGTACGTCATATGTATATTGAAAGCCGACATCATATCAGTTTCGGTAATGTGGCTACTGCAGTCCATGTGTGGGAGGTGTCTTGCAGCCAGCATCAAACAAAAAAGGCTACAGATGCATTCTTCCTCTGAGGACTAAAATGGAATACCCCACAGACAATAACAATTAAATGTAGTCAATAGTACCGACACCCGACGAAGAACACTCACAGAATACTAGCGTGTAATAGTAGCATAATGCTGCTGTGTTTCGTATGGTGAGTGTAGAGAACCGGAGACCCTTTCTGGACCCTTATTGGATCTTAGTCCTCACGGGTGACAACGCATCTGCATTTTGATTTGTAATCGAGGACAGATATAGATGTCTATGGGCCGCAACAACCACTCACCATCAGAAAAAAAGCTGATTTTGTAGGGTAAACGTTTCCCATCTGGACCTAAGATCTCAGTGTTCACTATATTTTAATAAAAGTTCAGTAATGGCTATATTCAGAGTTTAAAAAGTAAAGTCGGGTCTGACTTTTTCTTCCTTAAAATATCACCTTCTAATCTGCCACTGATTAAAACCAGGTAGACTATTAGCTCGTTGTCATTAAAGTTATGTAAACAGCTTTCAATTCATTTACAACTCATAAAAGTAGTATAGGTAGTTCGAAATATAACAACAAATATAATAAATCAAGGAAAATATTACGACATAACTATAATAATAACAAAGAAACATTCGTCACGAATAATATATTATAATTTCATCGTCCAAGGTAAAATATATAAAAACAAAACAATTTAATATTTATAATTAACGCTGCAACGAAACAATACCTAATATTAGTGTAATTCCGTTTGTTTTAAAGGATAATACTTTGCAGTTATTTTTTATAAAATTGAATTGACAAACAAACTCACAGACCATCTAATGATAAAGGTGGGTACTAAAGCCCTAGGATATCTATGACCAACTTCAAAGACGGCTATAGTGGTGCTGGGATTAGAGGTGACGGGATTAGTACACGCAATTGAGGGAGGGCGGGAGGTGCTCTTCAAACTAGGTAAGACATATAATTTTATTTATTTGAGCGGATGGTTGCAAAGTAACTATTAATATCTTTATTATAATGGATTTCCGCAAAGTACCGCCTGATTCTATCAATTGGCTATAGAAGAGTTGACACCTCCGAGGACTAAGATGGAATACCTCTCAGCTTGTAACTCTACCATCTCTATATGCTCTTCGGTACCATTCATTAATTACCTAAGTGTCCCGAGGAAGAGGGGGGTTAAAAAATCCCTACATACTCTTATCTTGGGGGGAGGGAGATAAAACCCATTCTTACGTAACATGTTGTGAGTCGAAATTTAATATTAGAAATCTAATTCTATTACGGATGCAGAATAGTTTTCTTCATTCTAAAATGTACACTTCGACTTACAGCTTATTTTACAAACTATTATGGTGTATTAAAATTGTAAAATAAATAATAATTATAGTACATTCTTCCCGACGACAATTGATGATCTGAATTGAACTTGTTTTTACTGTGTAGAATCTTACGTAAGAAGTGATGGGGGTAGGGGCGTCAAAAATCGACAAAATCATCGTAATCGAGGATAGATGTCGATGTCTATTGGCCGCAGCAACTACTTACCATCAGGTGGACTGTGCGCTCGTTTGTCACACTATCCTATAAAAAAATCCTTATGTAATTAATGAATGGTCCCTGCACAACGGGACACAGTAGCAGACACTGCTGCATAGCGGCAGAAATAGATATTAGCAAAGGCACAAAACACTATGGCAGCCTCTTACCGATATGCAAATGGAAGCCGCCGTACAATCCACTTACAAGTATGAAGCTGCTACTCTATAACCAATTTTTTCCCGTCGGGTATCGGTTCTTCGAACTATATGGCCGGTCCATTGTCACTTCAACTTATTTATATACTTTTTCTAATATGCAGTGGACTAAGATCAAATTAACAAACTTTTACTGAAATAATTCCCGTCAGTATTAACTTTCACGGGCAAGCAGAGGGTAACGGATGCAGTGGTCAGCTGACGTCGATCAGTATTCGAGCCGCACGCGCACTTTCAATGTAGGAGCCGGAGCGCATTACAAGTGTTCCTGCAGCGACTCGATACTTCACGATGGCCGACTTACAATGATGCGTAATTTTATGTTCATACAGGTACCTAGACCACTATGACCACTTTGTTCGGTATTAGCTATGTTTTGACCTGGAGTTCAAGTAAATTTTGTGTTTAAGGATTTTACGCATTTTATTCTGATTCTCAGTTCTTTTTTTATAGACTAAGGGTGACAAACGAGCACACAGTCATCTGATGGTAAGTAGATGCTGTGGCCCATGGACATCAACATTTGTCTTCAATTAAAAATCAAAATGCAGATGCGTTGCCAGCCTTGAAGACTGAGATGGAATGCCTCGTTTCCATAAAAAGGGGTCTTCGGTTCTCTATACTCACCACACGAAAAACACAGCAGCATTTCATTTCATTTATTTCTTTTTGCTTTGCTTTTCCTCAATATCACTCGCTATATTTATAATCACGGAATTATCTTGAAAACATATAGTTAACGAAGTATAAAATTCAAGGACCGGGCTTTATAACTTTTCTTCTTAAGGACGCGTTTGCAAATCAACCAAAATTAGGGTGTTTTTCGGTAAATTTTGTGACAAAACTAAACCAAATCAAATATAAGTAAAAACTACCATGTATAGATTGGTTCTTCATCTGCAAACGTCTGTAACTCTTTTGTTGAAAATAGTAGTTTTTTATATTGTAAAAACGAACTTTCGTTGCCATTTTCTACAAAATTAACGATACCGGCTTGTGTTTCGGTACATGTTTTGGTCTATTATCAACATATTTAAAAAAATTTAAAAAATACTATAAGATGACAGACATATTCAATTAAAAAACCCTGGGTTTATTTTTTAACAAAATGTCACAAATAGTCGTAAAAGAAATAAAAACTGATGCACGTTTTTTCACATATTTTGGTAATACGGATGAATCATAATCTATTGCAATAAGGGCTATTTTACTGTTGGTGCCTGCTTTGATTTATTGTACAAAGATTTCGATGAAACCACAGTCCGCGCTCGGCCGCCGTCGTGAGTGGGCACTATATCGCCTGTTTGCAGCGGCTCATTCTGAAAAGATCGCTGTACATACACAAAATATTAGAAAAAAACAAATTGGAAACATAAGTACTTGACAAGTGATAAAATTATTATTTTTATACTCAGTTTTTTATTTAGCTAAAAATAAGTAGGATATATAAACTTACCTACTACTGCAACTCCTGGACGAGCGGAACTAGGTGTGCCGAGTTTGAGCTCGTTTTGTTGGTTATGATGAGACCTTACCTCCGAACTTGATGGTGTGACCTGAAGGTGTACTTTCGTGATCGCTATTTGAACTTCTTGCAGAGTAAAACTAGGTGTGCCGAGTTTGGGCTTATTTTGTTAGTTATGATGAGACCTTACCAGCGGACTTGATTGAGTGACCTGAAGGTGTAATCAGGTAGTTACAACTGGAACTCCTAGACTAGTCGAGCTAGGTGTGACGAGTTTAGGTTCGTTTTGTTAGTTGTGATGCAACCTTACCACCGGACTTGATGGAGTGACCTGAAGGTGTAATTCAGTGATTAAACTGGAACTCCTAGACTAGTGCAACTAGGTGTGCCGATTTTGGGTTCATTTTGTCAGTTACGATGAGACCTTACCACCGGACTTGATGATCACTGAATTACACCTTCTGGTCACTCCATCAAGTCTGGTGGTAAGGTCTCATCATAACTAACAAAACGAACCTAAACTCGGCACACCTAGTTCTACAAGTCTAGGAGTTCCACTTGTAATCACCGAACTACACATTCAGGTCACTCCATCAAGTCCGGTGGTAAGGTCTCATCATAACCTACAAAACGAACCCAAACTCGGCACACCTAGTTCTACCAGTCTAGGAGTTCCAGTTGCAATCACCGATTTACACCTTCAGGTCACTCCATCAAGTCCGGATGTATGGACTCGTTATAACTAACAAAACGAAGCCCAAATTCGGCACACCTAGTTCTACTCGTTCAGAAATTCCAGCAGTATTTACTGAATTACCCCTTCAGGTCACTCCATCAAGTCTGGTGGTAAGGTCTCATCATAACTAACAAAACGAACCCAAACTCGGCACACCTAGTCCTACAAGTCTAGGAGTTCCACTTGTAATCACCGAACTACACCTTCAGGTCACTCCATCAAGTCCGGTGGTAAGGTCTCATCATAACCTACAAAACGAACCCAAATTCGGCACACCTAGTTCCACTAGTCTAGGAGTTCCCGTTGTAATCATCGAATTACACCTTCAGGTCACTCCATCAAGTCCGCAGGTAGGTAAGGTCTTATTATAACTGACAAACTCAGTTCAAAGTCCAAAGCTAACATCTCACTACCAGTAGAGGGCTTCCAGTCCAGTGCCAAGCAGTCTCTGGAGCAGGTATTCGTATTTCGTATCGAAGTATATTTCTGAGGTAGGTATAAGAAATGAAAAACAAATTCAATCTTTCAAATTATCAAAATAATTTCATTTGACTACGATTCCCACAGCCAACCGTGCGTACACTTGTGTGTGTGACTTTTGTCAATGTAGTAGTGTGATTCTATACCTATCAATTTTGTAAACGCGTCCTTAAAAGCCATTCTTTTTTTTTTCTTAAAAATTATTGTTAACGAGGTATAAAATTCAAGGCCAGGGCTTAGCTCATCAAAATTCTAGTAGACTTTAAGACGAGGACAACTACTCTACACTTTTTTATTAAGAAATTGAAATGACCAATGAAGTTACAGGCCATGGTAGGTATCGAATGCAGCCCAGATAAACTCAGAGGCAGAAAAGGAGTCTTAAGCGCTTATTACATTATACAATCTTTAGAAAATCTAATTAGGAAGTAGGAAGGTGTAATCGTAGTTAGAACGTTTAGGATCCGATTTAGTCAAATTGGCGGTCCCGACCGCTCTCCGACCCGACCTCCTAAATTGTTTACAATTTAGGACAGTGTAATCGCAACGTTACGATTTAGAACAACCAGTCGGCGCCCGCGCTTTGATATAAGCGGATGTCTTGAAGTTTGAATAGAAGTGGTTCTGATATCAGAGAACAGTACTTTAAATCTTAATATTAATTTCCGGTGGCTATAAAACGTTATGTCACCATCAAACATTCTTTGGCACTCACACTTTATCGAAATATCGTGACTTCTTTTTCAATATGTTTGGATACCAAACTTAACAAATAATCAAACTGTTTTTTAGGTGGTAGAGTCATGCTGCAGTTATATTAGTAGTATTGTTGTAGCACGAATGGGTCGGCTTGACCGGGGAAGGACCACGCTCTCACAGAATACCAGCGTGAAATAGTAGCTTAATGCTGCTGTGTTTCGTATGGTGAGTGTAGAGAACCGGAGACCCTTTTTACTGGAAACGAGGCATTCCATCTTAGTCGTCACAGGTGACAACGCATCTGCATTTTGATTTGTAATCGGAGATAGATGTAGATGTCCATGGGCCGCAGCAACCACTTACCATCAGGTGGACTGTGTGCTAGTTTGTCACCCTATTCTATAAAAAAAAAACTGCTTAGAATCTAAAAATATATAATTATATTCATATTGGACAGTTTTTTTTCAATGACAAGTACTCTTTTCTCTTTTTTAATATCCATTGTTCCTACCACGGCTAAGGCAAGTAATATTTTCTGCTGTTTTGATAAATACGGCGCCATCGATCAAACGTGCAACCCCGTCGATACTTCTTTACGAATGCGCTTCGTCTATAATAATAATATAGTAATAATAAATAGGCTTCTACTTCGATCACAATATTTTTCCAGACGGTAAAAAATGTCATCCATTTATTTAATAATTAATGAAAAACCAAGTCAACACAACAGCGAAAATTAACTTTCATCCGAACAATAAATAAATTCTCCACGCTGCTTTGACCCTTTCACAGAGTGATTAACGTGGAATCGTTTCTTATCATAGTACATTGACTAGTATTTCTTTTGTTTACAAATATCCTGAGCCTTGTTCCAGTATCTACAAGACCTTTTTTGCGTCTCGATAAAATACAACAATATACTTTTTTTTATATAAATGGATACATCTTTAAATACGGACTTTAAAATTGAATTGATTGATTGTTAAATGTGTAACATATATGATTACACATCGTTTTAAGTTACTAATTTCACTACAGTATTAAATTTATTTTATAGATTATCTCTTGTTTAACGCAATAGTTAAGTTAGATGTATTGAGGAAGTATTGCTATCTCTAAGTTTTAACAAGAAACATATACAAGGTTTATGAAAGTGTTAATAATAACCCACGGTAAATAATTCCCAACGGAAGCTGCGTTACTTAAATCACGTACGAATCGCGAACTAAGCCTTGACCCGATCTTGACACACCTAAAGTTCTGGCACAAAAGGCAGATCTACAAATAGAAATGAATGTCTAGAGAATCATACACGTTTTCTTATAGAATAAAGGTGACAAACCGTAGAGTAGGTATATATGCTGTGGCTCATAGACAAGATGGAATAGGTCGTTTCCAGTGAAAAGTGTCACCGCTTTTCTACACTCGCCATACGAAACACGGCTGCATTAAGCTGCTAATACGCTGGCGTTCTTTGAGGGCGCGGTCCTTCCCCGGTCGAACCGACTCATTCGTGCTACACTCATAAAGTAGTTGTAGTATGGCTTTTTGACTGTGGAAGGAAAAGATGAGATCTCCCGCCGGGCAAGGAGTTCAGCCCGGGGAGCGGCCAACCATCATGTGTTAATTCTAACCTGTTCTTTATACTATAGCACGGTAGCTTCGGAACTTTGATTAGGCTTTGGTGTGTTTTGCTTGTGGAGCGACGACAGCGCCGCCACAGCTCCACTACGTTTGATTAAAATGATAATAGAAGCGGTTGCGCTCATTTGGTAACAAAAAATTGATAATAAATACCATAAATAAAAGTATTAAAAGCCAACTTCAAAGTAGAAAGAGGAAGAAAATATTAAGTATACAGAAACAAAAGTTCTGAAGTCGGTGCTAAGCTTAGAATATACATAAGCAAGTTGATATGTATAGATTCTAAGGTGCTAAAACAGAAAGAGAAAAATAAATCCCCTGACAGCAAAAGCTATTTTGTGGAATATTTGATGCTTCGTTCTTTGATGTCGGCTTTCATTTTTTATTAAAAGTTTAATTTTATACCCTTTTGAGTAGATTAATAAATACTACAGTCTACTCAGGCTATGAAATATCACATTAAATACTTTATCTGTGTGAACAGCACATCCATAGGTCGCTGGTTCAATCTGGCTCGAAGGCCCAGCTTTTTCTAGTATAAGTCCGACAAATTAATTGGTAAATTTGTATAACACGGAAGTAATTTTACAAGGATGATATATCAAAATAATTGATAATATTGTAATGGTATTATTACCATACAAGTACAATCCACTTAAATAACCACCTTCGGCGGTAAAATGTTTACTCCATTATATGGGAAGATCCCTGAAGTATAAAATATTTAATAAAAAGAGCTATAATGGTTTCGAAGAAGATTCGAATACATTGAGTAACGCACATAAAAAAGCAAACAATTGCATAAGATATTTTTTTGAAATCGGCTAGCAAAACCATGAAATAGCAGTATGTTTACTTTATCAATGCTACTGTCACACTGGAATCTTAAAAATAAACAAAAACTATCCGAACATTTGGAGATAGAACAAAATTTGTATCGAACAATCGGAATATATTTGTTACGGAGTATATTTTAGTACCGGAGACTAACGTCTATATACGTGGACGTGGTAGAGCCAAGCTGTAGCGTATTATGACTATTTAAAAATATATATATATTATGTTATGGTGCACCAAAAATGGATTGCCTCAATCGCGATTGGACAACACTCGCACAAAATACCGGCGTAAAGTAGCAAGTAACATATTTTTCGTACGGTAAGTAACTTAGAGTAAATATAAGCAAGCTTTGTGAATAACGACCACCGGAGACCTTTTTATCTTTTTAATAGGCCCATTGTTATATGTGACGCTAAGCGAATTGGCTAGGAAAATTAAGTCAGTAAGCTTTTTCGAGACATTCGATCTGCTGCTGAATGTTTATCAGACTAATTAACAGGCCGATTAAAAGATCGGGTTCCGGCGACACATATTTATATAAAGGTGCGTATTTCGTTCCGTAAATAGCAATACGTTAAATGAATTTGATATTACGTATCAAAAATTAAAGCTATCCTTACCATGTACTATAATTGTTTTACAATCACATTACAATTGGCACATATCAACAAACATTACGATCTTCTACTGTGTGCAACGTAATACACTCAGTAAACTCGTTTAGAACACGGTTTATTTTCCATACAATGTCTGAAAATTATTCCGCATGGCGCCGTCGGCCAACGTTGTTACATGTAAATGTAATTTATATATGTATATAATATTACGTAGTGTTCTCGGATCGATTTGCGAGAGGGGATGTTGCATTGTTTTTACGTAGGTAGGTAGGTAGTTGTTATTCATCTCGCAGTCGTATATCAGTTTATTTTTTAATATTTGAAACATAATTATAACTTAGGATACTTTACACTATATCTATTACGATTTTTTCTAAATGTCGATTTGTGGAAGATGCCGCTGCCCTTCTCCTGTGTAAGTTACCTTCTGTCGCCTCTTACGACAGCCACGGGATGATATGGGGTAGTGGATATTATTACACTGCGGTTTACCACCACGCGGTCTAATACCGACTACTTAAATTTTCCGACGACTGTTTTCGTACAAAACTTTCTATACGATTTAAACCAATCGCAGGATTATAATCAAAATGCCAAGGATTATAATCAAAAAGCCATCATCTAGTCATCATAGACACTAAATATCTTTAAATTAGTAAGAATTAAACTAATTTTACGGATTTTATCGCGTTTGATTTTTTAAGTCTCGACGTTTGAGACAGAGGTGTATGACGTCCCGATGTCATAGTTAGCTCAGTCATAGTAAAAACAGAATAGTAGGCTTCCTTCTAAGAAATGTACGGAACGCCGCTAATATGTACGCACGAGCTACAGCACGCACACAACAACACTTGTTAAATCGGAAAGATCGGGCCGAGTCGGGGAACCCACCGTTGACTTTTAATAAAATTTTGCTAGCAGTCTTTTTTCGTTTTATTTTCTCTTTTTGTAAAATAAAATAATATAATATGCGTTTGTTTAATAGGTTATATAACTATATCTATACACAGATACATACCTCATAAGTATATTATCATATCAAAAATTAATTTTAAACATTAAATCTGAGTTGACACCATAAGCTCAGTGTTAACTTAATCCTATTTTAGTCATTTGGCATTTGTTGTAATTAAGAACTGATTTTTTTTTAAAAAACATTGATTTTTTAGAAGAATCTAAAGAATTGATTAATAAAATTAAATAAGACTTAACTGTTAAAAAAAGATAGTGACAACCATGCAACAGTAGACATTCAAAAAATGTAAATCTTGCGCGGCATGCGAGTTATCATACTATTATTTTTTTACAATGGCTATACTATCTTAATATTAAATTTTAAAAGTTTAAAATAAACGTCATAATATTAAAAATAAAATTAATTTAAGAAACATCGCTTCTGTAAACGTGGCCTACCTCCATATTCTCGAACACAACATTCGAATATCGACCCATATTTATTTGGTAAACAATTTATTTAGTTTTGGGTCACGGATCGCGTGTATCAGTTTCACACGACTGTGACACTGCACCCGACCCTTTATACTATCAAATTCGTTGCAATGCAATGAGATTAGGTTACCTATTAACCAAACACAATTATGGAAAAATTATCCAGCTATCGTTAATAAATTTTGCGGTATCAAGCGTTAATAAAATAATATAGTTATTCGTATCAATACATAAAAAGTTGAAGTGCTTACACATGAGCAGAGCTTGCATAGTGTACTCTAAAGTCTGTAATATCGAAAAGCCTGCCTTTCTATGATGAGAAGGAGTTGTTAGCATGCCTATATATAATTTTTTTTATTTTTATCTGTCAGTCTGTTCGGACTTTACGAACAGATAGAGAACAATGCCGGGAACAGGAATAATCTCGGATATACATTTTTATTTCAAAAAATCGAAAAGTACATAAAATCAATGGCCTTTTACGATTATGTCTAATCGAAATAACGTCATGTTAACACATCCCACCAGGCGAGGCCGCGGTGTTTCGCTAGTTACAAACAAAGTTTTATTGCTTTTACTTATTGTTACTAGTTTATACATTTTGTATACATATTAGGTGGTAGAGCCGTGCTGCAGCTATATTAGTAGTGTAGGGGAAGCGCCACGCTCTCAGATACCAGCGATTATAGCAGCATAATGGTGCTGTGTTTCGTATGGCGAGTGTACAGAACCGGAGACCCGCTTTACTCGAAAGGAGGCATTCCGTTTTAGTCCCTACGGGGACAACGCATCTGCATTTTGATTCGTAATCGAGGATAGATGTAGATGTCTATGGTCCACAGCAACCACTTACCATCAGGAGGACTGTGTGCCCGTTTGTCACTCTTATTACCCTTATCCAAAAAAAAAAAAAAAACATTCTATAAAAATAAATAAACTTGAAGTGTTTGTTTGTAATGCCAAAATAAAAGCTTTTTAAAATTTTTGCTGTCAGTCTGTTTGTTCCGGTTAATCTCCGAAACGGCTGGCCCGATTTCGACGGGTCTTTCAAACCAGTTTAACACTGTTGATTCTACCAGATAATTTTTCCACGTGCCAAAATTATCTAGCTGAAATTGGGGTTGTACTGATAGTGAATTATTTATGTTACCAAATACTAAATGGTTTTCTCTTGTTTGATAATGAAGTAAACAAACATACTTAATTGTAATTTTGTTATTCGATAATTATCAACGTTCTATAGAAACTTGAAATTTACTAATTATTCGAATGATAATGATGGTTATTACTTATAATTAAAGAGATTACTTATATTTAAGAGTCCAACGCGCACAAACAATGTAACACGTAATTTTAATATATAAAGATGTCTTAAAAAAATTTAATCAAGTTTTCTTTGGGTAAAAGCTTGCTCTAGTTTTTCCCCATATATAATACTCTATGTCACTATAATATTAACCAAAATTTTATCGATTTATAGATATTATTAATTTATGTACTGTCATCGGTTTTTATTTTATTTACTTAGCTTAACTTAGCTTTTATTTAGCTTAGCTTAACTGATTTTAATTTATACGGGTGGACTTATGGCAGTTTTTTTTAAATTAAAATAAAGATGACAAACGAGCACACAGTCTACCTGATGGAAAATGCATGCTGTGGCCTATAGACATTTATACTCGATTAACAATCAAAATGCAGATGCATTGTCAACTCTTGAGGAACGCATTTGTTTTGTATTTGGATCACCTAGACGACTGCTCTATACATATAATTCTTTTCTCGTGATGTAATGCAAGATATAAAGTGATGACTTTATATACATTTCATATTTAAGTGCAACAACACATTCATTTAATTTATTATATGAAATAAAATGCCACTTTAATTCATGCATTTCTTTTACCTAAATACCAACGTGAAACAGCAGCGTAACGCTGCTGTTTCGTACGGAGAGTGTAGAGAACCGGAGACCCTTTTTACTGGAATCGAGGGATTCCATCTTAGTCCTCAGGAGTGACAACGCATTTGAATTTTGATACTTAGTTGAGGATAAATTTGGATGTCTATGGGCCACAGCATCTACTTACCATCAGGTACTGTGCTGTGTGCTCGTTTGTCACCCAATTCTATAAAAAAGAAAAACAATCGTTTTCACGCACGATTAATTCAGACGTCTGAATATACCGCAATTTTGTAGATGTATTGCAATGAAAATACAATAACTTCATGACTATGATATATTATCCCCCTGCCGTGTAGTGAGGACGTAAAATGATTCACTATTCATTATTATCCCAGTGATGTCGTAAGGGATGAGAGGGAAACTGAAACAGGAGGTGGGTATAACAACTGAAAATGCGCAGTTTCTACTGCGTTTGCCAACCCTACTTGCCAAGAGTGTCAAGTACGGAAAAATTCTGTCTCCTATGAGACAATATAAAAGGGAGGCCAATATTCAACAGTGGACTTTCGATAGGCGTATTGAATGAAAAACAAAATAATGAATGACCTAGTATTCTCACTAGAGTCACTACAGCTCAAGATTGATGCGTGTTATTAAGTTTTTACGAACTCTAAAATGTATTAAACTGTAATGATTTCTTGAAACGTCGGGAATTAAAAATAAGTTAATTAAACGCGATAATATCCGTATATATAGTTTTATTCAATATGTATGAAACTGCATTACATAATGATTACTACTTATATATATTTACGCGAACACTGCTCATTGAATAAAAATTAAAAACTATTTTACCAAGGTTTTAATAAGTCAAGTAAGTAAGTTCTTGCTTGTCTGTCGTTCCGGGTGGGATTTAGTAGTTGATTTTAGTAATTTCGCGA
The DNA here is from genome assembly GCA_907164705.1 of Parnassius apollo. NCBI lineage: Eukaryota > Metazoa > Arthropoda > Insecta > Lepidoptera > Papilionidae > Parnassius > Parnassius apollo. The sequence continues at coordinate 4,879,889 of CAJQZP010000393.1, forward strand.
TGAGCTGGAAACGAGAAAATTTTAACGTACCTCAAACTCGGATGACAATGCAAGAAAATATGACAAAACAACATCTTAATTTTTTTTAATTTCACTTGTTATGGATTTAATCGCGTTTATTTTACTTATTGTGTCATTCACGAAAATCATCAAATCAAGTCAAATAAAAAGAGATTAAATCAGTAACAATAGTTTTATTCGATTATTAAACAGGATTGTAAACCGGTTTAATCAAATGTTATCCTCCTATAAAACACAGTAAATATTTCTACTTATGTTATAGACTTTGAAACCAACCAACAGATTTCGATGACTTTTTTTGCGTATGTTTGAATGGGTCCCTAGATGGTTTATACTAATATTTAAGAGCCCGGTAGGTGGCGTTGTTGTCGAGGTCCAGAAATCTGCCGTGCGAAGCCGGGGCAGATCGCTAGTGAGTAGTGACAGAACATAGAGCAGGTAACAAGTACAAGGAGGAAATGCACTTTTACTTTTCTCTAAATAACATGCTTACCGACACGTGTTACAATTTGCCGATAACGACAGTGGTATAATCATCCAAAAAAATTGAGGGTATTGATACTTCGTTTGTAAAACCAGTGCCATTTAAAAAAAAACAGAAATGACAATCCATAGATGCTTTAACCTAGAATAGATGGATTACCTGTGAGGTATTCCAGGCTCTCTATACACTCCAGACCGTGCAAACAGTGCTATTTGGATGCAGAGATAGGTCAAGGGAAGGTATTAGGTACCCTGACGGACTCTTGACCAGAAAAGAAAGAACTCCTTCTAACGACTTAGTAAAGTGTTGCCAGTGGCGACATACATATCTAAAATGTGCGGACTGGTGACCATAAGCGATTCAGGCTTTAACTTAAGGTCGGTCAGCGAGCAACGGAGAGGGCTAGTATGCTCGGAGTTTCTGTACGTGACAAATTCGTAATGAAGAATATTGGCAGTAGAACCAAAGTAACCGACATAAATCCCATAGGATCAATTTTTTTTCTAGAATAAAGGTGACAAACGGGCACAAAGTCCACCTGATGGTAAGTGGATGCTGTGGCCCATAGACATCTACATTTATCCTCGATTAAAAATCAAAACGCAGATGCGTTGTCACCCCTAACGACTAAGATGGAATGCCTCGTTTCCAGTAAAAAAGGGTCACCGAATCTCTACACACACCATACGAAACACAACAGTATTGAGCTGCTATTTTACGCTGGTATTCTGTGAGAGCGTGGCCCTTCCCCGTGGTTCGAGGCGACCCATTCGTGCTACAACCATAATATAGCTGCAGCGTGGCACTACCACGTATAAATATGCAATGGACCGGTCGTATAGCTCAAAGAACCGACAACCAATGGGTAAGAAAGGTTCCCGAGTAGCAACCTCGTACTGGAAATCGTAGTGTAGGGCGACTCCCATATACTCGTAAATAGAGTGACGATCTGATGAGAGCCGTGGCGCGGTCCCATCAGATAGGCATTTCATCACACTACGGAAGAACATACGGGTCGATAGATGCAGGTGGGTCATTAGGGGAGGCCAAAGGCGGGTTGGATTTAGAATGATTTGGCAGGAATTTGGGGGAGTAAGGTGTTTTATTTGGTAGAGGTATGGAGTAAAGTGTTTTATTTGGTAGAGGCATCGTTTTCAAGAAGAAAAAAAACTATTATAAGCTAAAATGTGTAAAACATGGAAAAACGTATGCAATATAACTGTGAAAGCTGGATAGCGTACAGAATTTTGTTTAAGTGCAACAAGGACGTAAGACCATGTCAAAGACTAGTGTCACATTATTATACTTCTATGGTATTTTATGTGGTCTCTCTGGACTCTGACAAAATTCAAATTGCATGATAATTTTTATGCATTCCGCAATTGGTTGCTCTTCTTGCGTGAATGTTGTGTGCTCTCCTGTATATTATTTCAGCTTTTATCGTGTTATACTTGAGCACCCAGAAATACTTTCAATTGTAACGAGCGTAGCTCCCGCTTCAACTTTCGTGGTTATTTTTTTTTTACCACCCAGAAATACTTGACCACCAAGAAATACTTGAGCACCAAGAAATACATGAGCACCTAGGAATACTTTCAGTTGAAATAGGTTAGAAGGCGTTGCGCTTCGCTCCCGCTACAGCCTTCGTGGTTATTTTTTTTTACCAGAAATACTTGAGCACTCATATCGTTACAGATGTGATCGGAGACAACCCCGCTTCCTCTCTTCCCCCCCCTCCCTCACAGCGTCATGTCGGAGCCGATAAATGTTATCATCATGAGAGGTTAGGTACCTACATGGGATTTTTTTTCTGTGTTTTCTCAAGAACGGTGTATTACTTTTCATAACAACTTCAAAAAATGCATGTTAAAATTACCGAAAAAAGAAAAACACTTCTAAACTCCATTTATTTACTGCTGGATACCCATAAATAGATTTAGGTAATTATTGGTGTCCTTCAATTGAGGAGAAAAACAAATTTTTAAAATGTTAAGTACCTAGGTACTTTTTCTTTCCCACATTTCATATTAAATATAATATCGGTCTGTATGGTAAATCTACAGAATCTCTTCTTATTTTAAAGGAAATTTCACAAGCAAGTTCTAGAAATGTAACTTATCCTTCTCAAAATGTTATTACAATTTGGTACTTACGTAGCAGCATTAATATTATCAGTCTTTTGCATTGTATTGTTTGTTCAAGTGATACTTTGTTGACATGAGTGGTTTTATATACGTACTACATACTATAAATCTATTTTAATATGAACAATAAAAAATAAAGGTTAATTTAAATAATATGATTGAAAGAAGTTTTCCACATTGGTTTCCATATTTACTGTAAAGGCCCATATTATGTATAATAAGTCGGTTTAATTACAAGAGGCGAACATCTAGAACGAAGACTTTACATTGTAATAAACTAATAAATAACAAAAATTATATTTTGTCTATGTTAAATATTTAGTAAAAATATTTTCAAAGTAAAACCTATTACACTGTTATAGAATATTTCAAGTTTCGTAACAAAGAATGGACTATCGACCATAAGTGCTAACCAAGTGGGTTTTAGAACAGTGAAAGTGATCTACATCAAACCTACATAACCGCGTGACCATGAACCAGCTCTACTAATATCATCTATAACATCTAAAACCGATATTAATCGATTGCCTCTGATAACAATCATATCACAAGATAAAATTTGACCAACATGTAACGGTACATTTCATTAGCTACTTACTGTTTTTGTAGATAAGAAAGATAGAGAACCAATAAATCCAAACTCACCTTGTAATAAATATCCATGAGGATACTGTCAGGCAGAGATCGCAAATCATTTCGCTCGCACTTTAATTTCTGCAAATAGTTCACTAAATTTGTTAGGCACAACTCATAAAGATTATCGGGTATTTTCATTGCGCGCACCGAAAACGACGCGTCCGCCATTTTGGCGAAGTAATATAAAACTCGCTTCATTTTGCTCAATTCTTTAAGAAATACGAAGTGAGATGAAAACGGATTGCAACAATTCGTACGAAGTTCAGGTCGGTTTTTCGAATCCCATTGGCTGTTTAAATCGACACTTCGATACTATTGGTTGTTTACGTTTTGGAATTTAATTATCACAAAAATAAGTGGCCTTTGCTACCACGACGACGATAGGTTATGTGCTAAGTACAAAACACAGTTTGTATGAAAAAGATAAATATATGTTACATGCGTAGACAGAGAAGTTACATGTTTATACTTCTAATTAATCAAACAGCTGATTACTCGAATACATGTACAGTGTTTTTAAGTCAGTGGTACAATGTCAGCTGACCGCCTATGCACGGAGCGGGAAACTTTGAGCGAAATTATTAAAATGATTCGTTTTTTATAGTTACGAACGTAATCTTGGTAAAAGCAATGTTTGCTAGGTGTTATCGCATTGATAACGAATAATGATGTTTATAGTTGAATACATATACTAGTAAAACACTGTGTTGTATTTATAGGGTTGCCAGATGGTCGGGATTCGTCTGTATTCTCCCGACATTTTAAGTGATTTTCACACTCCCGACTAAACTCAAAATCTCCAGACAAACAGCTTGTCTTCACATCACAGATACTTTTGATTTAATAAAAGCTGAGTTAGTTATTAGACTGATCTTTGGAATAGATTGTTTAAATTTTAAATCTTTCCTGAATAGTAGGTAATAATGGATCCAAATTGGTAGACTCAGTAGTCCAACGCCAAATACATGTGGCAACCTTAAAATTAAATGTACTTAGATATGATTGAATAATGTTTAGTATTTTTGTAGGCTATTCATTAAAAAATACACTTTTTTATTTTACATTTTTATTTATAATATCTGTTTCTCCCGACAACAACAAAATCCCGACATTTTCAAATTCTTTCCAGATATTTTGATCTTCCGATCTAGCATTTCTAGTTGTATATCATAATATAGCAATGATGGCAGAATTTCGGTAAAAAATTTAGAATCGTTGGCAGGTGAAGGGTGACGGATGGGAGTGTCCCCTAACACTCTCATAAAAAGATAATAGGTACACCGGTCTTCGGAAAAATTAAAAAGAATGTCCTATAGACCTAAACTCAAAATGATAACCTTTAATGCCTTCGGCAGGATGGAAAGGGGGGCTGCGGGGACCCCTATCACAAGTGTAAGTATTTCTGGGTAGTTTTAAACAATTCAGAAATAAAACAACAGTATATAATAATAACTGGGAAACACATTTTATTACTTGTATTAATGCCTAAAAAAGGACCTCTTTTATTCTTTATAATTTCTCTTCTCCATAAATATAAATATATCAAGTCATCAAAATTTTCTCAATTATTATACCAATTGTTTTTGGCGAAATACCTCCCGAAGACACACCACTGAGCTGAAACTCATTTCTTTGAGTGTGCGTGCCGTCTGCTGTCACTAAAGGGTATTCGGGGTCACCATAGATTACTTTATATATACTAGGGGGTCACTATGCTGGACTTTTTATGTGTATAACCATAATTTTCTAACCTATTATAAATAATATAATTAAAAATAGTGAAATAACTATATTGATAATATATTGATAGCGTGACTGACTCATTTTATCCGAAGGCCAAATATATACCTAAATATTATTACAAAATATACACTTATGACGAAAATTGATACAAACCATTATCCAGTATGGTTCATAGCAGATATGAACCATAAATATCTGCTGAGAAATGAATAATTATTTAAGGCAAAGCTTAGAAAAAAGTTAAAATATCATCGTTTCAAAAAACTATGAGATTCCTCAGGAGCATTCGAATCTTCTTTAGATGATGAGTGATGACATAAAATTCTTTTAGAGTTTTTTTATGATGAGAAAAAGAAATGAAAAGAAAAAAAGAAGGAATGAAAATATAGAACATCTTAGTTCCATTAACTCTAAAAATTCAATTTACTATGGAGTTAGAGGCAAATAATTCCTAAACTTTCCTAGATGTGTTAGTCATCCGAAATCCTAACAACACTATAGGTCACACTGTGTATAGGAAAAAGACCCATACAAACCGATATTTAAACGATGAATCTCACCACCATCCTTCACAGTTAACTACCGTGAGCAAATCTTTGTTACAGAGAACACGAGGAATCTGTGACAGCAAACACCTGGCCGCCGAGCTTCAGCACGTCAAGCAGGTTCTGCACGACAACAAGCTTCGGGTCGCGCCCCTACGTCACAGTGACCGAGTGAAGCCCGCCACAGTGGAACGTGTGCCTGCTGTACTACCTTATGTCAGAGGTGTCACAGACAAGATTGGCTACATCTTGAAGCGAGCTCTATTAGAACATTCTACAAGCCGCCGTAGAAGATAAGTCAGTTCTTACCATCTGTCAAGTGTCATATTCCTCTACAGGATGCAGGAGTGTACAAGCTTGATTGTGAATGTGGTCTCTCATACATAGGACAAACAAAAAGATCTATTAAAAGAACATATAGCTGACGTGAAGCATCAACTCATATCATCTCATATCTTAGGCGGCCCCAACCATAACATCAGATTTGATAGACCACAAATCCTCACGAAAGAACATCGATTCCTACCAAGGATGATACGTGAGGCTATTGAAATTAAAAAAACATCCTAATTTCCATAGAGAAGGAGGTTGGGTACCGCCACCTTTTTTTAATAGGATATGATGACAAACGAGCACACAGTCCACCTGATGGTAAGTGGTTGCTGTGGCCCATAGACATCTACATCTATCCTCGATTACGAATCAAAATGCAGATGCATTGTCATCCGTGAGAACTTAGATTGAATGCCTCATTTCCAGGAAAACGGTCTCCGGTTCTCTACACTCACCATACGAAACACAGCATCATTAAGCTACTATTTGACGCTGGTATTCTGTGCGTGGTGCGTGCCTTTCGTGCGTGCCAGCGTGGTCCTTCCCCGGTCGACCTGACCCATTTGTGCTACAACTATACTAGTAATATAACTGCAGCATGGCTCTACCACGTAAAGAACCTGCTTGGGACCCTGTAAATAATAAAATTAAAACTAAGCCCAAGCATACCACTGCAAGACTTCAAGACATAGCAAGTTCATTCTGCATAGACCGGACCTTACACAATAATTAAAAAGCTGAAGGTACTCCGGGTTAACATTGACATCGGGACGTCAGTCACCTCAGTCCCCCGTGACCATGGATGCTGGAAAGCACACGAAACGTCGGGAATTAAAAACAAATTAAAATTAAACGCGATAAAATCCGTAAAAGTAGTTTTAATCAACTTAATATAAGTTCGATTTTTTCTGTTTAAATAAGATTACAATTGATGGATTTAAGCGAAAATTTAGTCAAATATTCATCATGCACATACGTGGTAGAGCCACGCTGCAGCTATATTATGGTTCTAACATGAATGGATCGGCTCGACCGGGGAAGGACCACGCTCTCACAGAATACCATCATAAAATAGCAGCTAATTGTTGCTGTGTTTCGTATAGTGAGTGTAGAGAACCGGAGACCAGTTTTACTGGAATCGAGACATTCCATCTTAGTCCTCAAGGGTGACAACGCATCTGCATTTTGATTCTTAATCGAGCTTAAATTAGATGCTTATGTGCCACAGCATCCACTTACCATCAGGTGGACTGTGTGCTCGTTTGTCACCCTAATCATATAAAAAAATGAAATTTGTGTCGAATTTGGTGACATAAATAACTACTTTCTTGAAATATGCATATAAACTTTTTGGAGGTAAAAACATTCACAAACACAATTTAAATAACAGAGTCCGATACTCTGTGGACCTCAATACGTAGATTTGTTATTATTTGGATTTATAAAAACCGGTCACATTAAGGAAAACAAACATACATACTTCCAAATGGAAAATTTAAAAAGTTAGAAGAAGGAAGATACTTTGCGAGATCTGGCTAGTGAACTATGATAACAGGGACCACACTTTAAGGGCTGAAATTTTAATAGATACTTGTAGGCGACGCGAGATAAACACCTCTTTCAATCTGTCATTATTTCTTAAACACAAACAAAAAAATTCATGATTATTTATAAAATGCTAATTTCTGAGAAAAGTAAGGGTATTTGTATTAACTTACATAGCAATTGGTTATTTAATGCGAATTACTAATATTAAAAATATTTTCATTTAATTTTGATTGTAAACGTTTTAAGCACTGATAAGACGTATCAGTAATAGATAAGATAGAGTAAAATGTAGTATATGTCCGACCGGGATAACCATAAGTATTGCAAGGCCTCTATTTGATTCCACATGCAGAAATGAGTTTGTCAACTAGTTCAGGTAATTAGCAGAATATAAAAAGGCCAAGACAAAATAATTTTAATATTTTTTATTAAAGTTTTAAAATACATGTATAATAGCTATTAATTATGTTTTGGATAGATTATGTATAAAAATAAGATAGTAAAAATGTCAATAAAATTCTATTCTAGTAATAAAATAGCGAAATAATGAGAAAATTAAACAATAGAATTAAATGTTTTAATTCTGCTTAAAAATTGTCTCATGTATTAAACTGTTGTATAGTATAAGATATGTGAAGTTACTAATGAAAATTGCATTATAAAGTTTATATTTAACACAAAGAATTATGACCGTAAGAAATTATTTGTAAAATACCTAGTGATATTTTGTTAGACAAAATATTTTATTAATTCTTTTTATAATGTGAATGTTTTAATTGTTTTTATAATGTGTTTAATTTGTACGTTGTGTAAAATACAATTGTTTTGTGATGTCATGGGAAAATGAAGTTATGGGACGGTATACAGGATCCTGGAGCGCCTAATAGTACAGGTATCAGACGTTCAAATAAAAATGCAAAAAAAAAAAATATATTCCAAGTGGTGCCAAAAATATAAAGGTTTAAATTTTTTTATTGACCTTACTGTACTTTCATGTGCACCACTGCAGCAAATTAATGAGATTCGTTGCGTTTTTGATGTTCTCTTATTCCTCACAGACTATTCTATTAGAAATGCAGTTAATAGTATGAGTATCTATTGTACATTTTTGCAAAATAAAAAAATACTTCAATTTTTAGCGATTCGTGAAAAAAAGTATAAAAGACCTAAGTGGCCAACTATTCCAAAAATATGCGCAGTTAATACAGTTTACAAAATGGTATAATACATAATTTTATCAAAAGATAGAAAATTAAAAAAAATCTAATCTTTTCTTTAACGGTGAAAATGACAAAGGCGTTATTGAGTGAAAGAGTCCTTTTTGTTGTGAAGATCGTATAATATCTGTATTTACTACCTGAGTGTGGCCCACGCTACCCATCTTTTGTTTATTACGATTTACGAGACAGGGATAGGTAGAGCGTGAGTGAGCGAGAGGGGTATAATGTTAGTACATTGTACATTTTCTCGCGCGACTGGGCACATAACAAAGGCAAGTATTTAGTGCGGCTCTCGACTTTACCCACTGTGTGCACCTAGACCATCCGTTGGACCACGTTGGTCCAGCAGCACAAAGTTCAGGTGGGTGGGGACCACAGATATGAGGATCTTCGCCGCATATAGACCTCTTCGTTAACCCCCCCCAGGATTTAAGGACGATCCTGCAATTATCGTCGGAGACCTCAACGCAAAACATCCTAATGATTTCTTAAATTTACGCGAACACTACATATTGAATAAAACTATTATTTACAGATTTTATCGCGTTTAATTACTACTTTAACTTATTTTTATTATACCGACGTTTCGGGTCGTAGACATTCTCACGTTTCGGGTGCTTTACAGCAGCCGTGGTCACGGGGGGGGGGGAATGAGATGTTTGACGTCCAATGTATAGTAGTCCGGCTACCTTCAGTTTTTGAATATTATTTTTTTTAATTTTTGGTTCGATTTACGCATACTATAAACTATTTTTGTGTAAAATGCGTAAACAAAACCATGTCAGAAGAATTATCAGTAGCGATAAAAGCGCACACGGGAGAGGCATGAGAGAGACGAGTCGACGAAGCTTCGGTGACACCCGCCTTCCTGCATCTCTTCAACCGGTAGCTCACAAAACACCTGTTTGCCCACAAGTGGACAATACGGGGAAAAGGGTCCACGACGCCCGAAAGAAGGAGGAAATGATGGCATAACACTTCGAACAACGGATCAAGCCTAACAGCGTAGCAGAGGGGTACGCAGAGCATACAGAGAGCATTGAAAACCGAGTACGGGAATGCCTGTCGAACCCGGCACCGCCACTGCGGGGCGATGATTTCATCTTGCCAGGAAAGGTATGGCGCGCCATCATGCACCTACCCAACCGCAAAGCGCCGGGATGTGACGGTATCACCAACATTTCTATAAAGCAGCTGCCCAGAACGGGAATTGTGGAACTCTCCAGGCTCTTTGACGGAATTTTAAGAACTGGCCATTTTCCGACAATCTGGAAGCAGGACAAGATTGTCGTGCTGCCAAAACCGGGGAAGGACAGGAGGTACCCGGCTAGCTACCGCCCCATAACGCTATTACCTCGCATGGTGAAACTTTTTGAAAAACTAACCCTTAATAGATTACTGCCGTACGTTGCTCTGTGAGAAGAGCAATTTGGCTTCCGTAGAGCACACTCAACTACAGCCCAACTGGCCCGCATGCTGCACTATCTTGCGGCCGAGCAAAATCACGGCCGCATCTTTGTCGATTTGGAGAAGGCCTATGACAGAGTGTGGCTCACAGGGCTATTATATAAACCAATAGAACATACCACCCTGCCGCCTATGCTTGGGCGGCTAATAGCGTCGTTCCTGGAGGGGCGGAGCTTCTATGTCAATATCGAGGTGGCTGTTTTGGTAGCACGAACGATCGAAGCGGGAGTGCCACAGAGCAGCTGCCTATCACTACACCTGTATGCGGTTTTCACAAACGATATCCCCACACTCCAAGGCCACCTGGAGGAGTGGGAAGATAATGTCGTCCTTGCTCTGTATGCAGACGATAGTGCGTATTTTACGTCATCTCGTCAGGTAGATATCGCGGCAAGGAAGTTGCAGCGACTAATGGACTTGTTACCCAAGTGGCTTGACCGATGGAGGATGGCGGTCAACGTCGGGTAGACCGCCGCCTTCATGACCTGGCTGACACATATTCCACCTACTTTGCGACTCCGTTGGCAGGAGCGACTGTGGTGCAATAAGATTATTAAAAAAGGGAGTCATTCGATATACATAAGTAACCTAACAAAAATATTAAGACATGTATTTAGATTTCATGAAAAAAGATTCTCAAAATACCCGCATAATACCAATCCCCAATCAACTTTGAATTCACCGCAATTTGGGGAATTCTCCACATGTTGCCAACGCTGAACATGTGTAAATTGCGAGGCGATATAAGTCGGCCGAGTGAGCGTAAATACAGTATTTAATACTAATACCTACCTGTATTGTTTTGTTTCGTTTCGTACTGCATTGTTTCGTACCGAGCTGGGTAAAAAGAGTTCAGCGTCCGCGCGATTTTTGACCCTATTGTCAGCTGGTTCTATTTAAGTTTTACTGTTGGTTTTATGTTTCATCAGCAATCCTAGATTACGAGTCTCACTTACACGTTCCGCCGGCTCTCTACGTATGCTTATAATGAATTTCTTTTTCATTATATTTTCATGGGTTGAGCACAAGTGCTGTGCGCGCTTCTGACCATAATGAGACGCAATGCAAATCCTCATTTATTTTTGTTACTGCACTTTCTTCTTCGCTAGGAAAAAATGGGAGATTGTATATCATCGGCGTATAGGTGGAACTTGCTGCGCTTTATATGGCGACATACGTCTGCTGTGTATAAAATAAAAATAAGTGGACCAAGGATCCTTGAGGTATTCCCCTGGTTACTGGGCATAGAGACGAGCACAGCTGAGCGCCATCGTTTTTGTTAATTGTTACTATCTGTGTCCGATTGGATAAATAGCTGTCGAACCACCGAACAGCGGGCAATTCAAAACCATAGTAACTTATTTGGGATAACAATAAAGGAATATTTATGGCATATTTGATGCCATAAATATTCCTTGGGGAAAATCAAGCAAGACCAGTAACGTGCCCTGTCCATTATCTTGTGATGTCAATATATTGTCAACCACATCCATAAGGCTGTTTGATGTACTACGTGCCTTTCTGAATCCCGATTGAAAAACAGGTAATATGTTATTACACTCTGAAAAACTTGAAAGCTGCATACATACGATTTTATCGAGAACCTTAGATAAACAAGGTAGAATATTAATTGGCCTTAAATCTTTTATATCTGTTAAATTTTTTTGGGTAGAGGCTTAACTATGTCTGTTTTCCAGACGTCGGGAAAAGTAGATGTGCGAAGTGAAGTGTTTATAATGGCTGTTATAACTTTAGAGTGTACGTGGCAGCGTCAGGAGCAACATTTCAAGAGAAATTCCATCACAGCCCAACGTATTTGATTTAAGTGATCGTACTTTTGAAACTGTGGTTTCATCAATGGGCTTTAACTCAAAAGACACGTTTCCAAAACAATGAAATTTGTAATAAGAGTTTCGATGCGGTCGTGTGTTGCTCAGCACTATTTCTTCTGCAGGTCGACCAAGAGCAGCGGTCACGCATGAAAACATCGCAGCTGTGCGAACTATTACATTAGATGACCGTCATATGACGACGAGCAGATTCGGGCTGTTATCAGTATCGGAATGACTGCAATTCAGTCGATATTACATAATGAGCTGTGTGTAAGAAAGCTAATTTCCCGCAGGGAAGTCAAATGCCGTTTATAATATTGTCTCAGGTGACGAACCACGGATTTATTGATACGAACCTGAAAGAAAACATCAGTCAGCAGTTTGGATCTTCGAAGACGAGGTCAAACCAACGAAAGTGGTTCGTTACAGCAGCGTGTCAAAGAAAATGCTCGCTACGTTTGTCTCGAAAAAAGGAATTGTAGCACGTTGCTAGAATTCCTTTACAGGAACGCAGAACGGTTACCGCTGAGTGGTATATCACGGTTTGTTTGCCAGGAATGATAGCCGAACTCCGAAAAAATAACCCGAAACGTCGCATCATCTTACATCACGATAATGCGAGCTCCCATACGGCTCGGAAGACAAATGATTTTTGAAGCAGGAAAACGTTAAGCTGATCCATCATCCGTATAGTCCTGACCTGAGCCCAAACGGTTTCTTTACGTTCCAAGAATGAAAGATTTATTACGCGGTCAACGGTTTGAAGACCTCGAAGTAGCTGTGGAAGCGTACAAATTAGCCAATTTGTCAAAATCAACTTCAGACTGGAATTACTGTTTTAATTATTGGTTTGCACGAATGGAAACGTGCATTAAGTTGAACGGAGAATACTTCGAAAAACAATAAAATACAATTTAGCTATACCGTGAATGTGGTTTTTCTTATTCCTGATCATTTCAGTGTGCCTCTCGTACTTCACGATTTTCTCATCTCCAACCGCCTAAACTTAGGTACAACCTAAGTTTAGAAATTAGGAAAGCCAAGAGAGCATCGTGCAGGAAGCTATGTGAGGAAGTTGAGTCTTTGCTTCGCAGTGCAAGATTACACAAAATGCTGTCGAAAGCTAAACCTAATCAGATCGGGCTTCTTAAAAAGCCGGATAGTTACTTCACTAATAGTGAAAAAGAAACATTGGAGTTACTAGCCATTTCCCATTTCCCAGGGTCACACAAGACTTCAGCGTTGAATTCTTTCAGATCCCTACGAAGGCATTGTAATGAGGACTGGTGTAGGGCTGTAAAGATAAGGCCAAACCTGGTGCAGTGGGCTGTTGACTCCTTTAAACCATTTAAAACAAGCGGTGAGGATGGAATAATTCCCATCCAACTACAGAGGGGTATCGACATCCTTCTTCCCTATCTGGTGAAAATCTTCAGAGCAATATTGCTTGGAGATATATTCCAGAACGATGGACAATTGTCAAGGTTCTATTTACACCTAAGGCTGGTAGAAAGGACTACGCGTTACCGAAGTCCTTTAAACCTATAAGGTTATCCTCCTTTCTCCTGAAGACATTGGAAAAGGTTATAGATAGATATATAAGGGATGCCTGATCAGTGTCATTGACAGGGTCGAAAAAGCACTGGAGGATAAATAAATAGCTCTTTGTGCCTTTCTAGATATAGAGGGCGCCTTCGACAGTAGCCCCACATCACTGCTGATTGGGGGGCTGAAATCTAAAAATGTTGACCCCACAACCATCAGATGGGTGAAGTCAATGCTCTCAAACAGAAAGGCAAAAATAGCGCTGTTTCAAACTTCGATTGAGGTTGCAACTACAAGAGGCTGCCCACAAGGAGGTGTTTTGTCACCCCTTCTTTGGACTCTTGCGGTTGACCAACTGTTGTACAAAATGGCAGACCTACGCATTGACGCACTGGGTTACTGATGACCTTGTGATCATTGCGAGGGGCTTTTGCCAAAGTACTTTATCGTTAATCATACAAATAGCCCTAGACACCATAAATAACTGGTGTAAGTATAACAGTTTATCGGTTAATGCTGATAAAACTGTTATAATACCCTTTACGAAAAAGAGACGCTTGGACAAATTAGTCCAACCAAAACTTAATGGTAAAGAAGTACCATTTTCCACTGAAGTTAAGTACTTGGGCGTAACAATCGAACAAAAACTAACGTGGAACTCTCACCTTAGCAACGTATGCCATAAGGCAAAAATTGCTTTAGGTACGTGCAGTCGTTTGGTCGGGAACAACTGGGGCTTGCGACCCAGTATGGTCCTGTGGCTGTACAGCAGCATAGTGAGGCCGATTCTCACCTACGCCTCTATTGTCTGGTGTAACAAGGCCAACCAAAAGAAGACTGCGGACAGACTAAATAGTCTACAAAGGGCTGCCTGCTTAATGGCAACTGGAGCTATGCGATCATCGTCTGGAGCAGCTCTTAATGCACTTCTATGCCTAACGCCCCTTGATCTTTATCTAGACAAGGAGGTGAGGGCTAGTTTGTATAGGATTAACGCCCAGGGCGGTCTGAGCTTGCTCTCCTACAGATTGAGATCCATGCTCGACTCAATTAAGGAAACACCGACCTATGCATGCATCTCAGATATCATGCGTCCACTACACACTTTTGATAAAAAGTATATAGTGGAATTACCCTGCAGAGAAGACTGGCAGAATGGCCAGGTTATCTGTCTCATATGGTATACCGATGGGTCTAAACCTCGCTTCGACGTAGGCTTTGGAATTTATGGGGGAAGCCCCAAATTCAAACTTAGTATGAATTTGGGTAGATTCACCTCTATCTTCCAGGCAGAAATTTTCACAATACTTCGGTGTGCGGAAATCAATCCGCAAAAACACTACGTCAACCATATAATTTACAAAAACTCTGATGGTCAAGCAGCACTGCTAGCGCTGAGGTCAAACTTAGTGAACTCGAAGCTAGTTGGAGTCTGCGTGAACCGTTTAAACGCCCTGGGATGTAACAACAGGGTCGTTTTGAGATAGGTTCCGGGTCACGCAGGTATTGTAGGCAACGAATTTGCCGACAAACTTGCACGGGAGGGCTCAAAGTGCACACAATTTGGATCTGAACCAATTTATGGAATCTCAAGAAGCCTAGCCCGACTGACCATTGAAACTATCACAATAAATCACTTAAGCTCTCGTCTGACACACCAGGCTTAAAATTCCAAAACCTTAATCCGGGCTTTTGATTGTAAATTCGCTGCAGAAGCTCTGGGATTAAATAAAAATAAATTGCGCATACTGGCAAGAGCCCTAACTGGACACTGTTGTCTTAAAAAGCACATGTCCATCCTGGGACTAAGCAACTCAAGGATATGTCGGTTCTGTTCCATAACGGAAGAAACGCCTCTACACATCCTAACTGATTGCGGACCCTTAATGCGCAAACGTAACACTCATCTGGGAAACTATGCTCCGCCCAGAAGAAGTGAAATTGCTCACGGCTAATTGGCTAAGCAACTCCTTCTATTCATTGAAGACATAGGGCTTAGCAGTGAACTATAGCCATAGCAGCGATCACAATAGATCTTTTAAATCGCATTGATACTGGTGTCTTTCCCTAGACCTGCATAGCTGCTCGCATATAGTTAAAAAAAAAAAACAGATAAAGGTGATGTTTTAAATGAACGACAATGATTATTTGAAAGAATATTTTTAAAAATCTATATCAAATAATTGGGTTTCGGCGGGAATCTTATCGTCGCACATAATTGTTAAAAATAATAAATGATTCAATAAACTTTGTATATTTCATAATATTATTTATTCAGGACTAAATTAATTACCAACTAAATTGTTTAAACAAACAACATACAACACACTAAGTTAACATTTTAAAGCTGTCCTAGAGCAAAATAAATGCTTCTTCCTTCAACAACATCCATTTCAACTTAGTTTGTAAACACCACTTTGGTAACTTAAAAATGAAACAAGTTATTTTGTTTTGAAATTAGTGTTAAATTATTCTATACAAATATTTTTGCACATTATGCTTTATAACATATACTACAAATTAACAATAAACGATTTTGTATGATAGTTGAATACCTCCGACCAAAATGGGTTTACCCTTTCCTCACTTTACATCATTTAGATATGCACTAGTTTATTGTTTTCCAATGGTGAATTTTGAGATGCCTTCAAGTAAGTTAATGTAAGCCGAATGTTCATAGGCAGTGCTGAAATCGGACAGTTTCTGTACGAACTCGTTGCTGACTCCTTTCTCTTCTAATAAGTTCATCAGGAGGTCATAGAGATACTAGAAAAGAAAAAAAATGGTTAATAAAAATATGTTTTACAATACTTAATGAACAAACATTTCGAAATATTTTAAATAAAGATTAGAAGAAATTATATAAATAGTTGTTTTAAAATATAGGTTTTGTACTTTAAAGATTAACTAATGATGTATAAAGATGAAATTAAATTACATAATATTATATGTAAAAAATAAATTTGAAAAATGGCCATGGGGAAGTCCCCTTCGTGACCATAGTGCTGTAGTAATAAATTAAACGCGATTAAATTCTTAAAATTAGTTTTATTCAATTATTCGCGTAAATATCAAATCATTAAATAAATAAATAAAAAATAATGTCCCATATCAGTGAATGAACCTCATACGTATTACAAGGACCAGTTTCACATTCATGAATTCTATTTACCCCATTTTTGGCACTTAATAACTACATGTATTATAGAATCAAGTGTGGCGTAACAAATGGGGCTTGAAAAAGACACTTTCATTTCTCCTCACATAGGATTTGAACTCGAGTCCTATGGATTCCCTACCATACTACTAGGCTATTAGACTAAGAAGCTCACATGAGTACTTAGTATAAATGTCACTTACATTATGAGGAATTAAAAAAAAACTAAAACAAATGTGCATTTAGCAATTCTGATACCAGATCTTAAACCAAAATCTAAATGCGACTCTAAGGCAGATTTCTTTAAACAACACAAAGCGAACCAAGAAATAACTTGTTTGATTTTATAATGACAGCCATAAAATAATATTTTTGGAAAAAAAGGCATAGTGCTATTATTCATTTCTTTCTTATAATATCAGATTGAAGTAATAATCTAATAATGTTTGTTTGTTCGTGTTTTATGCGCTGGTATTCTGTTCATCTGATTGTGGTAAAACTTTGTCAACTACTGGTTTACACTTGTGTGAAGGTTATACAATAAGTTGACAAGGTTTTAGTGCAAGTTTAGTGCAATCATCAAATAATACGAACAAACAAACATTCATTTTTATATATTAGAAGATATAGTTTATTCTGCCTATGGACAGACCTGTACATAATCAGAATAGACGTTATTTTAACAGCTGTTCTTTTTTTCGATAATACTAGAACTAAATGATTGTTAAACAAAAAATTCTTTGGGAAATTATGTTTTCATTTTTATTTTGCATAGTTACTTACGCCTTGAACATTGAATATTTTCCAGTACCACTAATTAAATAAGCCTCGCGAATGAAGCAACATACTCAATGTTGGAACCCGGAGCAAAATCCCTTAAATTAACCTTAAAAAAACATAGAAACACCCAATGCAGCGTCATTCTTAGTTTTATATGAGGTATAAAGCTTGTGTCTAAGGCCTAGGTATTAATTGATACATTTATTTATTATATGGCATTATATTAATATGATACACAAATAGAATGGACGTTACAGGTAGGCCCGGGTATAGAATTTTTATCAACATATTTTATCACACTTTATCTCTATTATTAGTTCCGTGGATGCTCACTTATGTTGTAGGCGCCAAAATGGCAAAAATCAAATCGCCTCAGTATGTCAAGATGTATGCCAGTCCATATATAGAGGTCAGTGATGTATTATCATTCCTGATTAAAAAGTATAACAGTATAACTCTCCCAAATTCAAAACAATATTTCCATAATTATTTCTAAAGCAGCAATACCAGCTAGTATAAAAATAAAAATTAGAATTTCAATTTGTAACATGAAAAACTATAACTTAAATAATAACATTATAACAACTGTAACAAAATTTGGAACTGATCTTAAATCACTAATTATTACGCAGCACAATTATTATATAAATAATGATAACAGAACAACTATTTTAATTAAGTGAAATACACACCCCATCAAGAACATCACCAGCCACAGCGTACACTTTGTCTGACCACTCGCCTTTGTACAGCGTCACCTCGTCAATTCCAAATATGTCATCTGAAATTTTTATAGTTTTTAATTAGCCAACTTCAAAAAAGAACCTCCCTTTTTTAAAGTAAGTAAATTAAAATTAGTTTTATTTCATGTGTAGTATTCGCATAACTGTAATAAAAAAAAAAAAAATATATATATATATATATATATATATATATATATATATTGATTTAAAATGGCCGGTACTGTATAACGGTAATTTCATAGGTAACCTATTATATCTTCATCATTTGTGAACCATATGATGTGGAAACACATACATTTTGAGAAAAATTCTTTCCTTTAGGGCTGGAAAAATAAGATTAAAGTTTTTAATGTAACTATTTGGAGGGCAATTTAATTGTTACATTGAATTTGTGATATTTTGTTATTCTACCTAAAGGGGTTAAAAAATAAAACTTTATCACACTGATTTTGTCAATTTAAATCAATATCTTCTAAAATAACACTCTAGTCAAGTCTCAAATATATGCAATAAAATCCATTTGTACAAGGAAGGATTTTGCAGCTGTATTATAGCTATATTTCTATATAGGCAATAATAAACAATCTTAATCCTGAGGCATGACAACATTTGCATTTGCATTCTGACTTAATTGATTATATGTAGATGTCTAAGGACCACAGTATCCACTTCAGATGAACTGTGTGTACATCACCATTACTACTGTTAAAAATTGTTCCATCCAAAAGTATCTTAAAAATAATCAAGAGTTATTTCCCTAATAACATATAAAAAAGTATAAATTTTTTTATACTCTATATGACCCAAATTTGGGCCATTTACACTCAATTTTACTAATTTAAGTGTGCCTTCTCATGTAAGAATGAGTATATTATTATAGAAACCAGGATCAAAACAGGAATTTAATCCTTTCCCTGACCCATGAATCATATATGAACATTTCAATTGTTTAACTATTGTACGTGGACAGGGAAACTGTTAAACAAATGTGAAGAATTAACATATTTGACTTACTGTACTCATCACCAGGCGCAGGTGGTTCCTGCAAGAAGGAGCAAGTGAATCCAAGAGTGCTGTCTCCACGAACCAAGTCAACTTCAAATTGTGGCTTAGAACGCATTTCTGTGAACTCTTGCTTGTCAGCTTGTACTTCACCCTCACCAAAGTCTTCGGAGTCAACTGTGTGGTTCACATTGAATGTTATCCTTACACTGGAATTTAGAAATAAATTGCTTTAGAACATAATTTTTACATTTAAATTTTTACAGCTGGATCAAGTTTTTATTGTTGTTTATTAATGTGTGTATAAATGGCACTTTTAGGATATGACCACACATATTTAAGAAACTGCTGTATTGATTTTTTTTTAGTAGTTTCAATAGGGTGAGAAGTAAAGATGATTAGCATTCATAATAATAAGAAAAACGCATGTTTCAATGTAAACATCAATCAATAATCAATCAAAAAATCAATAATCGCATGTCACATTTTGGCAGGCAGGTCCGCCTGCCAAAAAGTGGCAATTGTGGCAAATATTCACACTGTGAGGCAATATATGGATGAAGCCATGTTCAGCAGTGGACTTTTGACATGATGAACTTTGAAATGACATTTGACTGGATGAAACGAAAAAGCGACAGTAAAAAGAGATAGACACATAAATTCATAAGATGATTTTATTTGATTCATAAAATGAGATAGGAAGCATTATAGCTCAATATGCTCGTGAGAAAATATTCGTAAATGACGCCGAAACAGCGTCGCTTACGTGTTTTGTTCAACAACAACAAAACAATGACTAATGTATTAATTACCATGTAGTACCAGAGTAAGAATTATCCATTCCATGGATGTCATAAAAGACTACAAGGGGAAACATATTTCTTCGATGAGATTTCATGGCTCAAATAATCATAATATTCCTTTCTACACCCAAAATACATACTTAGACATGGAGTTGCGGAAATAAGCCCGTCATAACCTAAACTAAATTAAAAGGGAACCAAACCAGGTAATAGACAGCAGAATCTTTATCTTCATCTACTATGGGCAATATAAGAGATGTTCAGGACGGCGAGGGAGCGACCGCCCATCACCTGCATACCTCATCCTCTTCGACATGTCTCCCACACAGTGCATCAGAGTGAGGCATCGCATAGTCGAGCGCTTACATAAACTCTGTTCCTATGTGACCCCGGCAGTGCGAATATAAGAAGCATTCCTGGTGGGATTTATTCATTTGTGGCAACTCAATACTCAATATAAGAACAAGTAAGCAAGAAGAACCCTCAAGCTCCCTATTAGGTTTCATTAGGCAAAAAAATAGTGATAGAATATTAGATTGCTGCAATTTTGTAAATAGTGCCATAAATTAGTGTTAGATTTAATTTAACTCTGCCCCTAGTAGAATAAATTAGCAATAAATTTCCATTAAATATTTACTCAGATAGATGTCACTAATAGTTTTTTTCATTCAGTTTCTTTTTCTCTGAAATTAAATACACATAAATACAGTCCACTTTGCTCTCATCCCTTACAAAAGACAGTTAGTTAGGAAGGCCTTTGTACAGCAGTGTACTGTTGATAGGCTATGATTACAATGATGAATACTGAATATCTTAATATTATATGTGTAAAAAATATTACAAAACTTACATTTCATCTTTCAATTGCTTCGTAAGGACTACTTCTGCACCATCACTCTTAACAGTAAATCCTTCAACTTCAGTAGGGAGTGTCTTCAACTTCTGAGCTTTGCGCTCTGCCACTATCTCTTCAGTAAGGAACTCTACTAGTTCTCTCTCACCTGTATTGCCATAAATAATAATAATACTAAAGGCAAAATAATTATGTGGTATGCACACAAAAAGAAAAATAACTACAAAATAGTTACATTAAACTACAAATACAACTACATAACTAATCTTACAATATTACTATAAATAGTAACCATAATTGTCTAATACCCTTATGCAGAAACAAAGAAAATAAATCTCTTTTCTGGATGAAAATATTAATTTATTATACCCTGCAAGTGATACCAGAGTATTTATAATAAATACCCCAGTATAGCAGATTTTACAGGGATGTAATAAAATTACACAGATCATCAGTTTATGCAATTAATATTTATTTCGTTTATAAATTAGATGGTTAATGTTAAATCTTTCCCAGCAGTGGGATGAATATACTTTTTAGAGGCTTATCATATCATACTTCTGCTCGCATCATATAGACTAGAATGCTTTGTAGTAGAGGTGGGTGATGCAAACTGTATACTGATACGAAATCTATATATTGGTACAATATCTAAAAACCGCTTACTGGTTCATTCCAAAACTATGTATTACAACACCTGATATTTGCATACCGTTGCGATGCCTATATCGCTCTGCATGGGTCGGTCGCTAGATTCGTTCCATAACTATATATTACACAAAATCTGATATACCGCCGCTATACCTATATCGCTCAGCATCGTTCGGTCGCTAGATTCGCCGGGTGCGACAGTGCGCAAATATATGGTATTAGATTAGACATGTCGGAAAATTCAAATCTTATATTTTTACACTACACTAATTAATAAAAACACAATTTTACTAAATCTTAATTAACTTACTTGTATTTATTTTTCCAACTTTTTAAATATATCTCTTAAAATATTTTGATAAAAATGTAAAAAAAAAATAATATTAAACTGACGCATTTCATTTAAATTACTATAAAACAATACCTGAGCCAATATCATAACAACAAAATACCTAAAATTTAACATCAACCATTAAGTCAAAAGCGTTTTCAACACTTCAAAAGATTTAACTGCAAAAGATTTATTTTTATGATAATTTTCTACCACAAGTTCAGTATTAAATATTGCATATAAGTATAGCAAATAATTGTTACAATCCTTATTTTTAGACATGTGAAACCTACATTTTAATGTAATAAATCAAAAGAATACATGCTAGTATTTTTGTTTAAAAAAATACTTTCTTTAGAAAACTGCTTTGTAAAGTGCCATCTACTCCATTCTAAAGTTATTTTATTGAACGAAAATTGATTGGTACTCAAGGTGGTACGTAAAGATAGCGATAGATAGCATATATATATATGGCTAGGTAAGAAGTCAATTGAGGATGATTATGAATCACAAACTTATATACGATTTCAACAGCATATCGGAGTAGAAAATAGTGCAAATGTGTACGCAGAATATCCAGATATTGAAATATATAGTTTTGATATCGGATATTGAAACTCGAAATCTGATATAGATACGATTCTCAGAAAACACGATATGATCCAGGCCTTACTTTGTAGACTTTATAGTAAACACTAAATCATAACTTCTGAGCAGAGACAAATTAAATATCAACAGTGCTTTAGACTAGCACCTAATCAGCGCCCCTCCAGTAACTATATATTATGAGTTGTAACTTCTCATTTGGCAAATAAACTATAATATAGTACAATAGTTACATAATAGGACACGAGTACCCTTAACAGTTAGTTGTGAATACAGAATACAGTGTGAAACTTGCGCAAGCGCCTCTTTGGGACTCTGCGCCTCTCGGCATGTGCCTGATTTGCCTTAACGATAATCCACCACTGCTTCTGAGTCAGAAAAGAATTATCCATATAGTCGCATAGGTCACAAGTCTTGAGCCCTAGTTATATATGGATGATTTTTTATGGTATTCTATGGTGTAATATGTAATAACTTTTGGCAACTTGTAAATTAACCTATGTAAATGAAGATGGAGAACCAAATGAAGTAAAGGGAAGGATGAAGGAAGGATTAGGAACTTACCAAGAGGTTTGGATTTCGGATGCTCATTTTGTTGGTCTGTTAAAAAAAAGTGTGTTGTTACGTAAGACAAAATTTACAATAAATTTCCTACTGTCTATTTAAAAAATTATCATATATAATACAGTTTAACAAAAAATGAATTAAGGGTGGTGTAACTACATAACCTAAAAATATTACTGCTTAACACAAAAAGTACCTTTTGTATGAAGTGCCTTAAGTCCGCAACCGCAACTGCAAGTATTAGAATGGTTGTGTAGCAAACTTGAAGTAGATTGGAGTCCATCTAAACGCTTGGAACAGCTCATGTGCCATATTCCTCTTGTAAAATCACGTTTCACGGGAGTTTGTGTACGGGACACTAATGCGCTGGTTAGGCTTGTATTTTTGACACAACTTTGAATAACTCGTTGCGCAGTTTTCACCAAACCGTTCATTTTTATTCCTATTGATTATATTATTGGATAATTTCAATAGTTAAAATATTGTCAAAAAGAACCGTCCTCACCGAATTAAAAAGTGAATTAAAAATTACAAAGTTGCCAGCACAAAGAGGTGGGTCAACTCGAGTTGCGCTTAACTCGAGTTAACTCGATTTGACCTAGTCGGATTATTTGTAGGTACAAATAATCCGACTAGGTCAAAACGATCAATTAAAAACGTACTCGTCAACAAATTCGAGCATAGTGCTCTCAATAACTACCGGCATAGGTGTGACATGGACGTTACACATTACTTTCGTTTTGTTCGTGTTCATCTTAAGACTTATATACCATTAGAAGACACTGTTGAGGTCATTGAGCATAGTGCTTAGGTTCTCCAGCGATCATGCCATAAGGACCATATCATCGGCAAATCGAAGGTGAGTAATGTACTCGCTATTGTTATTAATACCGTATCTTTTCCAGGCCAGTACCTTGAAAACGTCTTTCAAAGCAGTGGTGAAATTTCGGGGATATTAAGTTACCCTGTCTTACATTTCTCTGCAGTTGGATAGGTTTCGTACTCTGGTTCTGTACTCGGATAGCCATCGAAGCCCTACTGTACAAACACAGATTGTTATGCCGAAAGTCAACTTCGCTCAACTCAACTCAACTTCAAAGTCAACTTCCGCTGAAGGAACTGTAGTACCTAGAGATGAAGCGTATATACTAGAACAGATCTAGGGACTAAGTATTTTACGAGACTAGGTTGCACCTATTCCAACTTTTAAAATACTCGATCCATCTAGTCTCACTATGCCTACGCGTCGTACTCGTATTTTGTTGCCGTATTTACTAGGCGCTTACGGTCGTGTTTGCCTAAATCATTAGTTTGTTCAGCCGCCGATGACGCAAATATGACTTGATCATCGGCATACAAAATTCATTTGACGGTTAACTCGCCCATTCTTAACCCACATTCCTCATCTTTCAAAGTTTGCAAACACCTGTCCATAAATAGGTTGAACAGCCAAGGGGAAGCTACACAGCCCTGTCTGACACCTTTTTGGATGCCAAACCAGTCCGAGTAGACCCCATTGATCCTGACACAAGCACTAGAATCCCTATAAAGAAACCTTAATGCCTGTATCAAACCAGCGCTCAAGCCATATGAGTTCAATATTTGCCATAACACATTCCTGTCCACTCTGTCATAAGCCTTTTAAGTCCTGAACGCCAAAAAAAAAAAAAATTTCTAAAACCCGCTTGCACATCCCAAATTTTTCCATCAGTTTCTTTCATAACTCTTTAATTAACACCTTAGCATACAGTTTACCCACAATACTAAGCAAGCTGATACCACGGTAGTTTTTGCAGTCCTGCTGTGACCCTTTTCCTTTATATATTGGTACTATAACTGCTTTACACCAGTCATCCGGTACCCGCTTTAATTCCCAACATAAATTAAACAAGGTGTACAGCAGGCCTGCCACCACTCCCTCTCCAGCCCTTAGCATCTCGAGTGATACTCTATCATATCCAGCTGCCTTACCTGCTTTCATGCTTTTCATTGCTTTCATTATTTCATCTACA
The DNA here is from genome assembly GCA_907164705.1 of Parnassius apollo. Lineage (NCBI taxonomy): Eukaryota > Metazoa > Arthropoda > Insecta > Lepidoptera > Papilionidae > Parnassius > Parnassius apollo. The sequence goes on from CAJQZP010000393.1 coordinate 4,904,909, forward strand.
CTTATCTCCATACCCCTTTCCACTTCTTTCGGAATTTCTAGTTCATTTAATTCTGACGACTCTTCACTCATAAACACGCTTTCAAAGTATTCCTTCCATCTGTTTAAATTCGAAACTTCATCATTCAGAATACATCCATTCTCGTCTCTTATAGCATTCATTATAGGCTGTTTTGTATTTCCCCTGGCAGTTTCTACGAGTTTCCAGAACATTTTTATGTTAGCCTGGAAATTATCAGATATCCTTCTATCATTCTTATCCGTTCTTTCTTTCTTTTTCCTTTCAACAACTTCTTTTACTTTCTTATTTAGACGTCTAAATTCTGCCTTTTTTCTTTCAATCTCATCATTCATACCAGAAGAATTACCAGCTTTGGTTGCTAGTAAATCTAACCATGCTTTCTTCTTTGATTCAACTTCCACCCGTACCTCATCATCCCACCACAACGTATTACTTTTCCTTTCATTTGTTCTCTTACTTACACCACATACTTCAGTGGCGGCATCCACCAAACCTTTCTTAATATTATCCCACACAGTATTCAAGTCTAAATCATTCATACACAACTCAATCAAACATCTAATATTTCCTCTCAGTCTACATTTATAATTCTCTTTCACATCTTCATCTTGTAACTTCTCTATTCTTATACGCTGTAACGCAGTGGTAGACACAGATGTCCGATGCCGCCAACGCTTGAAAAGACCATTAATTCGACATAAGACCAAGTTATGATCCGTCCCTACGTTGGACCCCCGGTAAACCCTTGTATCTACGACTGCGCTCCTCATTCTTTCATCCACAATTATGAAATCTATCATGCTTCTATCATCACCTCTTTCCCATGTATACATGTGAATCTTCTTATGACGAAAAAAAGTATTCGTCACAAGAGAGAGAATTATAGCAATAGTAAAAAAACCATAGCAGCTTAAAATCAATAGAGAGATACAAAATCAATAGCTGTGAATGTTCCAATTCTAGAGCTTTTCAAATAAATTGACAACTTTAAGAAAAAAACATTTAAAACAATTTTAGAAAATTGAAATTATTCCGTAACCGCGCCATCTACACGTACTTTGTAGTACTACATCGAGTAAAGAAAGTAGTTTTTTTAGAATTGTAGTTGTATAATTGTTATAAATAACATTTAAAAAAGAATTATTCTTAGGGGTGTCTACAAAGGAGACATATTTTGATTATTTTATGTATTAGTTTTGTACGTGATAGATAGTGTTTATTTTAAAAACTAACTAGAAACATTCACACGTTTATTGTTTAAAAAATGGCTCCCAGAGTAAATAGTGTGGCTTGGGATCATTTTACGGACAAAGGGCAACAAATGGCCGAGTGTAATATTTGTAAAATACAACTGAGTTTTAAAAGTTCTGTATCAAACCTTACAAAACACATTAAACGTAAACATCCATTCGTAAGTTTAGTTAGAAGAAACGACGTTCGAGCTCCAGTGATAACATCCCAGACTAACCAGCAACCACCAATATCAGACCAATCTGCTGGAATAGTTCAACAACCTGAAGGTGAACAACGGCCGTCCACTAACTTGGTGCGATTAGTACAACCGGGTGCGAGAACTATAGCTTCATACATATATAAAAAATGCTGATAAATGTGAATCTGATGTAGACAAGCTAATAATGGATTTATTTTTTATGGACTTTTAACCATTCCGTATTGTAGAAGACAAAGGTTTTAGACAATTAATTCAGTCTGCTTTTCCTTTTTATGTTATTCCAAATCGTAAATACTTTGCAAACAATTTATTGCCAAGTCGCTACGAAAGTTTGCGAACATCAAAAATGACGGAAGTCTCAAATGATGTGGAATCGATTTCTATCACAGCGGATATATGAACATCAAGTACAAACGACTCGTACATGGGTATTACTGGTCATTATATCAATAAAAATGACTGCACCCTAAAATCCATCTTGTTAGTTTGTGTACTTTTAGAGGGATCACATACCAGTGCCAACTTAGCTACGGAACTGTTACGAATAACGGAGGAATGGAAAGTGTCCGGAAAAATATTGTTAGCAGTGTCGTATAACGGCGCCAATATTAAAAAAGCCATGATAGATTTAGGGTGGAAGCATTTTGGTTGCTACGCACACACGCTAAATTTAGCCGTCCAAGAAGATTGTCTGCGACACAAGAATTGGTTTATCTGATTCATCTCATTCTCTAAACCATTTCCCATTATCTGGGGTCGGCGCAGTAAATCTTCTTGTTCCATTCCTCTCTATCAGCCGTCATTTCCATACTTACTCCTTTCATTCTCATATCACTCTTCACACAATCGATCCATCTTTTATTCGGCCTTCCTCTGCCCGTGTGTCCCTCCACATTTTATCTGATTGATAAAGTAAAAACTATTGTTGCTTACTTCAAAAGATCCGCTCTAGCCTGGGAAAAATTAAAAAAATACCAGGAACAGGCCGGAAAAGCCCCTAAAAGACCTCTGCAATGTGTAAGCACAAGGTGGAATTCTACATTCTACATGTTGCAGAGGTTTGTAGAATTAAAAGAAGAGGTTAATAGTGTGCTCTCTAACTTAAACGTTAATAATATGTCCTTAACTGCAGTTGATTAGAAACTTTGTGAACACATTTGCAATATTTTAAAACCCTGTGAAGAAGTTACAAGGGAAGTAAGTGCTCAGAAATATGTAACAGGAAGTATAGTGATACCTATAATGAGAGGGTTAGTCAAATCTCTGGAAAATATTAACACAAGTGCACACCTCGACACCCCCCAAAAATTACGACAAGACTTGCTAGCCGCTATAAAAAATAGATTTATTAATTTAGATAAAAGTGGCACATTAAATACCTGTATGTTCCTGGATCCTAGATTCAAACTGTATTTTGAAATACAATGTGTAGCTGACACTACAAAACAAAGGATAATAGAACTTATTACGTTTATTATTAATAAAGAGGATCGAAATAGTTCCCAACTTCAAAATGAAGAGCAGCAGCTATCGGATCAAGAAGCAAATCCTCCACCTCAGTCACAAATTAATTTAGTATGGCAGCACTATTCAGAAAAAATGAAAAATATTCAACCCAAGGGCACGGCAACTTCTCGAGCGATTTTAGAAGTTCAAAGATATTTGGACGATAAAATTGTGTTGCCATGTGAGAATATGTCACCACTAGAGTGGTGGAAAAAGCGGAAAGATGTATACCCGCATTTGTATGCTCTGGCCATCACCAAGTTGAATGCAATGGCCACGAGTGTCCCTTCATCATCATCATTACAGACCTTCACAAGTCCACTGCTGAACATAGGCCTCCCCCAAGTAACGCCACAAAGAACGGTCCTGGGCCACCTGCATCCATCGACTTCCTGCATGTCTTACCAGGTCGTCACTCCATCTAGTGGGGGTCGCCCTACACTACGCCTACCGGTACGAGGCTGCCACTCGAGAACCTTTCTTCCCCATCGGTTATCGGTTCTTTGAGCTATATGGCCGGCCCATTGCCACTTCAGCTTACTAATCCGTTGGGCTATGTCGGTCACTCTGGTTTTACTGCGGATATCCTCATTTCTGAGTCTATCACGCAGAGAAACTCCGAGCATAGCCCTCTCCATAGCTCGCTGAGTGACCTTGAGCGTCCTCATACGGCCAGCAGTGAAGGACCACGTCTCTGATCCGTAAGTCATCACTGGCAAAACGCACTGGTTGTACACTTTAGTTTTCAGAGATTGAGGTATACCTGACGAGAAGATGTGTCGTAATTTCCCGAACGCTGCCCAGCCGAGTTGAATCCGTCGATTGACCTCTCGGTCGAAGTTGGACTTACCTAGTCGGACTATTTGTCCCAGGTAAACGTACTCATCAACAAATTCGAGCATAGTGCTCCCAACAACTACCGGCATAGGTGTGACATGGACATTGAACATGATCTTTGTTTTGTCCGTGTTCATCTGAAGACCTATCCGTTGGGAGACACCATTGAGGTCATTGAGCATAGTGCTAAGGTCCTCCAGCGATTCTGCCATAAGGACTATATCGTCGGCAAATCGAAGGTGAGTGATGTACTCGCCATTGATGTTAATACCGTATCCTTTCCAGTCCAGTAGCTTGAAAACGTCTTCCAACGCAGCGGTGAAGAGTTTCGGGGATATAACGTCACCCTGTCTTGCACCTCTCTGCAGTTGGATAGGTTTCGAACTCTGGTTCTGTACTCGGATAGCCATCGTAGCCCTACTGTACAAACACTTCAGCACTTCGATATACCGACAGTCAACATGGCACCGCTGAAGGGACTGTAGCACCGCCCAAATTTCGACGGAATCAAAGGCTTTCTCATAGTCCACATACGCCAGGCAAAGTGGCAGATTATACTCCTCGGTCTTCTGTACAATCTGCCGCAGGGTATATATGTGGTCTATGGTAACATAACATAACATAAACACTCACGCCTGTCACCCAGAGGGGTAGGCAGAGACTACAGACTTCCATTTGGTACGATCCTGACACACCTCTCTTGCCTCCTTCACATCCATACACCTACGCATACATGCTCGTCGGTTAAGGGTACTCCTAATTTGGCCCGTTTTCAATAAATCGCCAATTTGTTCGATAAATTTTCGCCTAGGACGTCCCTTTCCGACTCTGCCATTCACTTCTGCACCATAAATTTTCTTTGTCACTCCTTCCTCATTCATTCTTTCCACATGATCAAACCACAGAAGCATTCCTTTCTTAATCCTGGTCACAACATCATCTTGCAAACCACACTCTTCTCTTATTACACAATTTCTTACCCTGTCATTCAGATTCAGCCCTAACATACTCCTTAACGACCGCATTTCTACTGCGTTTATTCTACTCTCGTGCTTCTTCTGCCACACCCAACTTTCACTACCATACGTTAAAGTAGGGACCAACACAGCATTGTGAATTGCCATACGTGCCTTATTCGATATATTTTGACTCTTCACAATAGAGTGCAAGGCCCCATTTACTCTATTTCCCGCATTCACTCGTCGTTCTATATCCTTATCATATCTCCCATCCCTGCTAAATACGCAGCCCAAATATACAAAATCATCTACTTGCTCGATCAACTCCCCTTCTATTCTTATTTCACAAATCGTTTTACAACTCGGCCGCCGACGACGCAAGAATAACTTGATAATCGGCGTACAAAAGGCATTTGACGGTTAACTCACCCATTCTTAATCCGCATTCTTCAACTTTCAAATTTTGCAAACAACTGTCCATAAATAGGTTGAACAGCCACGGGGAAGCCACACAGCCCTGTCTGACACCTTTATGGATGTCAAACCAGTCCGAGTAGACCCCGTTGATCCTAACACAAGCAACCTATAAAGAGACTCCAATGCCTGTATCAAGCCAGCGCTCAACCCAAATGAGTTCAGTGTTTGCCATAGCAAATCCCTATCAACTCTGTCATAGGCCTTTTCCAAGTCCATGAACGCACAAAAAACCTTTTGGTTTTTGGCCAGAAACTTCTCCGCGATCATGCGCATGGAAAAGACTTGACATCATTGTACATCCCATTCCCTTTCTAAATCCCGCTTGCACATCCCAAATTTTTTCATCAGTTTCTTTCATGACCCCTTTCAATCAGTACCTTAGCATACAGTTTTCCCACAATGCTAAGAAGGCTGATGCCACGGTAGTTTATACAGTCCTGCTGCGACCCTCTTCCTTTATATACTGGAACTATCACGGCTTTGTACCAGTCTACCGGTACCCGCTTCAGTTCCCAGCATAAATTAAACAAGGTGTACAGCAGGCCTGCCACCACTTCCTCTCCAGCCCTTAGCATTTCGAGTGAAACTCTATCATATCCGGCAGCCTTACCTGCTTTCATGCTTTTCATTGCTTTCATTATTTCATCTATACTTATCTCGCTACCTCTTTCCTCTTCTTTCGGTGTTTCTAATTCACTTAGTACACACGTTGTTTCCTCACTCATAAACACGCTTTCAAAATATTCCTTCCATCTCTTTAAACTCAAAACTTCATCATTCAGAATATAGCCATTCTCGTCTCTTATAGCAGTCATCATAGGCTGTTTTGAATGTCCCCTGGCAGTTCTTACAAGTTTCCAGAACATTTTAATATTTGCCTGGAAATTATCCCATTCTTATCCGTTCCTTCTTGCTTTTTTCTTTCAACTACTTCTTTTACTCTCTTATTAAGATATCTAAAGACTGCCTTTTTTCTTTCAATATCACCATTCGTACCACTAGAATTAGCAGCCTTTGTTGCTAGTAAATCTAGCCATGCTCTCTTCTTTGCTTCAACTTCCATACGTATCTCATCATCCCACCATAACGTATTATTTTTCCTTTCATTCTTTCTCTTACTAACACCACATACTTCGGTAGCTGCATCCACTAAACCTTTCTTTAGATTTTGCCATATATTCTCCAATTCTAACTCCTTCATAAATAATTCATCCAAACCACTTATATTTTCTTTCAGTCTACATTTGAACTTGATTTTATCACTTTCATCTTGTAACCTTTCTGTTCTAATACGCTGTAACGCAGTGGTAGACACAGACGATCGATGGCGTCAACGCCTGAATAGACCATTAATTCGGCATAAAACTAAATAATGATTCGTTCCTACGTTAGAAACCCAGTAAACTCTCGTATCTCGCAGTGGTAGCACTGCGCCCCTCAATCTTTCATCCACAATTATGAAATCATCATGTTTCTATCGTCACCTCTTTCCCAAGTATACATGTGAATCCTCTTGTGGCGAAAGCAGTGAAGAAATGTTCGTCACAAAAAGATTATTTTCCATACATACGGTGAGGAGACTTTCACCATTCTCATTTATACTTTCATCACCAAAAGTTACCAATATCCTTTCATAACCAAGCCTCCTGACCCCAACCCTTCCATTAAAATCTCCTAGCATAATAATATTTTCATTTCCCTTACACTTCATTAACACCATCCTTACCATTTCCCAAAACTGCTCTCGGATATAAGTGGGCTTAGACATGTCTGGGGCGTAGACCCCTAACACAAACAACTTCTTTAAGCCCACTTTCATTCGTATCCATAGCAGTCTTGGTCTTACACATTCATACTCTTTCACACATTGGCCCATTCTTTCTGAAAGGATGATACCTACTCCCTGGCATGCCCGCTCGATCTCGTCTACACCAGACCAGTATGCGGTATACATGCCATGTGTAGTGACATCCTTCCCCTTCCTTTTCGTCTCATTTACGCATAACACATCCTCTATCATACATTATATCGCATACTTCGTCCATTTTATCATTCATTGCCCCACATATATTCAACGTAGCCAGACGGGCCTCTGCAATCCACTTTTCGCCTCTCCGGGAGACAAAACGTGACGGGTGGCGAACCTCGTCGCCGGTTTTCCTCCCGGAGATTCTTCTTTGGTAAACAGGCTTCAGTTGCATGGTACTGAAGCCTTTTCCGAAACCGGCTTGTTCGGGAGGCTGGAAGTCGTCGAGTCTGCGTGCGAGACGATTCGTAATGACTCTCGAAAAACAGCACATAGACGCGGCTCAGAAGGGAAATCGGTCTGTAGTTCTTCAAGAGAGCGTTGTCACCTTTCTTAAAGAACAAGACCACCGCACTTCTGCTCCACGCCTCCGGAGTAGTGCCACCATGGAGGACGGAATTGAAGAGCTTCTGAAGGACTTCAAGTACCGGTGTTCCACCCGCTTTCAGTAGCTCGGCTGTAATTCCATCCTCGCCTGGGGTCCTGCCGTTTTTAAGGTGCTGGAGAGCCATTCTAATCTCGCTCAGACTGACGGCCAGGATATCATCGGAATAGTGTCGGGTAAGACTTGCTCTTGGATCGTTACTCACACTTGCGTGAGTGACGATCGGCTCGTGACATGAGGCTCCAACGATGATGTGTACAGCTGCCCATAGAACCTCTCAATCTCACTCAAAATCTCAGGTGTCCCGGAAACGATGCTGCCACACTCAGTCTTCAGCTTTGACAGTTGGCTCTTTCTGGCAGACAGATCTCTGTCAAAGACTTTGGAGCCCTGGTTCCGCTCGATCGCTTCTTTAATACGAGCAGTATTAAAGTTGCGTAAGTCTCGCCGCATGCATTTGGAGATCTGTCTGTTCAGTTGCCTGTATGCTGTCAAATCTGTTGACGATTGCAGCCTCATCTCCCGTCTAACAGCCATGAGATTAAGAGTGTGATCGGAGAGTTTTTGTGTTCTTCTGCGGCGGGTCTTGCAGAATATAGCTCCGACCGCATGGACAGTTTCCACGAGCTTGTCATTCATATCGTCCACTGCATTGCAATCTTCTAGGTACTGAAAGCGGTTACGTAACTCGAGCTGAAAAGTCTCGGGATTCTGGATTAGAGCACGAGGGGGGACGGAGCATTGACTTCATTAGACGAGACCTCTCCAACTTAACGTTTAGGTTTAGCAGTGTGCCTCTAACCATTCTGTGATCGCTGCCGGTTTTCAACCTCGCGATCACTGAGACATCACTGAACAGTTGGCGTCTGGTCGTCATAATGAAGTCAATCTCATTTTTTGTCGAACCGTCGGGGCTCGACCAGGTCCACTTCCTGTGGGGCCGCTTCTGGAAGAAAGAGTTCATCATAAAGGGTCCCTCTTTCTCCATAAAGTCGGCCAGCTGCTGGCCCCTTCGGTTCCGTTGCCCTACTCCAAATTTCCCTAACTTCAGCTCACCGCTTTCTCTTGTGCCTAGTTTTGCGTTGAAGTCTCCCATCAACTCCGCGTAGTGGGTTTTGGAGGAATGCATGGCTTTGGAAATATCCTCATACATTTCCTCCACCTCCTCATCGGGATGTGCCGAGGTTGGTGCGTAAACCTGTATGACCTTCAGCGAATACCGTTTGGTGATTCTGAGTATCAGGTACCGACCTCGTTGACACACTCCCAATCTTTACAACGTTGTTGACGAGAGACTTGTGGACGATAAATCCAACACCTCCTTGGGACAGATGGTCGCCCTCCCGGTGATAGAACAAGTTGCCGGACTCGAGGATTACCGTATCCTCCCCCTCTCTTCGGACCTCAGATAATCCAATAATATGCCAACGCAACTTGTCTACCTCTTCTTCCAGCTCCAGTATCTTCTCGTCAGTCCTCAGGGTGCGTGCGTTATACGTTGCCAGGTCGAGTCGTCGTAGGTGGCAACCGAACCTCCACCGGAGATTCTTAGCACCCCCTGCCCCGCCGTTACCATGGTCGCCACCGTAGCCATATCGGGGCCGCCGGGGACTGGGGGCCGTTTATTTGCATCGTTGCTCATGGGGGGATATTTGCCATAGTTTGCCACGCTTGGCGAGCTGGTTGGCAACCGCAGTTTTTTTTATGTTATTGTTGTTATTAGGAAGATGCTGCTGCCCATCTCCTTTCTGTGTCCCTCTGTCGCCTCTTACGACACCCACGGGAAGATATGGGGTAGTGGATATTCTCAACCGCCACTACACGGCAAGTGTCCCTTGTGAAAGTTTATTTTCCTAATGATTTCTTATATTTACGCGAACACTACCATTGAAATAATACTAGTTTTTATGGAATTTATCGCGTATATTTAACTTTTTAAATACCCGACGTTTCGAGAGCTTTACAGCACCCATGGTCACGGGAAGGACTGAGATGTTCAACGTCCAGATGTCATAGTTAACCTCGGTTACCATAGATTTAAATTTAACTTTTGTTCCAATCTACACAGTATGAACTTATGGTATCATGAAGTCTTGCAGTTGTATGCTTGGGTTGGGATTTAATTTTATTTATTATAGGATCCCAAGCAGATGGTAGCACCCAGCCATCTTCTCTATTGAAATTAGGATGTTTTTTGATTTCAATAGCCTCGCGAATCATCCTTGGAAGGAATCGGTGTTCTTTAGCGAGGATTTGCGGTCTATCAAATCTGATGTAGTGACGGGGGCGATCCTGTACGTGTTCACAGACTGCAGACTTCCCGGAGGGTCACATCAGCTATATGTTATTTAACGCGGGTTTTTATTGATCTTTTAGTTTGTCCTATGTAGGAGGTAGGTTCACAATCAAGCTTGTACACTCCTGCATCTTGCAGAGGGACGTTACACTTGACTGATGGTAAAAACTGACCAATCTCAATGAAGTATGTTTTGATGGAAGCGCGCTTCAAGATGTAGCCAATCTTGTCAGCGACTCCTCTAACATATGGAAGTACAGCAGGTACACGCTCGACTGTGGCCGGCTTCACTCGTTCTCTGTGACGTAGGCGCGGGACCCGAAGCTTGTTGTCATGCAAAACTTGCTTGACGTGTTGGAGCTCGGCAGCCAGGTGTTTACTGTCACAGATCCCTCGTGCTCTCTGAAACAAAGATTTACCCACGGTAGCTAACTGCGAAGGATGGTGGTGAGAATCACCGTTTAAATATCTATCTGTATGGGTCTTTTTTCTATACACAGTATGGCTCAAGGCGTTATCAGGATTCCGAATTACTAACACATCTAGAAAAGCTAAGGAATTGTTTGCCTCTAATTCCATTGTGAACTGAATTTTAGAATTTATAGAGTTAAGATGGTCTAAAAATTCAGTTACTTTATCTAAAGGTAGAATTGTGAAAGTGTCGTCTACGTACCGCTTGTAGAATCTTGGATTTATGAGAGAAGTAAGTAGGGCTTTCTCCTCAAAGTCTTCCATGAATATGTCGGCGACAATGGGAGATACAGGTGAGCATATCGCCACACATTATTTTGCTCATGTGGCTTACTGCTAAATGACAGGAGAACGAGGCTGTTAACTCGAAAAGTGCAATAATTAATGTTCTTTAAGAACAAAATCAAAATTCAAGTAATTAAAGTAGTAATTTTCTATTATCTATATATAAAAAACAATAACTGTAGATTAAGTGATTAAAAAAAAAAAACAAAATTAAAAAAAAAAAAAAAAAAAAAAAGCAAATATGATTACATTGAAATAAAAATGAATTAAAATCTTTTATTATTGCCGACATAAGTCGTGAGCACACTTTTGATTGGTCGACTGACGTTCTTCGTGATTGGTTCATCAGTCGATTCTCGTCGTCTATTGGTTTCCAACGTATCATTCGGCTTCCGTACACTTCAGAGCAATAATTTCAGTGATAACTTTTTAAATTAGTTTATTTTCGTTAATTGTTTTTCTTACCCTTACCTTTAATTAATCGTTGTTAATTGTTGTTTGTGTTATTTCTTGTTTTTAATTATTTTTGTTGTTATTAATTTGAGTGTTCAGATTTTGATCTAAATATGCAGAGAAGGAAGAATTCGGTGTTAAATAGACAATCCCGACAAATGGTCTATTCAGTGTTTAGTTAAATGAAAAAATTAGGTACTGCGAAAAACATCATAGACGTATATAAACAGACTGCTGAAGCGACTAATAACTCAGTAGCTACTGTACGGCGCACCGCAACACCAGATTTTATGGAAAGCTTATCACTTCTTCCTTCTTCTTAATAAAATAATCAATTCTAGCCACCAGGTATACATTAAATACTTTATAGTAGATAATAAAATAACCAACACGAATATCTGCAACATTACCGTATCAAAGTAAAAGTTGATGTGTTCGACAAAACATTTTCATAAAAGTCGGCGAAAATATTCAATTACGAATTGAAATAATAAAGGTACCCAATAATTTTGCCCGACAGTGTACCTACCTCCCGCCACTGTTTATCTGTGCTCACGACTCGTGTCGGTAATTATAAATACGCCAACAATCTACAATGTAGTACGTTGACAGTCCTAAGCCTGTGTAAAGTATGAAGGGAAGATTACAATTCATTATTGCACAGTGCACACGTTTCAATAGTACGCACGTAAAGCATACTTGAAACTAAAGTTCATCCTATTCCAACAATACTAAACTTTGTGCGTACTTGATACTTTATGGACTAGGTGGAACAGGTATTTGGATCGAGTATTTATACGGAATTGGACTAGGTGCACCTAGTACGAAATTTACCTAGTACGACTCATCTCTAGTAGTACTGCCCAAATTTCGAGGGAGTCAAGGACTTTCTCATAGTCCACATACTAAGATTTAAACCAAAAATACAGCATATGATAAGGGGCCATTCATTAATTACGTAAGGGCCCCGTGTTGTATTTTGTAACTCCCCCGAGTAAAAAAAATTTTTTAGATACCCTTATCTTGGAGGGATGAAGGTAAAAAACCCTTTCTTACGTAATATTTTGTAAACTTCTAATATTTTCTAAAAATTCTTACGTAATATTTGTAAATTTGTTTTCTTCATTCTATAATGTATACTTCGATTTACATATTATTTTATAAACTTTATTGTTTAAAAAAATTTAATTCTTTTTTCTTTTTTTCATTAAATGTGTTTTATCCATATTAAATGTTATAAATAATTATTATAGTACATTCTTCCCTCATATTAACCTAATTTTTATTATTTGGAATATAAAAAAAAATATTATTTGATTTCAAGCAATAATAGCATTGAGTGATTAAAAATATTTTATTTAATTATAATTCCGGTTACAATAGTATAATAACTCAAACTAACATTATTTCATAACTTTAAAAATCCCGCATAGTTGTTGTTCAAATACTGTCTAATAGCCCACTTAGACTCCTGCGCGAGTGTCAGAGTCACTAGGCAAGCCACGAGGTGCGAGTGTAAACGTTAGCTCATGCCTTACCTCGCAGCTCACCTCGCCACTCGCAGCGCTCGCGTCGGAGGCGGTTTTTAAGGCAAGAGTCAAAGAGCCTCGCGAGGGACGCGAGCGTAGTGTTTACACTCACGCTCTCGTTTGGTTATATTATTTTATTATACTACTTCATGGGTGAATTAAAAAGTATAATTTAACATATGCTGCAAAAAGCTGATTTTTAAAAATCCATTACGCACTAGTGCGTAATAAACTACATTACAACACAAAAATCGATATTTTTTTAATCCCTCAGGCCCCTTAAAACTCTCATGCAGTCGCATGCGCCCGGAAAATCCCCAGCGGTCGAATGCGACGGCACCCACTTAAACCACAGCACTTAAAACCATTCAAACTTATATTTGGAGACTACTTTTCTATAAAGAAGTTTGGCATTATAAAATCTATACAAAATTCTCTATATAAAAGTCCGGTTTTAGTTCATTACAAAAAGACTATTGTATTTTGATAACAAAAACAAAACATACCAAGCGAATGTCGGCAGCGTTAAAATGACAATTATTTCAATATATATTACTCGAAATTATTTACGTAAAAAGATAAATTGTATTCACACAAAATCTATCCTTACAATTTTATAATAAAACACAATACTAAAACACTCATAAAACACTAGAAAAATCAAAAAATCAACACAATAACATTCACGTGAAAATGGCGTACGAAATAAATGTAGATTATAAATAAATATTCATAGGATAGCAGTTTTTTAATTGCACTTGAGGATAGAGTATTTCATATTGATTATATAATGCTAAACTTTTTCATAGAAAAGTAGTCTCTATATATACGCTTTATGGGTTAAAATGCTGTGGCTGGGTGCGACCTTATGAGACTGCTAGGGATTTGACGACATATGGCCGCGGTCTCATGAGACCGCTTGGGGACTGAAGGGTTAATTTCCTTCTTTTTAAAATGATCAAGCATCGATAAATACTTATTAAGGCAAGAGTTGATGCCGCTATTATTTCGACGTCTTCCATCGTTGCTGGCTCAACGCAAACTGATCGCATCACCAGAATGTAAACAAGCACTCGTTACCTCGCAACTACAAGTGAGCTGCGAGGCAAGGTACCAGGCGAGGCGCGAGGCGAGAGTGTAACCCCGGCGTCATAATAATATAATGGTAATCTATATGTGAGAGCAATAAAAAAGTATGACATAAATTATGTTGTATTAAAAAATAAAAATCTTTGATTTTCGTCAAACTATGAGTTTTAGTGTAACTTATCCTTTTCTAACAACATTTTATTATCCAGAAAAATGAGAGAATCATGGAGGTAGGGGGGCCAAAAAACGTCAAAATCATCCTTAAGTAAGTAATAAATGACTCCTAAATACTAATTTAACCATTTTTTTCCTATCTACTAATCTTAGTAATAGTAGTTGTCCCAACCCACCAAAGAGTTAGATAGAAAACAAATTTACAAAAAAGTCATTTGTAATAAATAATTTACTCTGTTTTTTTTTTACTAACTCGAATTAACTGGAGCTTAATTCGAGTTGCATGAGTTTCAACTGGAGTTAACTCGAGTTGTAATTTTTCAGAGTTGGCACATCTGTAGCACAGAGTACATTGTAGCAGAATCGTAGACAGAGAAACCTATAGACAAATTGAAGCCTTCTTTCGCATTCGCACACGATAAAGATAGATTTATGCATACGTCTTGCGTAGAAATGAGACGGAGCGGTGTGATTGTTTGTCCCTTTGTCCGTGCCGGTTTTTTTGTTTAGCAAACTACACTTTGCTAAACAACTTTGACAGTTCGTAGCGATCTAAGGAGTTTACAAGTTGGTTTAAGTGAGAAAAAAATGTTTTGTGAGCTTAAGATTGGTGAATCTTGTTCAGTTCAGTTCTTAGAACAATTAAAATTTTTATCTAAATATGTTTAAAAGTCATAAAGGTTATTATATAACCTAAAACTACGTTATCGTCCTTTCTCACTCGAGGCCACGCTAATCATTAGTCTATAGGTTTCTCTGTCTACGGCTGTCCCTGTCTGAGTCACAGTACTGAGAGGATACTATATAGTCTGAATTTTTTATGCCCCATTTACACTTAGACATTGTTACTGCTCCTGTCGCTGCCGAAAATATTCCCCTAAATACTTCTGCAGCGATAACGACACGAGTGGGTGTCTACACTCGGCCTTCATACTTCTTTATTGATCAACTCACAACAATGGCTGACGTCGAGTTTGTTGGTGTGACAGCATTATGTCTGCTCAGTATAAGTAGCCACTACGTGCAATTTGTCTGTACTGTTAAATTCAGGACTTCATAGGCGTGATTTTTACTGATAGCTGTCGCAGAGATCAAGCTATCTTTTAAGAATTATATTTACATTCACGCGCTGCCCACTTCCCTGCCACAGAACATATATACCCCTAAAGGAGTTCTCTGCCCATCAAGGCTGAGTGTAAATGGGGCATAACGGTTAATTTGTAATATTAAAGTTGGTTACGCGGAAACGATTCGTGTATTTTAATTTTGTTCGAGGGTATATTGCCAAGCGCTTACCCATCCTTTGACCTAATATACCTTCAGTAAATACTGAAACGGGAAGTTGGAGGAGTCTAGAAGGTGACGCGATTCTTTCGACCAATGAGAAACGCGCCCGACCGAGGAGCTTGGTGGGAAAAGCCGAGACAATAAAGGCTCGCGCGCGGCCCTCGTGCGCCCCCCCCCCCAACAAGCTTTCGGCTGACCTGAACTGCCTCCTGGCGGCTCAGGCCGAGCCTACATAACACATCCCTTAATCTGCCTTAGTTAGGCACACTTCTAAGCGGCTTTTCGCCGCTTGCGCCCTCCTTTCTGCCAAGGAGGGTCGTGTTCGTATACGGCTTAGAGATCTCTCATCAGATCGGTAAGCCAATACATAAAGGCGGTGTTTATTGGGTAAAAGTCTCCACATAACCACGCAGCCGGCTGCGTGGTATGCTATGAGTATTCACCGCCTCCCTCCCCGCCTTTCGGAGAGTTGCCCATATTTGCTTCAGGCGCAAAAAAAAACCTCGTGCGGCCTCTTCCTTCGCACCACTGGCATGGATCGCATCTCTGGGGCGCCCCAGAAGAACCCACCTAACATCGCATCACCGCAGCGGAAGCGTCGTCCGCCATCACCAGAAACACAACCCGGTAAGTGTTTTCCCGTAATAATGCTCCGACTTGAGCATTTTGTTTATTAGTTAATCCGCCCCTAGAAGTGAAGTGAGAAGTGCCGGAAGTGCCAATGTACATAAAAAGTTACCAGTTTGACGATTTAAAAAAAAACAACAAACAGTATAAAATAATATTGCATCTTACGGCGCCTCTACACGTTGGCCAACACAGTGGCGAATGTAGTGGCCAATAGCATTGGCCAACGTGTAGACGGGGTGTTTGGGCTTCATTGGTATGTATTGGAACGATGGCCCGCAAGTTGGCGCGAGATCCGTGTGGTGTCGGTTTTTTACAAAAGATCAAAGGATTATTGGCGGAGTTTGGTCACCGCGTCCACACGTTGGCCGCGTATTTAGTTTGCTACAAGTTCCCAGAGTGATTACACGCATCTGATTTAAATTTTATATTCAAGCTTTGTAGGGTGGATGCCCCAATTACCAGCCTTTTAGTGCCAATTTCAACTTTATACATTCCTACTACTTTAATTAACCTCCCTAAACCTTCTCATTGTGACACTTTCAGCAAATTGTAAAGAACTTTCTACACAAAAGCACGTCAGGTTAGGCTTATATATATACATAATAGTTAAAGATCCTTTTTTCTTAATAAAAACCAAAAGCTTTTTGGTGAATAGTGAACAACTTAACGTCAAAGTGACGTGAACACAGAACACTAATACCATAGAGGAAAGTAATATATACTAATACCCTGGACGTGAATGTCATGTTCACGTGTTCGTGTCCTGTATGTACTATATAGGTTTTTAGGCTTACAATTATAAGCTTGTTGAAGTTTTGTATATAATACCCAATATTAATTTAGAAGATAATGGCCAAGAAAAGAAAGCTTGATGGATTAGTGAAAAATTCAATCATTCATAATTCATCATCGGTCGAGGTTATAGTTGAAAATGTCGTTTCTCATCCGTTATGTTTACACGGACCGACTTTGTTATTTGCATCCGACAAAGGCCGATTTTTCTCCTGTTCTTTGTGTCGAAAGAAACAGGACTGCACTGTACGCATTGACGAGGAGGATTGGAAGAAAGAAAGTGTACGTAAACGTAACGAGAAATATTACAGTTTAATCCCTACACTTGATAAAGCTGCAGCGTGGAAAAACTTTAATGAGGTAAGTTGTGTTCCATATTTGTCGTCTTTTCATTCGTAAAGTTAATAAATAGCTTATGTTCCGATAAAGGACCTAATAAGAATTTTAATATTCCATAACAATAAATAATTGTCTTCTTTATGATCTCGTCTAGTGGTCGACATGAGCCTCTCCCGTTGATTGAAGTATTTTCATATTATTTAATATATTTATTTAATAATTTTACCTTGAGTGACCACATCATTCCATTTAAGTGAGCGGAGTCAAGTGGTGTGCGATAGTTAAAATTATCGCACACCACTTGACTCGCTCCTTTCTCAAAATAAAAATAACAATATATGCTATTTTTTGTGCGATGCTTGGATTGCCGTTCATGTGTTAAGATTGTAACAAATTTTGGTGTAAAAATATATAGGAATGTGTGGTTTTTTGCTTTTTTATTATAAATTAGTGCATATTGATGAAAATAAATTACATTTATTTTATAAATGAATGATTTTTCTGTTTAATTTTCACAAATTATGTACAAAATACTATTAAAAATTCGGTTTACTAACTTTGAAATCGGCTTAATAAAATCTATTAGGTTGTATTCAACTAAGATAAGTACAGAATAATAGCAAATAATATAACAGTTTAAATGACATAAGTTTTATACATAGCTCCCATACAATATTTTAGAGAAATTACTAATTAAATTGACGCGCGCCGATATCACATGTGGGTGATAGTACATCTGCATTTTGATTCTTAATTGAGGATAGATGTAGTTGACTATGAGTCACAAATCCTCTTACCATCAGGAGAATTATGTACTTGTTTGTTACCTTATTATATAAAAAAAAATATTTTATAGGTTAAAACAAAGCATGCAACAAGTAGAGCATATTGTAATACTTGCCAAGAGCTCTACATTGTGTCACAGAGTAAGAAGCATTTACGTGATCATAAAGTTGTTACACCTCTGACAGATGAGCAACTTGCAAACCCAACTTCTTGGCTTCCACCTTTGGAGAATGATGAAAAGGAGGCACAATACTTGTTTTCCAAGAAATCGGTCAGTACTATACTGGGAATACTGAAAAATAATGGTATTAGGTAAAGACTTCTATAATTTTTTAATTTAAGATACTCATCATAGCCTAATCAGCTTACAACAACGAAAATTCCTACTTGCAACAAATGCTTAATTTTTCTTGTCATCACATTATAGATTACTTTGTAATTATTTGCTTATTTTATCTCAATGTTGATCTAGGGCCTATAGGTCCCATGATTATGTTCAAACAAAAAGAATGTGCCAACTGTGTTACTTGTAAATCATATTGTAAAAATGGACTACTTAAAGTGAAATTGGTTTGTAACTGTGACACTTGTTTTACATCTTTCTATTTATCCATTTTTTTTGGTAATGTGATCTGAGTAGCTTGCTGCTCTTACTCTGCTTATATTATATTTTACAATGTTTGATGTATATTTTAATAATTTATGACATAAGTAATATGTTCCAACAAAATGCCAACCAGTCAAGAACATTTAAAATAATAGTAATCAATTTAAAATATATATATATATATATATATATATATATATATATATATATATATATATATATATATATATATATTATAGTTATATATCCACATTCAGTGTTAGTGTTTGTTGTATTTTACCATGATATAACTTTTGCACTGAAGAATTTTAATAATCTCTTATTTTAGAAATATACTCTGTGTGGGCACTCCATCCATCCATGAAGCAGCACAGGCACATCCGGACTTTGACTCCATACTTTTGGACTATGATACACGACACCATCTATTTAATGCTCCCAACAAGTTTCTATGGTACAACATGTTCAATGACTACTTATTTAATGGTAATGAAGATGAAAAAGTCTTAAAGAAATTCTTTAAAAACTCTAGGTGTGTTAATAGTTTACTTATTTAGCATTAAGGAAACATAATATATCGAGGGTTTACTGCAAAAACCAGCTAAGTTCAGCGAAGTTAGTTTTGAGTTAAAGAGTTCTAAATGTTTACACCTAATTTAATCACTAAAATTTTGGTAGGTCTTACATACATTAGTAGTCATATGTTAGAATATTTATATAAGATTATGTTTATGTGAAGTCTGAATAAATATGTGTGACAGAAATCTTGAAATAAGGATTTTTTCAAGTAAAGGCGTGCAGTTAGTCGGTTTTACATGTCAATTGCTAAAATGCAGTTTTACCGAGATAATTGATGTTTTATATGGTTTGTGATTAATGATGGGTAGCTGATAATAAATAACTACGTTTTAAATACTGATACAATCATAAAAGAAATAATTTATTGTGTAAGCTATGAAAGAAAAAAGTTAGTTGGTTTTACCTGTAAATGTTTTTTAACTTTTAGGATAAAAGTTTTGTAAAATAAGAGGTTAAATTCACAATATTATTTTTATTGACTAATAAAAATTATAATAGAATCAGTTTGAAAGTGGAGAAGAAGAGTGTGGAGTGTAACTACTATAGTATTTTCATTAAATTTAACAAATATCTTAATTATTAAGAAATCACTCTTCTTCTCCACTTACAGTTTCATCTACTGCTGGTTCTGGCAATTTATCAATAGCTTGACTGTCAACATTTAAATTTTCAAACCAACCGTGAACTTCCTCTGGTATGATGCCTTTTCTACATAGATTTAAAAGATCTTTTTTCTTGGCCGCGCTTATTTTAAGTGGCTCTTTATAAAGGCAGTTTAATTGATCTGGAAATCGATAACTTACAGGTAAATCATTTTCAGTAAGTCGTTTCTTCTTCCTTGTTGAATAGTTGTGATTCTGCGCGCCATCTAATTGGAAAGTTGATGGATTGTCTCCAATATCCATTACGTTAAATTCGTCGCTCATGTCATAGTTGAAATAAATTTTTCTGTCCTCCCCTTTAACATATTTTATCCGCTTTATCTTCAACCATTGAACTTGTTTTCCTTTCTCATCTTTCGTTCTATTTTTCATAATCTCACCTGCAAGGTGCTTCAGGTCAAGGAACTCATCATACTTAAATTCTTTAACATGGTATGGTTCTCTTGTCATTTTCTTACCATCAATTTTAATACTTTGCCTGCGTCTAGCACGTTTGAAAATAGAAATCCATTCCATCATGGAAAAAACAGAGGTATTTTTTTTGCATAGAATCTGCTTCCATTTGCGTGTGCCCAGATTCTAAAAACTTTTGTTCTATGACTTTAAGGTGGTCAATTTTTTGGACTGCCCAAAGAAGCAAAGCAGCCACAAATTGGTTTCGGTTTTGGCCACCACAAGTGTCTGAAAATAAGCTAATTTCTGTAACATTATCACAGACACAATTTAAAAGGTAGTGTAATAATATGGTTCCAATTTCAGAAGTGCCTTTCCTTCCATTTACCTCTGACCATGTAAAACAAAAGGCATTATTGGGTAGAGCTGCTTCGTAGATTGTGAGGTTGTATACACACAACTTTCTTGAATAATAGAGCAGACCTACGTCGCTGGCAGGTATTTGAAGTACTGCTTGCAAATCAAATGTTACAGAGCTAAAATGCTCATCTGTGTTTGATCTAACTTTATCCTTCTCTTTTTCTCGATTGCAAATTTTCTTTCTTTCTTGGTGAGCTAGGTAGTCATCTTCAAGTTCTCTTTTTTTCTCTGTATCTGCTTTAGCATAATTAGTGCATATTAAGCATTGATCTTTCCTGGGCACGAAAAAACTCAGATTATACTCTTTTGAAAATATTCTACGGTATGTTATTTCAGAAGCTGGCTCAGAACCATTTTTTAAACACTCATCTTTGTACAATAAATACATCCTTCGAATATTAAGATTTTTATCTAAATACCTACGTTTGGTGTCTTTTCTACTATAATGGGCTTCCATACAAGGAAATGATTCGATGTGTTTTTTTATTCCTTGGATAATGTCAGGTTTCGTTTTATTAACTGGTTCGTGTGCACCTCTTTGGTCATTTACATCAAAACAGTTCATGTCATTCCGTTTATTGATTGCATCAGTTATTACTGCAGGAGAAATACTTAAAGTATTACAAAAAAATTTCTGACATACCTGTTTTTTTAAATTTTGTTTAGTAAAGAAACACTTCTTTGTATATTTTTTTTCTGGACGACGTCGATTACGCACGGAGAGAACTCTTTTTGGCATTTGAATGGTAACATTGGCTAAAATAAAATTCTTTCTGCCCAGAAAATCTAAGTTCCAAAAGAATCTACAAAACTTATCTCTATCAGTAGTATCAAAGACATCAGTACACTTAAATTGACACTTGGAGCAATCTATCTCTTTTGGTACCTTAGCTGGTCTGATGTTAGCTTTGAATTTATAAGGCAAACCATCTGCTCGTCTTTTCTTAACTACATTACGAGCCCAACTGCTTGGGTCTGATTTTCGCCATCTTTTTAACGGTTCAATAAGTAACCAAGCTTTTTTAAAAACCTCATCCAAAATATCTTCAATTATAGCTGTAATTTCGCGATGTTGTTCATAACCTTGGTCAAAAACTTCAATATTGTTCTGTATGTGCTCGACATCAAACTTTTCAGCATTAAAATTTTCTTTGTTTCCTAGTAAATCTTCTAATGTTACAAGATTGTTGGAATTTTCGTTTTCCAGTTGGTGAGAGAAAATTGGCAGGCGATAAGTTGGGTCGTCAGCATCGGAAACATCTCCAAATAAACTTTCCAATTCTGTTTCAACATTATCATTAGAATCTTCGCCTAAAAGAGACACAAATGCTAAGTTAAGATTCAGATTAAGAGGTCTTAAATTATAAATTTTGCATGTACTTTATTAAGAAAAAAGATAGTATTTTTACCTTTTTTGGTATTTAGAACAGCATGCCGTAGATTTAATGAGAGTATTGAAGAACGTTTCGTTACCCGGACCATCTAAAAATACAGTATAAAGTTTAAGCATTTTGATTAGTATTGGATCTTATTCTTTTTTTAAACGCTTAATTAAACGTTTAATGTTGGCATTTGACTTGTCATTTTTATAAACCTTGACACAAGCCATCCATGTTTATTTGAATACTAGAAAGTATGTAAAAAAGTCGTCTTTATCGATCTCAAACGCGAGTGATAATATAATAGTCTATAGTAGTATGTACTATTATAAATTAAGTACTTAATATTTTACCATGAATTTGTGAATGATGAAAGTCTATAGCATCCGCGTTGTTATAAGATGTAGATTGAATTTCTTGAATATCTACCAGGCCTGCATGTGAACTTTGTTCATTTTCTAAAAAATAAACAACTCTATAAGAAAAAATGAACAGAAATTGTAATAAAACTTCGTTAGAAAACACAACCTCGAAATTTAACTTACCAGAAACCTTTTCACAATTTACGGCCACTAAAGATACTAGTTTCTTTCCTCTTGACATCATCTTAACAAATATAATCTGTCACAACACTTACAATTACTAAAAACTAAATTTAAATACTACGCCCGATACATTCACGGTCTTTTCGCGGTAAACACTCCAAGCGAACTAAGCCATCGGCAACCTGTTAAAACGTGTTGACCTTGACCGCGGTTATTTTTTTTTTCCATAGTGTCACATGACAACAATTCAATCGAAGTATATTGCATAAACAAGCTAGAATCGCTTAGTCGGTTTTACATGCTAACGATCCGAGATAAATCGAATATTTTAGTACAAGTATTTACAATTAAAGTTATATAGACGGTTTTTGCAGTAATGTTTTAATGGCATGATAAACAAGTATATTCTATTATATACGTTTATGTATTTCTAGTACTTTTTTACTGATTGTTCGTGAGAACATTTTGCGTAACCTATCAAAAAGAGAAAGGATTTAAGAACACTTATAACTTTTTTCGGGATAACATTAAATGGAAATTTATTAGTAAAGAACTTTATGTTATTTTAGCTATTAAGTATAGGCCATTTTGCTTGATTTAACTGGTTTTACCATGAAATAAATTCTAAACGGCTTAACGTATCACTTAGCCGGTTTTACCAGCATATAGAGCTCAAAAAACTTAGTACCTTCATGTATTTAACAAATTTTTTGAAAAATTGTCATTTAGCAGGTTTTTGCAGTAAACCCTCGATATATTTGTTTACACTAGTACCTTGATCAACATAATATTTTGTAATTTATGTTATAAATCTGGCACCTTTTCCAATATTGTTTAGAAATTTTACCCTTGTGAGGTATGTTGTAAGGTAGTCCTTAAATAGGTTTTACATTTAAAACTAAGTTTATATATTATATTTGTGAAAATTGATTACTGTAATTACCGCCGGCTGTCCTTAAAGAAATAAATGAATAAAACATTAGAATTTGCCACAGTTATCTAGTGCTTGGCAGATAGATTGGTAGTCCATGTAAAAAAGTCTGTAATTTTCCATGGTAGAACTATACTGCAGGGTATTAAACCTGCTTCATCAATAGGTCGACTCAAATGGAGAATAATTACACTCATGTGGGGCACTATCATAAAATAGCAGTACAATGCTGCTGTATCTCTCATGGTAAACATCATATCATATATGATAGCATATAACCAGAGATTCTTATTAATTGTAACAAGGAATTTAAAAAATAAGAAATCATTATGTAACAAGGTATTTCACCTTATTACTTAAGGGTGACAATGCATCCAAATATTTATTCTTAACCAAGGATAGTTGCATCTATGGATCACAAAATCCACAGAGGTTTTTTCTGAACTAGTAGTAAATTAAAAAAAATTACTTTCAATAACATTTGTTATTGAAAGTAAAAGTAAAGATTTTTTTTTATACGTAATCTATATTGAAAGAAAAATTATTCTATCCCATTCTATTGTAACTTACCAATAGATAGGCTGTGTGTGTTCTGTAATATTGTAAATATCTTGTACTTTTTCAGTATGTACCAACCCATGGAAATAACCATATAAATAATCTTTGTTGCTGTTTACTGTGGATGGTCTTAGTTGACCTGCCATTATTTCTAATAAACATTGAAATTCAACTTAATGATGTCTTATATTTACACAAGTATCAACACAAATATTTTGTCATTAATCTAAAATTAATTTTCTTATTTTTAATTTTTACTGCATAGATTTAAGCAAAAGCTAAAGGTATTCTAGGCTATCAATGATATTGGGACGTCAAGCCCTCAGTTCCCAAAACTTCGGGAATTAAAAATAAGATAAATGGAACGCAATACAATCTGTAAAATTAGTTTTATTCAATGAAATTAAACTTTTTCAGAGATAAGGGTTTATGCATAGTAATAGACCCTCCCTTTGGTGGAAGGGTGGAGCCATTGGTGCACACAATTAGAGAACTGTCTGTAGCTTATAGACGGGTGTGTGAAGGAGAAGGACTCTTGCCCGTGATCTGGGCCTTTCCTTACTTCTCTGAACCATATATACAAAATATAGCACCTGAAATTAAGATGCATGATTATCAGGTTTGTTTTCAAGTTTATTAAGTGTTAAAATTATAAATACTCGTAGGTAGACAGTAGGTATCTGTGTTTTGTACAAATTGCTTGCAATCTTTAATCTAAAGGTTAAGCTTGAAATTAATTAAATTTTTTTTATTTGTCAACATATAAAATTTCCTTTGTTAAATGTCAACATATTCATGGAATATATCTTATCAGATTTAAACTAGTGCAATTGTGTGTGATTTAATAGAAAGTTATAGTTTATTTGTTATTAAATCTCAATTGCAGTTGAGTGTATACTTTAGAGGCTATTTAAGAATTGTAAATTTTCTCATTGTTATAACAAATTCCAAAAAAAGGGAAATCATAAGGATTAAAGTTGAATATGGCGAATGATAGTTTCCAATCTAGGTCCTATATTTTGAACTGGTCCATCACACAGTGTGTGTATAAGCATATACTGTAATGTACAATACAAATCTCTGTTGTTTGAAAAAGAGCCACCATAGTTTGCCATTCTTGACAGTATCTTTATCTTTCTTTATCAGTCCATAAAAGACCACAGCTTGGCATTGGCCTCTTTTGATAGAGGGCGGTGTAAACATCTGGTTTACGTACCTAATTTACGCTAGACGTAAGATACCTGGAACGGTGTCCTGCAGCAACGTCAATTTCTAGATGTCTGGTACTGATCGATACTACCTGCCAAGTGTGACGATTCAGGCAAATCCTCTGTATTAGTAGAGTTTAGTTACAGGGCAGTTGACAGTAAACGATTAGGTGGACAGTAGCGTTTAAATGTCTATATGGCGAGTTTAATTAAAAAAGTACAATTTTATATTTTGAGGGTCGAACACGAACACATTGCATCCTGTAAACTTATGCACTGAACTGAACTCGCTCGTTGAAGCGCGGCGAGTTAAGTTGCGAGTGGAGGGAGATGCGTGGGAGAGCAACTTTTCGAACTTAACTCGCAGAAAAATAGACCGGCCAGCTATCCTGTTCAACTTAATTGTTAACTTGATACTTAACTCGCAAGGTTCGCAGGTTAACTCGCTACTGTACTTGTTGAAGTGTAAATCAGTCTTTACAATAAGTGAAGTAGAAATGATTTTGAAAGAGGTGATGAAAAAAACCTGGCCAGATATCATTGTAATTATTTGTTACATATCTGTGTCCTTTTCAGGTCGAATATCAAAATCACAAGAAATTCCAAAAGGGTGGTCGAAAAATGGGCTCGCCCGTGCGTTTCTTCACCAACCTCCCATTCTCAACTATAGACCTATCAAATGACAGCAATTACAAACACTGCGATAAATGTAAATACTGGGTGTCACAGAATAATGTACACTGCACAAAATGTAAACAATGTACTAGCAAGAACGGTACTACATATAAACATTGCAATGTGTGCAAACGCTGTGTGAAACCAACTTACGAACACTGTAATTCTTGTGGACGGTGTTGCCATGTCAAGCATGTGTGTGGTGTTGTGGTGGAATCACAGGTGAGGAAAATAAAACATACTTATTGAGGTATTCTTAAGAACTTTCTGGAGTGTGTTTCGGCAAGTGCGGTGTGGAACAGCTATAAGATGAATTGAACCTGGTAAGACGTGCAGGAATTCGATTATTTGGGTAAGGCTATGTTCAGTAGTGAACTTGTAAAAGAGCTGTAATGATGATGATGAATAATTTATAATCTGTGCATATTGATCAAAAACTTCTATACTAGACCGGCAATTCAGAACAAAAACTGTGTCACACCTGTGGATAGGGTTGCCAGATGGTCAGGATTCGTCTGGATTCTCCCGACATTACAAATGATTTCCGGACTCACGACAAACCTCAAAATCTCCAGACAAACAGCTTCCCGGAAATTTAACGTATGGCCTTTGAATTAATAAAAGCTGAGTTATTAATTAGACTTAACTTTAAAGTGAATTGTTTGAATTTTAAATCTTTTCTGAATACTACAAATGAATTAAAATTATTGGACTCTATTAAAGTCCAACGCCAAATATACACGTGAGGTAACCTAGAAATAAGGTGTGCTTAAATTAGTTTTGTTTAAAGTACTTATTGTGGCCTCCTCTCAAAAAAATAATCTTTTTATTTTTAATATTTATTTCTTCTTACAACAACCCCAAAATTCTCACAATTTATCTAGATATTTTGGTCTTCCGATCTGGCAAACCTGCTTGTGGATCGCGTGGCTGCGGGCTGTAATATTTGACTGATTTCATTTAATAGTTTTGTTTGAGTTTTTTTTATTTTGTTTCTTTCTCTAATATTAGTTATAAGAAACGAAACTTCGGAAGATATTCCCATAAGAAGAATAATTAAAAAAAGGGGTAATAAATGGTACATAAAATAAAAGAGCATTGTTTTGTATTTACATACTCTAGAACCCTAGTGTAACAAATAAGTTCACCTCACTACCGACTAGCGCAATCTGGTGCGAGTAGAATTATTAGCCCTCATTAAGGCCTTAGGTCACAGATTCCTAAATAGTTTACTAACAGATACATCACTCCCATACAAAAGCGAAAATCCCTACGCTATATTAGCCTACAAAATCTTAATAATATTTGCTGTTCGCAGCGAGAAGAAAATGTACCATAAGCACGCGAACAAAGAGTCGAGATTGTGTTGCTAGGGTAGTAGTAACAAAGGGTAGTAGTAACAATGATGATTATTGTAATAAAACAAAAGTTGCAAAATAACCATATTTGTTATTTGTCAATCAAATATATTTGAGTTTTATAAAATGATCCACTGCACAATAATTACGTGGTTTCGGCATTACGACGAGTAATCGCGAGAAACGTGAGCGCGCGTATTGTATACGTGGTAGAGCTATGCTGCAGCTATATTAGTAGTATAGTTGTAGCACGTATGGTTCAGCTCGACCGAAAAAGGACCACGCTCTCACAGCAGCGTAAAATAGCAGCTTAACGCTGCTGTGTTTCGTATGGTGGGTGTAGAAAACCGGAGACCCTTTTTGCTGGAAACGAGGCATTCTCTCTTAGTCCTCACGGGTCGTATCTGAGAATATATGTAGATGTCTATAGGTCACAGCAACAGCTTACCATCAGGTGGACTGGGTGCTCGTGTCACCCTATCCTATAAAAAAAACGTTGCGTCATGTCTGACGAATCAGTGCTTCCTACACTAAATTATCCTCGAATGAAGTAGAAATATATTTCGAAAAATGTAAGTGGCTTAATGGTTGAGTTGGTTGAAGATCATATTTCCACTAATTGAAATACTGATGAACCACTAGAAAAAACTACCAGCCACTAAAAGCAATATTCTTCCACTGAAATGGAGGTCAAAACCACCAATTTTAGTGGAAAATTCACTTAGTTGGCAACACTGATCAAAAGGGGCCTCACGTATACATATCAGAATATTTTTCCGCTGTGAAATTTTCTTACACTGAAAAAGTAGATGACATATATAAATTGTGTATCTTAGAAATGTTATTTTGTTTGTTACAGTCCTGTTACAAATGCCATGAGAAAGGGCACAAGCAATCCCAATGCCCAATGCTAGAAGGTGGCAGCAATAAGAAAAAACGGAAGAACGCTTAACATATGTTTTACTTGTTACTAATAAATGGCGTTAAATGACGTTTTTAATTCCAGTCTTTTAATTGAACTTTCATTCTATATACTTGCTTGTCGTAAGAGGCGTTTTGGGATATGCCAGAAGATCTTATAGCTTCCGACAGATGGCGGTAAAACCATCTATTTTCGTCAGGCGAAAGATACCCAAAAATCTGTTCTGACAGCCCTAGGCCAACCGAATATGTGCTTCCCCACCGGCCTGTTCTGTCTATGCTTGCCCAGCCTAGTAATCTATTTACTAGATTTTTATATTTTACTAGTTTTCCACCCCACGGTTTCGCCCACCTTTAATCAAATTTTCTTGACAATAGGAGTTGACCATCGGACGTGAACTAAGTATTACAACCCCAGGGGAATTGTATCTTTTAAAAGGAGTAAGCTCGTTTCGTGAGGGTCTCTAAATCGTATCGATCCGGAAAAATCGCCGGTGGTAGATGATTCCACAAAGAATTCTTGCGGGCAAGAAAACTCCTTGTAAATTGGAGTCATGGTGAACCGCGGAGCATGCAGATGGGTTGGATGGTACCGTGAGTATTCCCCTGACGTGCGTTGGTGGAGTTTAGCGGTCTGAATTAATCCGAACAATTCCCTTTAAGTACTCCTACTCGTAGAAAATGCAAAGAGATGCAACATCTCTACACAGCGCCAGTGAATCGAGCCAATCAGGAAGAAATCTCGAGCCGCTCTTCGATGGATGCACTCAAGTGGAAGGAGCTGGCACTGAGATGTTCTGGTCCAGAGATGAGAACAGTACTCCATGTGAGGACTCCAAACTCCAAACTTGCACTTTGAAAAGTTGCAAGCGATGTGCCGGCATGATATACTATCCCGAATGCTGAGTACGCCAAGCTTTTTAAAAGCTAATTTAGCTTTGCGTTCATAGTGTCCGCGAAACTATACATGTCATTCGATATGTCGATGCCGAGAATTTCGATGCTGGCTGAGCCAGCATGGGAAGTGCCCTGAAATTGGGGACAAAGGAGTTGTTTTTAAAGTTAAACGCGCAAACCGTCATCAAACGTCTTCTGAAGTTTAAAATTTAAACTGTTTATTAAAAACTCGATTTAAGACACAAGTTTGTTCCCGTAGTCTAAAACGTGTTCCAGAGAAATATTACCACAACTGGTGTAAAAACAATTACGTCCTGTCGTCCGCATAGTGATGAATGTAATTGATTTACCATAAATGATTGGTATACAGAAGATACAGCGATATAGCAAGCAGCCTTTTGGAACCACAGCGTTAATGGGCTTGTAGTCGGAGTATATACACAGTGGCGAAGCTAGGGCTCCAAACTAGGGCAAGCCCAAGATACGGTTTTGTTGTTTTTAGCAGTTTAATAAAAATACACCAATCTTGAGCTGTCTCCACTCTTTAGTTTCATATTCAATGCTGACAAGGACGTGTTTAACAAAGCACACAGAAAGCATACTACCGCTAGATAGATTGTATGACATAATATGCAATTGCACACCTTCGGTGGTTTTGAAAAGAGCCGTTTGGGTTTGCTTGAGATATTTACAAACAATACAATACATGAACAAAAGAAAAGCATTAACAAAGTACAAACAAACTATGTACAAAGTTAAAAAAGGGGACGCCTGGCAGATGTGAAACCTCGAAATTATATTTTGTTTAAGTTATATGCATAAAAGAACAGATTACGACAGGAATTAGATAGTTATAATGAGAAGATAAAGCTTTGCTAATTTTTTACCATAAAAGAATGACTATTTATTATAATTATACATTTTCAATTCATAATAAACCGTACAAAATAATATTTTTAAACACATATATCACTATAAATTAGCCGATAGCGTAAAAACGAGCCCCCCCCCCCCCCCCCCTTTTCCCCAAATTTAGAGGGCATTACAAAACAAAAAAATTTGTGCCGTCTAGCGTAATCTTTAGGTACCATCGTGAGAATCAACCAATTTTCGTTCGATAAAATGATTTTACCTATAGAATTAAGTAGATGGCGCCATTAAAATTTTATATACTGAAAAGTAGACAGAGAAATCTAACTGGAAATAACTAAAGGGAGTACTATTTTTTAAAAACCTCAATATATTCTTCTGTATTCTTTTGATTTATTTAATTAAAATTTGGGCTTCACGTTAAAAATTAAACCTAGTTCTCATACTTTATGATGCTGTTCAAATTGATATTTTTAATTCGTATGGTAATAAAGGGTGTCTCACGGCAGAGTTAGGATTTTAAATTTAAATATTTAAAAAACCGTTGCAAGTAAGCGCGGGGGGAGGAGCGCAGTAGCTTCGACGTTCGTGCGGATTCGTTAGTCACGATGTCGCAGTGGTCGGGTAAGCACCGCTCGTTCGCTATCGAAGCGTTTTTAAAAGGTGGAGAATCGTACGTTGTGGCTCGGAGACAGTTTTGTTCTCACTACAATATCAGACGTTTACACGATGAACCAAGCGAAAATTTGAGTCGTAAATGGATTATCAAGTTTCGAGCTACCGGTTCCGCTATAAATCAACCGCGACCGGGCCCAAGCAGAACTTCAAGGACGGAAGAAACAATAAACGAAGTGGCAGCTAGCGTTCGTCGCAATCCACGCTTGTCAATATGCAAAAGAGCGGTGGCTTTAAACGTCACCAAATTAACCGTAGAGCGGATTTTAAAACGTGATCTGAAATTCTATCCCTATAAAATACAGATAGTGCAGGAAATAAATGAAAATGACTACAATTTACGTAAAAGTTTTTGCCAGACAATCATTGAGAGATTTCACACTTTGAATACTGTGTTTTGGAGTGACGAAGCACATTTCCATTTAAATGGAAATATTAACAAACAAAATTATCGCTTTTGGTCAGTTGTCAATCCCAGACAAAAACATCAAAGACCGCTGCATAGCCCGAAAATGACAGTGTGGTGTGCTCTTTCGGTCAATGGAATAATCGGGCCGTATTTTTTTGAAAATGCGACAGGTGCTACGATAACTGTTTCTGGTGAGGTGTATCGGCAAATGATATATAGATATTTTATACCCCAACTTCAAGAACATCCAGCCTACAGCTCAAGAATGTGGTTTCAGCAGGATGGAGCCATTTGCCACACTGCAAGAGCCACTATGGACCAACTTCGTGAATTGTTTCCTCAAAAATTGATATCCCGCTTTGGTGATATCGCGTGGCCTCCGCGATCATCAGATTTGACCCCCATGGATTTTTTCCTATGGGGGTACCTTAAGAGCAAAGTTTACGTCAAAACTCCGAGGAATATCGCTGAGCTAAAACAAAATATCCAACGAGAAATACGCGACATCGAGCCGGCTATGCTTAGGCGCGTTGTACAAAATGCGATGGATCGTTTCCGTGAGTGCGTGCTACGAAATGGAAGACATCTGGAAGATGTAATATTTAAAAAATAAAATCCGCATTATAGTTCAATAATTTTCAATAAAAATGTTTTCACAGAAATATGCAAATTGACTTTTATTTCATTTCAAAATCCTAACTCTGCCGTGAGACACCCGTTATAAATATTGAGCTATTAAACCTTTAAATACGCCTAACTTAATTAAACTTTAATACCAAAGAGTCCTGTACCTATATTTAAAGTATGAAGAAATGTTTATTGAATATTAAATTTCATTTTTAAAGATTTTTACCTTTTCCTCGCGGATTAGCACTTCAACACACTTATATTAATCACAATGAACACTATTATCCTCCCATTTTCACTGAAAATTTTCGAAAAAGCGTAAATTTTTAACAATCACAACAAAAACAAACATAAACATTGAAATGTGAAGTGAACTTGCATACGAGGGGCCCGCAACCACATCGCTAGTCGCTAACGCACTGGTCCTAAACAACTTCATGGCAAAGCCAGGCTTGTTGGCTCAATAGTAATTGCTATATAAACATTTCGTAGTTATATTTCATTATAGAATATTTTGCCATAGGTTAGAAAGAGAGCGATCGTCTTCTCGAAAGCCCCGTAAAAAGCCCACGCGAGCGAGGAAGACAACTAATCTCTCTATTAAAACTCACTTTATGACAGCAGCAGTATCGCCACAGAGTACCTTTGTATAAACGTATCGCTAAGGCAATACGAGGTCATCGGTCGACATGTGTCGAACAGTGGAGTGCGCGGGAAAATTGAAATAATTTGAAACAGTTTACGAGTTATTTTATTAGTTGATATTATTGATTGATATTATTAATTGATTCAGTTTTAATAAGGCAAGCCCGGCTTTTCGGCTTTTATGGAAGCTTCGCCACTGTACGACCTTGATCTGTAAGAAAACTGATGATTGAAGCCAATTACATTAAGAAATTCCAGCTAAGCGACGGCGATGGAACCGCATTGGCGGTCACCAATCAGCTGGATGTACGCGAGGTACCTCATGAGTTGGCAGTTTTTAATGGATTCCATTACTACGGAGAATAAGGAGGTGATGGCGATAGTGTTGTGGTTGGATGGATCTGAGCGGTCTTTTTAGGGGTCGAGTGAACCCATTCCTTCAGTGAGTTCAGGATTATGCCTAGGGAGCAGTACCGGAAAAAACGTGTTAGAACCGGTACTAGCTACGGAGCACCAGTCTTCAGCACAATAAGAGGGACTTCATCAGGCCCACTCTACTTGTTGACGTCAAGGGAGAGGAGTGCTTTGCACAGTGAGCGCTGTGTAAACCGCACATCGAACATGGAACACTCACACCGCGAAATGTTCAACGTTGTGTACCCGCCGTCATCGAGAGTCGAATTGGACGCAAAAAGAACCTAAATGATCGACTTTCTCCTTTGCGGTCAGTGAGTAGTCTTCCCTATGCAGATATGGAAAAGATGGCTGACAGAAGTTCCCTTGGACAGCCTTGCGAAAACACCATAATTAAGTTAGAGTTAGTCTGTCAACATAATGTGGCGCACCACCTGCAACAATACTAAATACACAATAATATACATAATAACATACTCAATAAAATACAATTTAATAACACATTAATAAACACACAAACAAATTTCAATTCACACAAGTACACTCATCACACATTATATATTACATTTTTATTATTTATTAATATTACATAAAGTTTACTTACCTATCTCTTCACGAGAAGTATCCCGCGGCGCCGGAGCATAGCAACAGGCGAGCCGCTCTTTAGTAACGCGTCAACTTCCCTACGTTAAACCTGTGTCGCTCGCTGCTAGTTACTGACTACGTAATATTTCGTGCCGAACTTAATTAGTGTTAATTATCAGTCGCAAATTTGTAAAGAATTGTGTGTCCGTAATAAATAAGTTC
This sequence comes from Parnassius apollo, assembly GCA_907164705.1. Taxonomy (NCBI): domain Eukaryota; kingdom Metazoa; phylum Arthropoda; class Insecta; order Lepidoptera; family Papilionidae; genus Parnassius; species Parnassius apollo. Next base: position 4,938,284 of record CAJQZP010000393.1, read on the forward strand.
ATAAAGTGATTACGAACATTTATTTATATGTGAAGGGACCTTAATTACATATAGGTGTATACAAGATAGCGGACCATCATCTATATACTGGTGACCCCGATCTAAAGGTACCAATTACATTTACGAAAACTTATTTACTTACCTTAAAGAGATGTCAAGGGCACGAGATACTAATCTAACTAAGGAAACAATCCCGACGAAAAATGACGAAACTGAAAATTTGCAGCCAGCTATGGAATTATTTCGTATCGGTGTTAAGGTGCCACCATTTTGGCCGGATCGCCCCGCATTGTGGTTTGCCCAACTAGAGGGACAATTCGTATTATCAGGGATAAATTCGGATACCACAAAATTTTATTTTGCATGCAGCAATTTAGAACACCAATACGCGGTTGAGGTGGGTGACATAATCGAAAATCCACCCAAAGAAAATAAATACGAAATTCTTAAGGGTGAACCGATCCGCAGACTCTCGGCGCCTCGTGAAGAGGAAATAAAACAGTTCCTGAGCAGCGAAGAGATGGGTACCAGAAAACCGTCACAGTTTTTACGCCATCTTCAGCATCTTGCTGGGCGAAATATCCCAGAAGAATTTGTTCGCACGACATGGTATAACAGGCTACCACCAAACACACAGCCGATTATCGCGTTACACTCTGATATGCCTATGGACAAATTGGCTGAACTAGCTGATAAGATTCTAGCAGTAGCAGCACCAACACCTCAAATCTCAGAGGTAGCCCCTTCTACATCATGCTCTATTAATCAAACTTGGATAGCAATGGAAGCCATGGCAAAACAAATATCTGAGCTCACTAAACAAGTGGCAGCATTGAGTGCCAGACAATCTCGTCCACAGGGGAGACGTTTTTATAGAAGAAAGTCACGATCTCGTTCCAAATCTCAAAACAGGAATGGTATCTGCTACTACCACAATAAATTCGGGAGCAATGCACATAAATGCACAATGCATTGTAGTTTCCAGCAGGGAAATGGCAACGGCAGTCACTAGTGGCGGAGAAGGACTGCCTTGATGAGTGCAACGGCCGCCTCTTTATCGTAGAACGGAAAACGAAGATGGAATTTCTCGTCGATACCGGTTCTGACCTCTGCGTTTTTCCGAAGACCGCGACCGCAGGATACCGCACCAAGACAAAATTCGAGTTATTCGCGGCAAACAACACCACTATATCGACATATGGTTACATTCATCTTCATCTAGATTTTGGCCTGCGAAGGGATTTGAACTGGAGGTTTGTCGTAGCTGATGTGACGAAACCGATACTTGGTGTGGATTTCTTAAGCCACTACAATTTACTCGTAGACTGTCGTCACCATCGCCTAATAGATGGACTTACAAGCCTTTCCGTGTCTATAGCACATCGAAACAGCCTTAAAGAAGAAATCGTCTCTATTAAAGCAGTATCTGGGAACACCCCATACCACACCTTGCTAAAACAATATCCAGAAATAACAAGACCTGCCGGTGCTCCCATTGAACCAAAACACAGTACAAAGCACCATATTCGCACAACTCCCGGACCACCGGTGAATTCACGTCCACGCCGATTAGCTCCAGATCGGCTAAACATTGCAAAGAAGGAATTTGAAGAAATGCTATTTAACGGAACAGCGCGCCGATCGGAAAGCCCATGGTCGTACCCGCTACACCTAGCGCGAAAGAAAGATGATGGGTGACGTCCGTGTGGTGACTATCGAGCTCTTAACGCGAGAACAATTCCTGACCGTTACCCAATCCGGCACATCAACGACTTTGCTTACCAGCTGGCCGAAGCAAAAATATTTTCTAAAGTCAATTTAATTAAGGCTTATAACCAAATTCCAGTAGAGAAGAACGACATACCCAAAACAGCCATCACCACTCCGTTCGGTCTGTATGAGTTCCCCTTCATGAACTTTGGGTTAAGGAACGCAGCTCAAACGTTCCAAAGGTTCATCGATGAGGTTACACAGGGCATGGACTACGTATACGGATATTTGGACGACATTCTGATATTCTCGAAAACTGAGAAAGAACACTTAAATCACTTACAAAATCTGTTTGATAGATTCAAGAAATACGGCATACTTATTAATACATCTAAGTGCATATTTGGAGTACAGGAAGTTACTTTCCTGGGTTATCACGTGTCATCCGAGGAAACACGACCATTGCCCGAAAAGGTGGAAGCTATTCACAAGCTTGACCCACCTAAAACCGCTAAACAACTGCGAAGGTTCCTAGGAATGGTCAATTATTATCGGAGGTTCATCCCTCATGCCGCAGAATTACAATACCCTTTAAATGAGGCCTTGACAGGAAAGAACAAAGGAGCCACGCCTATAAATATGACTGATAAAATGTTGCGTGCCTTTCAACAATGCAAAGAAAGCCTGATTCACGCTACACTTCTGTCACATCCAGATGTACAGGCAGAACTAGCGTTGTTTACAGATGCTTCAAATGAAGCGATCGGAGCCGTACTGCAGCAAAAAAAGGTAAGATAACATATGGCAGCCTTTGGGATTTTTCTCACGCAAGTTGTCACTACCCCAAAAGAAGTATAGCCCTTATGATAGGGAACTCCTAGCTATTTACGAAGCGATAAAACATTTTAAATATATGCTTGAAGCTAGGAACTTTGCCATTTATACAGACCATAAACCAATTTCATACGCTTTCAAAACAGGAAGGGATAATTGTTCACCACGGCAATACAGATATTTAGATTATATATCACAATTCACCACAGATATCAGACATATTGCCGGAAAAGAGAATGTTGTCGCCGACGCGCTTTCTAGAATAGACGAAATCACTGAAGCAATAAATTATGAAGCCCTTGCACGAGATCAGGAGATCGACCTTGAACTGCAAGGTTTACTGAAAAACGGGACAGGTCTTCGAATAGAGAAATTACCAAATAGCAATCTCTATTGCGACGTATCAACTGGAAAAGTTCGTCCTTACATTACGCCAAAGTTCCGTAAACAAGTCTTTCAAAAGATGCATGAACTAAGTCACCCAGGCACCGCAGCAACGACTAAGCTAATCACAGAAAGATTTGTGTGGCCTCGTATAAAACGTGACTGCAAAATTTGGACCAAACAGTGCACAGATTGCCAACTATCTAAAGTAACCCGTCACAGTTCCGCTCCATTGTCCAATTTCCCCATTCCTTCAAAACGTTTTTCCCAAATCCACATTGACTTAATTGGCCCTTTGCCATATTGTAATGGTTTCAGGTACTGCTTAACTGTTATCGACCGTTTCACTCGCTGGCCAGAGGTCTACCCATTACCGGACATAACTGCTGAGTCTTGCGCCAAAGCTTTCGTCTCCGGCTGGGTGTCACGTTTTGGCTGCCCGGAAACAATCATTACGGACAGAGGTCAGCAATTTCAGTCACATCTTTTTCAAAGCCTGACAAAACTCATTGGCTCAGAACACCGCCCCACCACGTCATACCATCCACAGTGCAATGGAATGGTGGAGAGGCTTCATCGCCAACTAAAAGCAGCAATCACAAATCACAACACACCTCAATGGACTGAAGCACTTCCATTAGTGCTCTTGGGAATGCGTGCAGCGTGGAAAGAAGACCTAACCGTGTTGGCAGCAGAAATTGTATATGGTGAACCTATTAGACTACCAGGAGAATTCTTCATGCCAGTAACGAAGCTTACCTCAGATCCGTCAGATTACGTTAAACGCCTGCGTAGACATACAATCGATTTGGCTCCAGTACCAGCGTCAAACCATAATAAAAATAAATCATTTTACTTACCTAAAGACATCTGGACATCCAAATTCATATTTCTGCGCCGTGGCCCAGACAAACAACCGCTACAATCGCCATATACAGGACCATACAAAGTCGTGGATCGAGGCACTAAAACATTTAAAATACTAATACAAGGTAAAGAAACCACTGTTACAGTAGACAGAATTAAACCAGCATACCTGGCGACAGACGACATCCTCGACGATAAGAAGGATCAGGCTCCAGTGATGACTACCTTACCTGAATATCCGCGCCCCTTACAGCTATCAACAGAAAAGATGACGCGAAGTGGGAGAACTGTCTGATTCCCGGACTACTATCGACCGTAAACCGGTCTCGGTAGGGGAGCGATGTTGCGCACCACATGCAACAATACTAAATACACAATAATAACATACACAATAAAATACAATTTAATAACACATTAATAAACACACAAACAAATTTCAATTCACACAAATACACTCATCACACATTATATATTACATTTTTATTATTTATTAATATTACATAAAGTTTACTTACCTATCTCTTCACGAGAAGTATCCCGCGGCGCCGGAGCATAGCAACAGGCGAGCCGCTCTTTAGTAACGCGTCAACTTTCCTACGTTAAACCTGTGTCGCTCGCTGCTAGTTACTGACTACGTAATATTTCGTGCCTAACTTAATTAGTGTTAATTATCAGTCGCAAATTTGTAAAGAATTGTGTGTCCGTAATAAATAAGTTCATAAAGTGATTACGAACATTTTATTTATATGTGAAGGGGCCTTAATTACATATAGGTGTATACAAGATAGCGGACCATCATCTACGCTATGTGCCGGACGAAATGACACCAAATAATTAAAATTTTTATATTTTTTTAAATCTACTTGTTTTATTACCAAAAATAAAGAAAGATTGACAAGTAAAATGCTTGCGGCACTTATGCATTGTGTACTCTTTTATTGAAATTATTATAACAAAAGTTTATTCTGTAGATAAGTAGAGCTTGCAAAGGCAAACTAAGCGCCCCCTCAGACCTCGCGCCCTAGACTCCAGCCTAATTAGCCTGTGGGTAATCAGGCCCTGATCCTATCAGTGTCTATGTCTACGTGTTTTCGCTTGTCCCGCACAAAACCTGTGTGTTTTGGGGGTTAAACTAGATTTAGAAATACTCGACTTCAGATATTAGTTTGTTCCGGGTTTATATTTTCCTGAAAAATATAAATAGCAAAGTAATAGAAATAGCACAGGCGGTGTATAAGGCATCGCCATTGCTGTCGCCTGCATAACAATGAATATTATTACTTTGTCTCTATGAGAGAAGCGCTCTGTGCCAAATTCAATCAAAGGGCTTTGCTATGGCCAAATTAATTACCAAGGCCTTGTACTTGGTCTCGACTGCCTCCGCCCATTGGTGAGTCAGGTAGACAAGAAGATCACCAGCTGAGCGACCTCGACGGAAGCCGTATTGACTGGTACTAATTAACTGATGCTCTTCAAGGTACCTCCAGGTCGTACAAAAGTGTCATTGTCAAGGTAAAGTCAGAGCACATCTGCAGCAAGCATAAAATAATGGAATCGATTATTAACAGCCAGTTCATGCGGTACCTTGAGGGTCACCAGCTGATTAGTGACCGCCAGTACGGTTTCCGTCGCGGTCGTTGGGCTGGTGATCTTCTAGGTTACCTAACTCATAAATGAGCGAAGGCAGTAGAGTCCAAGGGGGAAGGGGTTGGCCGTTAGTTTGGACATAGCGAAGGCCTTCGACCGGGTTTGGCACATAGCGCTTCTTACGAACTTCCCGAGAAATTGTGCAAATGGATCACCAGCTTTCTTGATGATCGGAGCATTAAGGTCGTAGTAGAGACCTGATATCTGTCCTGATGAAAGGTCAGCAGAAGGTCCAACAGGGAAGTTGCATAATCCTCCACATATAGAATCCGCGTGGGTGAAGTAACCAGTTGTGTCAGACCATAAGCCAAGAAAAAGTCGTAAACAGATCTCACTCCTTAGTGAGAGAGCACGATCTCTGCGGATGGAATCAGTTGTAGCACGATATTTTTAGACATTTGTATGTAGTCGACGAGTCGGTATGTCTCGACATTACCGCTGTGGGACCTACAAAGGCATTCATAGAAGCAGGAGTGGTCGTCACTGTCTTTAAGACTACCAAGGCTTCGAGAACAGATATTATCCTATCTGACGTACACACAAACCTCGGACCGAGGCAGAAAGGAATGTGCCAGTTTGTAATCTGGGTAAGATAAATAAGATGTATCAGTCAGAGATAACTGCGTTTCGGTGAGAAAGAGCAAGGCTGGTTTAGCCGTTTCGAGATGGTGGTTGACATCGTTGAGGTTTGAATGAAGTCCCCTTACGATGCAGAAATCCACAGCGTAGGTTGAGTTGCCGTAGTGATTTTGCTCCGTATGGTAAGTGTAGAGAACCGGTAACCCCTTTTTACTGGAAACAAGCGCTCCATCTCAGTACTCAGGGGTGACAACGCATTTGCATTTTGATTCTTATTTGAGGATAGATGAAGATGTCCATGCGACACAGCACCCACTTACCGTCAGGTGGACTGTGTGCTCGCTTGTCACCCTTATGATATAAAAAAGCTTAAGCATCCACGCCAAGGAGAAAATAGTTTAGGTATGTATGTCCAGTGAGGGATTCTCTAGGATTATCGATGCTGGTACTCTCTTGGGTTATATTTTTATTAAACACAGCTTTCATATTTTTACTACTAAGCGATACCTTCTATAGAAACAGAAACTTTTTTGTTTAATGTAGATTATAAAAAATACTTATTGAAAGTCACTTTTTTCATTTACCACTGGTTCGCAAAAAAAAAACCTATGTCCTGGGAAGAACCAGCAAGAAACCCTACGGGACTATTTTTTTTCAAATACTTACTACAATCATGTTTACAATTAACAACACAAGACAAATTACTACTAATATAATACAGTACATTTGCAAAAAACGTGGTTTATAACAGTTTATAATATATAGCCACCAGAGGGGCGTCGTTATAGTGCTAGCCTAGGGCGCTGTCGAAATTTAATCTGCCTCTGACCTAGGTAGAATAGAAAGGCTATTTGTGTAATGTAATCTCCTTTTTCCCCGCTACCTCTCTTCCGCTATCACTAATGTCGAAAATGCAGAAAACTATAACTAGCTTATAAACGCTGCGGACCTGATACTTAGTCACGTGACTTAACATCTCATCACAAATAAGTATTTTTCTTTTCTTTTTTTTAATAGGATAGGGGACAAACGAGCACACAGTCCACCACAACTACGTCTATCCTCGATTACGAATTAAAACGCAGTTGCGTTATCACCCGTGGAGACTAAGATAAAATACTTCTTTTTCAGTAAAAAGAATCTCCGGTTCTCTACACTCACCATACGAAACACAGCAGCATTGAGCTACTATTTTACGCTGGTATTCTGTGAGAGCGTGATCCCTCCCCGGTTGAGCCGACCCATTCTTACTACAACTATACTACTAATATAATTGCAGCATGGCTGCATCACGTAATAAATTATCCGATTCCTCAGCGTTAACGTTTTTGGAAGGACAACTTAACTAAACCTGCCCATCACTTGCGTAGCAAACGCTTTTAGATCTTTGAGATGTGAGGTGAAGCGCGGGGGCGGGCCGACACAAATCCCACTGCCCGATAAGCTCGTTGTCTTGTTCAACAGCCAATGATTGAAACACTAAATCTTTTCAAGTAGTATTCGAATTACACAATCGTAGGTATTATTTGTTAAAAAAGAAACTGCGCAAACTAGATCCATTTAAACTCGACTTATTACAGTAGATGACACCGAAGCCTCCTAATGTTTGAGACGCCTCCTAATTTTTGAGAGGTTTGTGAACCAGGAAAGAGAACATAAGTTATCTGCACGGGAATAGTTGTCGGACTACAAGTAGTTTGAACATACTCTTACACTTAAACTGGTACGATATCTATACGGGTTCAGTGGTGACAAAGCATCTCGTAGAATTTTGGTTATTTTTCGATTTCGATGACCGACAAGTAAAAGCGGTCTTTCTATAATGGAAAGAGTTTGCAATTTTATAATTGTGTGAAATACCCTAGACTGTACAGGTGTACTCTACTCGTGCGTTAAGCCGGCTATACATGTTGGCCGAACGAAGGCGAGCACCAACGTATAGACATGCCCATTAGTCTAGCCTCGGCATTGCTCGTCGTCACACGCCTAGCTGACCAAGTGCAGGCGAGGACCAACGTGTATACGGTTCGCTTGGCGTGCCTTGCCGTCACTCGGGATCGCTCGCTACGACTCGTCCACTTCGGAACAGAGTCGATTTCTCAGCACAAATCAAAGGCGCTCCCCTGTACTCAGCAAGTCACGTCCACATGTTAGTCAGCTATGTCGGTTACAGCTTGGCGTCCGCCCCGGTGAAATATTGTTTTAATACCTAATAATACTCAGCATCCACCACCATATTTTCCTCCTCTTCTTTTTAATAACTTTACTGCGGAGTACACTGACATAATAATTAAATGCACTCATTAAATAAATAGCAGAAGCTGCAATAACTTCTACGTCGTCCATTTCGTACCAATTCTCAATGACGACTAATTACGGCTATCATGTGGATAGCTCCACAAAAACTTGTGAAATTGGCCTTGCCATTGGTCTTTTTCGAACTTGACCAACGTGTAGCCTACGCTCGCGTTTTTATAATCTAGTCCTGCACAGATATGTCAATATTGCATGATGAGTCATATAAAACGTAGGTATACCTATCTAATTCATATGGAAACTTACATACATACATAAACACTCACTCCCGTCACCCAGAGGGGTAGGCAGAGACTACGGACTTCCATTTGGCACGATCCTGACATACCTCTTTCGCCTCCTTTACATCCATATATCTACGCATACATGCTCGTCGGTTAAGGGTACTTCTAACGTGGCCCATTTTCAAAATGTCGCCAATTTGGTCGATAAACTTTTTTCTAGGGCGTCCCTTCCCGACTCTGCCGTTCACATCTGCCATATAAATTTCCTTTGTCACTCTTTCCTCATTCATTCTTTCTACATGACCAAAGCATTCCTTTCTTAATCCTGGTCACAACATAATCTTGCATATCACATTTATCTCTTATCATGCAATTTCTCACCCTGTCATTCAGATTCAACCCTAGCATACTCCTTAAAGACCGCATTTCTACAGCATTTATTCTACTTTCGTGCTTCTTCTACCACACCCAGCTTTCACTACCATACATTAAAGTAGGGACTAACACAGCATTATGAATTACCATACGTGCCTTTTTTGACACATTCTGATTCTTCATAATAGAGTGTAGTGCCCCATTCACTCTATTCCCTGCATTTACTCGTCGTTCTATATCCTTATCATATCTACCATCCCTGCTAAATACACATCCCAAATACACGAACTCATCACCTTGCTCAATTAACTCTCCTATTCTTATTTCACATACCGTTTTGCTTTCTTCTCTTTCAAAAACCATCACTTCCGTCTTACTTGCGTTCACTTTCATTCCCCTTTCTTTTAATGCCCAGTTCACAAGTCGCTCGCTTCGACAACCTAACCATAGGCCCACCCTACACGTGTCCCCCGGGTGGTGCTAAATGAGCGACAAAGCGGAAAAAAATAGACTCGGCTCCTCGCCGTATTAGCGGCGTAAAATCTACCACCACCCCTAGTTCGCAACATAAGTCAGGAAATAAAAGAAATATGGAAACTTATTTAAATAATAACAACAAAATACATTCAAAAGTAATTTTTTTATAATTTTTTAATTTATTATTAATCATACAGACATACATTTTTGCTTAATACTACTTGAATCATGATTATTATGTACAAATCAATAAAATCACCTAGAAAACGAGATACAAACATTGATTAAAAAATATGAAACAGAAATCAAAAATTTGAAACAATAACATTAAAAATATTGATCCCAAAAAAAATCACACAAATTGTATCTATATACATACACATAATCAAATCTTAATATATTACAATAGTCAATACAAATAACTCCTAAACAACTTCAGAGGTTTCAGTTACTCGTTTCACTTGTCTCACTCTCATCACATTGTACTGAAACAAAAAGATATAGGAAATTAGTTAAGTTCTTGTTGTGTTAGCTAAATATCTAATCATAGTTTACATATTACATAATCGCTTATTATTATTCCACACGCAAAATACTCGCTTAGACATGGAGTTGTAGAATACAGTCCGTAGTAAACTAAACTAATTGCTCATATCCCACAACAGACGGCACAAGGCTCCTATCGTTCCTGAGAGGATTTAAAGGCAAGGAAACATATACCACCCTGCTCCAATGCGTGTTGGCGGACTTCACATAATATCGTTGCGCACCACAGTTGATGTCTGGTACATCCCACTAGTGCCATCTAGTATCGAATAGAAGAACTAAGGTTTCTAGAAAACTCCACACTCTAATTTTCTACCGAGTCAGTACCGGACCGGTATTTCCTGGAACATTCTAGATATTTCGGTGGGAAAGGCCTATATAAAGCCGTTTAGAGCCGCGACCGGGGCAGTATTGAATTGGCGATACAAGTGAAGACTTAGGAGCGAAATAACGTGAACTAAAGTGTTAAGTGTGATTAATTATTAGTGTGTATTCGTTTTAATTGGTGTTCGGTAATTAAAGTGTCAATTTTGGTAATTCAATCGGCAGTTTTTATTGTCACGAACCCTAAGCTCGTAACAATATCGTAGTGTTCTTGAGACATGTAGGTTTCCTTATAATGTTTTTTTTCACCGTGGAGCTTGTGGTAAATCATCACTTGAAATTACAAATAACTATTTTTTCGGTGTCAGCGGGTTCGAACTTGGGTTACCTTCTAAAGAGTGTAGTGATCCTAATAAACTACTATAATAATAGTAAATCTGAAATCACTGTTTCCGATGGATCGCAGTATAACTTCAATCTCATTCAAGTCAGACGTAAATTATGCAATCCAGTGACGGTCAACAGCAAAAAAGGTACGAGACGTCTGGCACCGTGATAGTTGACTGTCTCGTTGGTCTAGTGGTTGTAGTAGTGCGACTCCTGCTCGTGAGGTCCTGGGTTCGAATCCCGGGTCGGGCCAAAAAAATTAATTATTGAGTTTTTCTGTCAAGAAATTCTCAGTAGCTGCCCGGAGTCAGGAAGTTGGCGGTGTCTCATCCCTGTGCCTCGGAAAGCACGTAAAGCCATTGCTCCTGCGCCTGATCTCTCCGGTCGTGTTGGTTTACCGTTCCATTGGATTATGAGAGTGAGGGAATAGAGAGTGCACCTGTGCTTGCGCATACACTTAGGCACTATAATCCTGTCCTGCGCCGATGGTTAGCCTCCGTTGAGGCAGGCCGCCGTGACCGAAATTCGGTCTGAAGGAGCACAATCCGTGATAGTTAAACCGCTTGTTAAGTAGAAGAAGAGAGTCCTGTGGCCAGAAGTGGCTTTTTATAAGCTGATAGAATAGTAGCTGCAATTTTCACAAGAGCTTTGTTAGTAATTGCGGCTCATTTAAAATGTAACCAAATAAACGAGTGAATAAAGCAAAGAGTGACAAAGCATATTATATATTATGCTGCAGAATAGAATATAATAGAATCATTTTTATTTAATATAGATTACAAAGAATACTTATTTCAAGGCATTTAAAGTTTTACCACTGGTTAGGAAAATAACCTCTGTCCTGAGAAAAACTAGCAAGAAACCCAGCGGGATTTTTTTAAACATTAATTTACATTATAATATTTTATACAATTAAGTATGAAAACATTTAGAAACAGTATGGGGGCGTTATCGCCTTCATGCTGTTTCTAATTCTCATTCCCAGGGGTTATTATCAATCATGTACTTTTAAGTAGTATAATAACCATTATTAAACAATTTTGAATTAATTAAAACTTTAAACTTTTGGATAATTGATATGTTTGTGAATGCAATGAAACGACCGCTGTCTTGTAACACTCGTTTATTACTGGTTGGATGACCGTACTCCACACGTATATGTCATTCCTCCCCACTTAATTTTGGAACCTGGTAACAAGGTTTCTTAATTAAATACAGTAAAAATTTTTGTCTACATAAACTTAACAACTAATAATAACTATTAACAATAATTAGCGAACTTGATCTCTGCGTAACTATAATTAACAATCGCTACTTAAAAATACTTTTTATAATCCACCCTTGGTCTTGTACGTTTCGGGCGTGTGGCTAAAAGTGGCAATGTTGGCGGTACATGGGAATCGCCAATTGTGGACGGCACAGCCTCCGTTTCTGCCATAGGCCTTTCTACGGGGGCAATGTTGTCCTTTTCATACTCCCTAGTCTCACAGTCACTTACTTCTTCTGCCTCATCGTGGTCAGATGAACCAAGATTCGGCGCTCCAGTATTCGAGGGCGATTGCAGCTCAGCCGTCTGCATATTCGTAGCCTGTTCCATACTTTGCTCCGTATTACTTATAGCCGGAAACATAGGCTGTTGCGCGGGAGGGTGTGCATTTACAGTAGCCGGCGATGTGGAGGGGCAACGAGTCTCCTCAGCAGCGACAATATCGTCGCGACTACTGTCTGAACCCGTATATCTAATAATTTGATCCACATGTCTAATACACCAAACCTCCATGTCCCTAATATGAATTTTATACATTTTATTTCCTATTTTTTTCCTTTATTCTACGTAACTGCCAAGATTCTTTTCGTGCACTGTACCATCGGGTCCAAACGATATCGCCGATTTCAAAAGATCTTTTCCCGGCTGCCGTAAGTGAATTAGAATTATGATTTTTTAAGGGTAAAATCAAATCGAGACGCGACCGCAAATTTCTGCCGAACATTAACTTTGCCGGCGTTTCACCCGTGGTACAATGCACGGTATTTCTATAGTTAAATAGGTACCCTAATAACATGTCGTGAACTTTGTGCAAAGGTAAATTGTCAATTAATAAACATTTTAACATTTTTTTACATGTTCTTACTGAATTCTCAGCTTGACCGTTACTTGGCGGATGGTAAATGGGTGACGTCATGTATTTTATGCCATTCGATGAACAAAATGTCTGAAACTCGAGTGGATTAATTTTTACATCGTTGTCGGACACTAAAACATTTGGTATTCCAAAATTAGAGAAAACGCCTTTTAATTTTGTTATTAAAGCATTAGATGAGGTTCCGTTATGCATGTATAGACATTCTATCCATTTACTGTAGGAGTCGACGATTACCAGATATACCCTCTGTCCTACAGTCATGTAATCAATGTGCACTCGTTGCCATGGCGCGGTGGAGGGAGGCCAGGGCGCGGGGGGTCGCGCGGCGGGGCGGCCCGCACGCTTGCGCACGTCGCACATGATCCGATCCAGCGTTCGATGTCCCGGTCAATACCGGGCCACCACATTCTACTTCTAGCGTTACATTTAGTTTTGGTTATTCCTAAATGAGAATCATGAAGCTCGCGTAACATTCTATCTCTCAACCCGAGTGGTATAACAATCCTATGTCCCCTAAAAAGACAACCATTCTCATATTGTAAATCGGACTTGCAATGAAAATAAGGTAAAATAGATTTACATTTTAATTTACGCGGCCACCCGTGTTGCATGTACCTAAGCACGGTTTTAATCGTCCTATCTCGCTCCGTCGTCTGCGCAACGTCGCGGGCCGAAATGGCCGGCGATGACGCATCGAGAAACCTAACTGCATAATGCGTGTCTATATCGTTTGTATCTATATCGTTCAACGACTCGTTGACGCATTTTACAGGAGCGCGTGAGAAGTAATCGGCCACAATATTATTTCCGCTAGATACATATTGTACGACATAGTTATAAGCGGACAATATAACTGAGTATCGCTGCAGTCTTAGCGCAGTAGTAACAGGAATACCTGTTTTAGGATTAAAAATTGATACCAATGGTCTGTGGTCGGTTTTCAGGATAAAAGGATCTTCGCGACCGTACAAATATTGATGAAAGCGTCGGACCCCGAAGATAATGGCCGTCGCTTCCTTCTGTATCTGGCTATAGTTTCTTTCACTGCTCGTAAGTGAGCGAGATGCATACGCTAGCGGGCGTTCGATGCCGTCCTCCGCCCTTTGTGAGAGTACGGCGCCGAGACCGGTCGGGCCGGCGTCCACCGCCAGCACTAGCTGCGCCGCTGGCTCGAAATGAGCCAACACGCGTTCTGACGCCAGTTCGCGCCGTATCGCTGCGACGCTTTGTCGCTGCCGTTTTCCCCATTCCCATTTTGCATCTTTACGTAATAGCTCATGTAGAGGACTCAGTACAGAAGAGGCGTTTGGAATAAAATTTCTATAGTAGTTGACTACTCCTAGAAATCTTTTAACTTCGGTGACGTTATTTGGTTCCGGTGCACTAAGAATGGCTTGTACTTTATCCGGACAAGTCCTTAATCCCGTTTTACTAATCACGTAACCCAAATACCTGACGCTTTCTCTGAAAAATTGACATTTGTCTTTTTGTAAACGTAGGCCTGCCTTACATAGTCTATCTAGGACTTTACTTAGCCGCTGCATGTGGGAATTTCTATCGGGGCCCGTGACACAAATGTCATCAAGCCATATGCTTACCCCGTCTATTCCTGATAAGAGTGTCTCCATGCTCCTTTGAAAAATGGCTGGACCACTAGAAAGGCCGTACACTAACCTAGTGTATTTAAAAAGTCCTTTATGCGTATTAATTGCCGTGAGCTCCTGAGACGCGTCATCTAGGACGAACTGGTTGTAAGCGTTTTTTAAATCAATTTTACTATAGTGCTCACCCCCTCCAATTTTGGCAAAAACCTCTTCAATTCGAGGCAGGGGATATTTTTCTATTATGAGATCCTTATTTAATGTAATAGAAAAATCACCTGCGATTTTAACTTGGCCATTATCTTTTAAAACTGGCACAATGGGGGTGGCGTATTGAGAATAATTAATAGGAACAAGGATACCCAAGTGCATTAATCGGTTTAGCTCTTGTTCGACTTTATCTCTGAGGGCAAAGGGTACAGTACGCGGTTTAAAAAACTTAGGCACAGCATTCGCCTTCAACTGCAAACTGACTTTAAAGTTATTAAATGCGCCCAACTCGTCACGCCACAACGCCGAATATTTATTTAATAACTCATGCAATTCGGAATCATTTCTTATGTAATTTAATTTAGTAGTAATCACAAAATTAAAGGCGCTCATGAAATCCCTACCTAGTATAGGCGGTCCCCCATTTTTGACAACAAAATATTTAATCAATTTTGTACTGTTATTGTAACTAGTTTCTACAGTAATATAACCTAATGGATCAATCTTGTGTCCGTTATATAAGCACATTTTTACAGAACTACTATGTAATGAATATTTTAAGAATTTTTCCTTATATGTATTATAAGAAATCACACTTTTACTTGATCCTGAATCAAGCTCCATTGTCATACACTGATTACCTATTATTACATCAATTGAAATGGGCTTATCAGTCACATACCTCAAATTAAAATTGTGGCACTCCTCACAAGACGTGTCCTTGACCTGCTCTGGTTCGCTTACCGACTCGATATGGTACATCCGCGATCTATTGATACTATCGCACACTTTCTTTAAATGACCTTTTTCACCGCACTTTTGACATTTGTAACTTTTATAACGGCACTTATCACTTTGGTGGTTCTTCAAGCCGCAGACCGAACAACGAGAAAAATCTCTCGGTTGGTCGCGACCTCCTGATGTCCTGCCAGCATTAGGACGCCGTATAACCGCGCCGCTGTCTCCTTGACCTTGAAATTTCGCTCGGTATACCGGTTCCTCCTTAATTGTAGCATGTTCGCTGGTGCACAACATAACCTTCGCCCGCCTGGCATACGCCGCCTGCTCGGCTAGCTCCATAGCTACTGACAGTGTCAATGTGGACGGATCTTGTTCGAACAACTTATCTTGTTCCGGGCCAGGGCCCAGGCCGAGGACGAAACGATCTCTTAAATTCGTTTCCAAGGCAGTGCCGAAGTCACAATTGCTTGCGAGACCTCTCAATCGCGCTGCCCAGTCTCCCAATGATTCGCCTGGATTTCTGGTTGCTCCAAAAAATTTTTCTTTATCCACAAATGAGCATTTTTTTGGCTTGAAATGACCGTCGAGTAATTTAACGAGATTCGAGTAACTTAGAGATTCTAAGTCTTGCGGGTACGCTAAGTTTCGTACCAAGCGATACGTTTCATCCGTAAGATGGGTGAGAAGAATTCCACTTTTGTTCACTTCTTCGACGCGATTTATCTTCGAAAACTGAGTTAGTCTGCTTTTGAAAATTGACCATTCACTTGACTTATGGTCAAAAATAGGCAGATTTCCCAGATAAGCCATTTTTTTTCTTTTTTCTTTTTTTTTAATTGTGGGTACTCCTTCGTCGCCAATGATATGTTTGTGAATGCAATGAAACGACCGCTGTCTTGTAACACTCGTTTATTACTGGTTGGATGACCGTACTCCACACGTATATGTCAATAATAACTAAGCCCTAGATAATAGTCTAGTGGCGAAGCTTCCATAAAAGCCGAAAAGCCGGGCTTGCCTTATTAAAACTGAATCAATCAATAATATCAATCAATAATATCAACTAATAAAATAACTCATAAACTGTTTCAAATTATTTCAATTTTCCCGCGCATCCACTGTTCGACACATGTCGACCGATGACCTCGTATTGCCTTAGCGATACGTACAAAGGTACTCTGTGGCGATACTGCTGCTGTCATAAAAAGTGAGTTTTAATAGAGCGATTAGTTGTCTCCCTCGCTCGCATGGGCTTTTTACGGGGCTTTCGAGAAGACGATCGCTCTCTTCCTAACCTATGGCAAAATATTCTATAATGAAATATAACTACGAAATGTTTATATAGCAATTACTATTGAGCCACAAGCCTGGCTATGCCATGAAGTTGTTTAGGAGTGCGTTAGCGACTAGTGAAGTGGTTGCGGGCCCCTCGTATGCAAGTTCACTTCACATTTAAATGTTTGTTTGTTTTTGTTGTGTTTGTTAAAAATTTACGCTTTTTCGAAGATTTTCAGTGAAAATGGGAGGATAATAGTGTTCATTGTGATGAATATAAGTGTGTTGTAGTGCTAATCGGCGAGGAAAAGGTAAAAATCTTTAAAAATGAAATTTAATACTCAATAAACATTTCTTCATACTTTAAATATAGGTACAGGACTCTTTAGTATTAAAGTTTAATTAAGTTAGGCGTATTTAAAGGTTTAATAACTCAATATTTATATTACCATACGAATTAAAAATATAAATTTGAACAGCAGCATAAAGTATGAGACCTAGGTTTAATTTTAGAGGAAATAAGTGTTACAATCTTTTTTTAACGTGAAGCCCAAATTTTAATTAAATAAATCAAAAGAATACAGAAGAATATATTGAGGTTTTTAAAGAATAGTACTTATTCCCTTTAGTTATTTCCAGTTAGGTTTCTCTGTCTACTTTCCAGTGTATAAAATTTTAATGGCGCCATCTACTTAATTCTATAAGTAAAGTCATTTTATCGAATGAAAATTGGTTGATTCTCACGATGGTACATAAAGATTACGCTAGATGGCACAAATACGCTATCGGCTAATTTATAGTGATGAGTTTAAAAATATCATTTTGTACGGTTTATTATGAATTGAAAATGAATAATTATAATTATAATAAATAGTCATTATTTTTCGGTAAAAAATTAGCAAAGCTTTATCTTCTCATTATAACTATCTAATTCCTGTCGTAATCTGTTCTTTTATGCATATAACTTAAACAAAATATAATTTCGAGGTCTCACATCTGCCAGGCGTCCCTTTCTTAACTTTGTACATAGTTTGTTTGTACTTTGTTCATGCTTTTCTTTTGTTCATGTACTGTGTTGTTTGTAAATATCTCAAGCAAACCCTAACGGCTCTTTTCAAAACCACCGAAAGTATGCAATTGCATATTATGTCATAAAATCTATCTAGCGGTAGTATGCTTTCTGTGTGCTTTGTTAAACACGTCCTTGTCAGCACTGAATATGAAACTTAAGAGTGGAGACAGCTCAAGACTGCTGTATTTTTATATATTTTTAGATATTTTATACTTGAAATGAGGCATTTGTTTATAGTTTATATACCCTAAAGACTAGACTTTGTTTCTTTTTATTGAGAATAGATGTTAACGTCTACATACATGTTTGTCACTCTTACTCTATATAAAAAAATATGTGTGTATAAATCTACATATGGATATGAAGGATTCATGAGTGTACTAGAATTGTGCCAAATGCAAGTCCATAGTCTTTGCCTGAAAATGCCTGTAAAAGGAGTTAAAGTTTATGTTATGTAGAATGTAAATATCGCTTGGTGAGACTCACCTGACGTTGATACTGTTCAGTACACGTTGTGTTTGATCATATCGCGCCTCCACTTTGGCAGCTTGGTCCAGCCACGCCATACGTACAGCCGCCCAGCGAGTGGAGTGCTCTTGCAGAAGTTGTTCCTTACTCGGTGGTGGTGCCTCACGCTAGAAACCAAGATGCATCAACTTAGTAGTAGTACTAAAATACAGAGTCCAGAGAGCAGCGAATTGCCAATATATAGCCAAATAATGTGGGTAAAAATAGAAAATTTAGAAAGAAGTAAACTAAATAAGGCAAATGTATTGAATATTGATTATGCTGTAAAGTTGCACTGCACATTTGTGCAGTTGCAACAAATTCCTTTTGGTTAATGATATGAAAGGTATTTTTAATTTAGCCATGAGGCTACAAAGATACCCTATGTTCAGCAGTGCTCTTGTAATGCTGTAATTAATATATGCATTTAAGTATTAAATCTCACACACTAACATAGTTTAAATTGATATTATCCTTATTATACGCCTTCTGCTCTGGGATTAATTCTGGTATTCTTGTTACGGGTGGCCCTTCTGGTCCAGGTAATTCCACACTGAGTTCTGTGGATTTTGGTTCGGTACATTTCTTTCTGGAATGAAAATGTAATTATTAGTTTAAAAGAATTTTATGTAATTGAAAATAAAGAAGTAAAGTTATATATGTCCCAATGCCGAGTACTAGCTTTCTTATATATCTAAAAGGATTATGGAGAAATAATTGCCCAATTGATGTAGTAAGGGTAGGCGGAATTCACATGCCTTCGAATTTTGTTCTTATGGAATAAGAGTGAAAAGTGTACTCATAGCCCACCTGATGGTAAGTGGATGCTGTGGCCCATAGACATCTATCCTCAAATAAGAATCAAAATACAGTTGCGTTGTCAACCCTGTAGTCTAAGATGTAATGCCTCATTTCCAGTAAAAAGGGTCTTCGGTTATCTACACTCACCATACAAAACATGGCAGCATTAAGCTGATATTTTACGCTGGTATTCTGTGAAATTGTGGTCTTTTCTCGGTCGAGCTGACCTGTTTGTGCTACAACCTTAATATAGCTACAATATGGCTCTACCACTAGGAGTGGTCGTTACAAAACGTAACTAGTTACTGAAACTATCTATTCACACAATAGCGGGTAGCTAGTTATTGCAGTGCAACGAAACTATCTATTACAGTAGGTAGATGTTTAACTCAGTAACACGATTCACGTTTCACGAATCACGAACGAGCGATCAGTAACAATAACAAAACTTTTATTCGGCTATTTTCGTGACGCATCGGATGTTGAAGTAGAAGCACATGAGTAAAGAAACCGACTCTTTACGCTGTGGTAGAAGTACCACCGGTCGTCGAATGTCGAGTGAGCGCGGGTGCTTTTGCATTTGACCTATGACTCTATTCCCTTCGTATAGATGCGATATTAGAAATAAGAAAGTAAGTGTGCATGTTTTTAACAAAAAAAAAAGTTCAAATTCCATAATTTAAGTGGCCTTGGCCCGGTTTAAATTAGTCTTGTGTTTAAGTTTAATGAGTCGGTTTGTTTTTACTTTTTAGGCGCGTTTGTTAAGGCCTTACCTCTAGCGAACGACCCTCAGCTAGGGATGATCGATGTTACAGTAACATCGATGATGACATCGATGTTGATATCGATAGCTTAACATCGATGTTTATCCTACTCAAAACATCGATATTGGCCATTATCGATGTTATAGCACATGTACCTATTCAGTAGGTTAAAATTAGATGAATAAAAATTAGTTGTGTTGTTTATGGTTTATTATTAATGAAATTAAAGAAATTAATAAAACATTTAGTGTGAAATAGTAATATGAAAAATGGGAAAAACTTAACAAATATTTATTTAATTTGGTATATTTTTTGCCGATGATGACGAATATTATTACTTTGATATTATTTAAATGTTCCTATACAAATATAAATCTGGTATTAAAAAATTTACTATCCTTATTTACGTTTTATATTAACTAATCATATCGCGAAATAAAAAAAATATTATAGAGGGAAAATTAACAAACTTCACAAAAACAAAATAATAGACTTTTCAGTCAATGTTCAAGTTCAGTCAAGTGTTCACACAATTTTTGATCAAGCAACTGAAGCAGTAAGTACCCACAGCCATTTATAAAATGCACTGTAGAATGCACTCTGCAGTGAAATTGTCTACGCTCACGATCGCCCAGGGATTTATTTTCATAAACTCCAAGGAAACAACACACTTGTTATCCCAAGCTCAAAAGAACAGCTAAATATAATAAAATTGTGATGATATATATAGTTTCAAAATAATGTGGGTATAGACATCAAGGAAAAAACAATTAATTTGAATATCAATTTATGTAGAATAGTTATTAGGCGACAACCGACAACGACACCACAATACCAAAGCGAAAGTAGTTACAACTGTGATATTACAGTTCATACTTAACAGGGAGTTTGACACAACATAATATTTTTTTAGGTGATCGATGCATTTAGGAATCCTTTATTATTCAAAGTTTTAAAGCTTTAATAGGAGATGAAATATTTAGTTGATATTGATTTCGCGGGTTCGCGTTGTTCACGAGTTCTTATTAATCGATTATTGGTTCATTGACATCGATGTTTGACATGTGGCAACATCGATGTTTAAGATATGGTAACATCGATGTAAAAACATCGATGTTTTAATTTCTAACATCGATGATCATCGAACATCCCTACCCTGAGCGTTTGGTCTGCCGACGCTTTCGCTACAATATATCGCGTAGAAATCTGCAAGACGCCACCTACTGGTACGAACGTAGTATTAATTTATCAATGCTGGTGGAGCCACGTGTTTAAGGCTGCCGAAAATCTAGTTCCCCGGTCAAACCTCAAACCTATTACGCGAGATATTAACTAAAGTGGACTGTATTTGCGATTGCTTCTACGCTTATGTAAAAGCGACTACTATAGCATGTGGTACAATGCACTCGCTCTTCCCTAAACTAAAACTATAACTTGCCAAATCGATGAAAGGAATCCTGCCTGATGGGGAGAACACAGAATTGGAGCGGTTAAACAATTATTAAATACTAATAAGGCAGTAAATTAAGGAATGTTGACTCACCGGGGTTTCTTCTATCCTGTCGATCACTATAGCGACTTCTGGAACACTCCGGAGAGAGGCGGTGCGCGACGATATCTCACACGAGGTGAGGCGGGTTCCTGGAGCTCGACTGCTTCCAGGCCAAGGCCGTTTCCACTAGTGAGGTGTTTCCAAACGAGCGCGCGGGAAGAGGAGGTTGTAGTTCAGCGACGGCTGCGACGGGAAGAAGAGAGCGCGCGTCGGTCGCGCGTGTCTTATATATCCTCGGCTCCGGTGATTGCGCGATGTTCTAGAATCGTCTTCTTTCCCCTCCCACCCCATCACCCCGATGTGTCGATAGGAGGGTACGAATGATATCGTTTTGGAAGGAATAATGATTCGGCAAGTTCCTACCGTCATAAATAAAAAACGCGAATGGTTTTCCGCGCAACCATCTCCCCCCGCCCTTGAAGGATTTCCTTCAAAAAAAATAACTAAACAACTAGAGCTAAGATCAACTAACAAATAACTAACTAACGCTAAGATTACCTAAATTCAACTACAATTTTAATCTAGAAATCTAATTTAAATTATGGAAGAGGCAAGGGGCACAAACGGACAACAGGACGTAGGTAAGACCCAACCGTGGTCTTAACGCGAGCTATCCTAATTACTCCGTCGGAACCGGGAAAGACCTCCTCGATGATTCCTAACGGCCAGTGGAGAGGCGGCGTATTCTCCTTAGTGAGCACAACTACCGTTCCTACAGCTAAAGGCTCTGTCGCTGTGTTCCATTTTTGCCGAGACTGCAAAGTGTGCAAGTATTCCATCCTCCATCGTTTCCAAAACGATTGCACTAACCGATCTAATAATTTGTGGCGTGCGGAAATGCTAAGTCTATTCTCATCCATATCCGCGGCGGGCAGATACCTTAGAGGCGTTAAATTCAAAAAATGTGCTGGAGTTAGAGCCAGCGGTTCCGAGGGGTCACTAGATAACGTCCGACAAAGTGGGCGGCTATTCATTACGCATTCAATTTGAGCGAGCACCGTACTTAGCTCTTCGAAGGACAAAATTTGATCTCCTATTACTCGGTATAAGTGGCTCTTTAGACTTTTAATATTAGTCTCCCAATTGCCCCCAAAATGACTCGCGGCTGGGACGTTCAGAGACCACTCAATGCGGTTCTCGGCTAGAATGTGAGCGAACTCCGAATTATAATACTTGCTAGCTAAGAGCTCATGTAGTTCCGATAGAATACGTTTTGCACCGACGTAGTTCGTACCGTTATCCGAATATAATTTACTTACAGGGCCTCTGCGGGATAGAAATCTTTTAAATGCACCCATAAAGCCTGCTGTGCTTAGATCACCCACGAGTTCTATATGCACTGCTCGAGTAGTTAGACATACGAAAATGCAGACGTAAGCCTTTGTGGATCTTATACCGCGCCCGCGAGTGAGCGTGACCTTAAACGGACCAGCAAATCAGACCCGGTGTGCGTGAAGGGCTTTACTGATTGTATCACTCTGCAAGATCTAAGTTCCGCCATTTCCGGAAATGACGGCTTGGGGCGTGCCCGAAAGCATGCTATACATCTGTGCACCCGATTGCGTATTAAACTACGTGCAGAAAGAATCCAATAATTCTGACGCAAGATCGACATCAATAAATCGGGGCCAGCGTGCGAGTTCAATTTATGATGATAATCGACTAATAAGTTCATGATATGGTCTTTACGCGGTAAAACTATAGGGTGCCGTTGGTCGAAACTCAATTGCGAGTTGGACAAGCGTCCACCTACCCTTACAATCCCATCCTGTAAAAATGGCTTAAGGCGTTGAAAGGCGCGACTACAAGCTCTATTCGATTGTAATCTTGTAATTTCTTCGGAGAAGTGCGCACGTTGAAGTTCACGTAATACTAGCGACTCGGCATAGTTGTAATCGGATGCTAAGATATACGAACGTCGCGGTAAAAGCTTCGCGAATCGACAAACGTAAATTACGATACGCAATAATTTCGACCAAGAGGACAAGCGGTTCGCCAGAGCAATAATTGGAGAAACCTCGCTCGAAACGCTCGCCACTAGAGCGTGTCTCTTCTCTTCCGGCGGTTGTGACACTGACGAAGGTTCGAAATCGGTTATTAGCCATTGTGAGGGATCCAAGTGAACCCAAGAAGGTCCATGGAACCAAAGCGGGTGGTCCATTATTTGCATCGGGGTGAGTCCCCGGGATAGACAATCGGCAGGGTTTTCCTTACCGGACACGTGATAAAAGTTCCGCGTTTCTAACTCGTCTTGGATCTTGGCCACTCGGTTCGCGACAAACGTATCCCAACGGTGGGGTGAAGAATGAACCCAACATAAGGCGACGGTGGAGTCGGAAAAGGCAAATATCCTTTCTATGTGAACTCTATCCCTACATGCGCTGATAACTGTGGTAATAAGCTTGGTGAGTACTAATATTGCGCAAAGCTCTAAGCGCGCCAGAGAGACAACCTTACGGGGGGAGACTCTCGACTTAGAACTAATGAGGCTAATCGAATTTCTACCATTATTCTGGACATGGAAATATACAACGCCCCCGTAAGCCCTCTCGCTGGCGTCTGCAAATCCAACGACCGTTATGCTGCTATTTCTATCGACATTTATATGACGCGGTATTTTAATTTCTCTTAGTAAAGGAAGTTCCTCTCTAAAGCGCTGCCACAATCGAACAATGCTGTCAGGCGGCGAGTCATCCCAATCACATTCAAATAACCAAAGTTGTTTAATCAAAAGCTTAGCGTACAATACCACAGGAGCTACGAAACCCATGACGTCCCATAATCTAGCAACGCATGACAGTATTGTGCGCTTTGTGCATTTCTCTACGGGCGGATTTACCTTAAGGCTAAACACGTCGGACTCTGGTGACCAACACAGACCGAGCACCTTGTGTGTATCGGAATCGTCGAATTCCTTTATCGCCGAAAGACGGTGTGATAGTGGGATTGTATCTAAAACCGTACGCGAATTACTAGTCCACTTCACAAGATCGAATTGACCCGATTTCATGAGCCTTATGACTTCGGCGGTGGTTAGGGTGGCCTCCTCCACGCTATCGACCGAATACACAAAATCATCCATATATAATCCGCTCTCAATTGCCCTCTTAGCTTTAGGATAAGAGGGACCTTCATCGTGAGCGAGCTGTCTCACCGTGCGTAACGCATGAAATGGGCTCGACTTTAAACCAAAACAAACGCGGTTAAATTCAAACACCATTAGAGGTTCCTTTGGGTTGAAGCGATATAAAATGCGTTGGAATCTACGGTCGCATTCACGGACCCCTATGCAAAGAAACATTTGGCGAATATCGGCGGATAGTGCTATACTAAACAAACGAAAATTGACTATTATATTAAATAAACTGCCCTGTAAATTTTGCCCACTATAGAGGATATCGTTAAGCGACAGGTGAGTGCTAGTTTTAGCACTAGCGTCGAGCACTACACGTAATTTAGATGTAAGTTTGTCCTCTCTAATGACTCCGTGGTGTGGTATAAAATACGACGGTGTGTCTTCGTAGTTATCTAATTTCGAAGCCACAAGCGATATGTAACCTTCTCTTATATATTCGTTAATGACGCCGTCGTAAGCTTCCCTTAACTGGGGCGAAGCGAGCATCCTACGCTCCAAGCTGTAGAAACGCTTTTCCGCCATTTGACGCGAATCGCCGAGAGATAAAACATCTCCTTTAAAGGGTAGCGCTACACTATATCTACCGTCGCGATCACGAACGGTCGTGCGGACGTAAATTTCCTCGCATAACCTGTCATCTGGACTAGCTATAGGTGGGACGTTCACCTCCTCCATCTCCCAAAATTTGCGGACTAACGACTCGAGCGGTTCGACAGCCATACCACAATAAGAGGTTGCCGAAATACTATCTAGGATGGGGGCGGAGCCAAGGATCACATAGCCCAATACGGTTTCCAGTGCGTAAGGCGCGGTATGCGAGGAGTTGCCCCTGACCTTATTGTTTAACAAAAGATAAGGGAAAAGCGATGCCCCAATGAGCATGTCTATGTTTCCAGGAACGGCGTAAGTGTCGTCTGCTAGAGGCAAATTTTTAAATTCAATCATTGCCGAGGTGTCAACCGAAACGGTTGGCAACCGTTCAGTGACCCTATCTACTACTAGTGCATTTATATCAAAGTTAACATTACGATCTATCCGAGAATAAAATTTTAAATTTATATATCCCTGTGTCGCTTTACTAGTACCTCCGATGCCTTTAACTACAGGACATGAAAGTGACCTATTTATTACTAAACCTAAGCGCTGACAACATTGTCGTGTTATAAAGCTATTTTGGGCTCCGCTGTCCAGCAGTGCACGGACGCTTTGTTCGTTTCCACGCGAATCCCTAACCAAAATACGCGCCGTACCCAGTAACACGGTCGAAGGAGGTTGTACTCCCATATTTGCCAATGAGCACAGAGCGACATCACCAGGTCGGCCGCTAGAATCGTTGACCTTAGTAGGGGTGAATTCCTTATCCGCCTTACTTGACGCCGCTATGTTGCTATTTTCAAAATGTAATAGCGTGTGATGTTTCCTGGCGCACTTGCTACATACGGAACTCGAATTGCATTTTGCAACTAAATGCTTATCGCTTAAGCAGTTCAAACATAGGTTGTTTGTCTTTACTAACTTATAACGTTCGCTTGGTGAATATTTACGAAAAGTCGCACAATTATATAAATTACCGTGTTTATCTTTACATACTATACAAGTATGCTGGAGTGATGTCGGCGTAGCGGTTACGTAAGTTAACGACCCTGCTATTTTAGATGGTTGAGTCTGTCTACGGTCGACGCACCTTTTAATCTCCTGTTTAACGTTCGGAGAGCGCTGCATCACCTTTATTTGATCTCGCACGAACGATGCTAATGAATGAAAGGAAGGCATCTCCGAGCTACGATGCTCCATTTCAAACGCACGCACGGTGTCGGAGTCTAATTTCTTTAATGCTATATGGAGAAACACCACGTCCATAAGGTCATCAAACTTCAAATTCTTAAGTGCAGCCACCGATGCCACAAATTTATCTAGAAACTGCTCTAAGCCGTTGATGTTCGCGGATGATATAGGTTTAAGATCGAATATCTGGTTCAAATATTCGGAAGCTAACATTCTCCTATCTTCATATTTAGTTTTAAGCGTTTCAAATATTAATACGTAATTGTTTGCTGTAGGTGTAAAACCCGAGCAGATCGACTGTGCTCTGCCACTAAGTTTGCTAATTAAGTAATATAATTTTTCAGCGTCCGATAACGATGGGTTGTTGTGTATATTGTTTTGAAAACTACTGAAGAAGAAGGGCCACGTCTTAATATCACCATTGAATACCGGAATATCTATTGGCGGTAACCTAATTGAGTCACGAGGGCGTACCTGTATTTCCGGCTTTGCTTCGCTTTGAGATTGTAGGAGTTTTGCAGTTCTTTTTATGCGACACAACATATCTTCGAATGCCAGCAGCGGTTGGTAGTTCACTATGTATTTCGGGTCGCTTTGTAATTCCAAATGATTAATTTGGTCTAATATTCTTTCGTAATCTATCCGCAAAGTATCTATCGTTTCGATTTCATTCAAAAAGGCTTCCCGCACTGCCTCTATATTAATGTTCTTTATATAATTACTTATATTCTGCACACGCGAAAAGAGTATGTCCCTCTTGGCATAAAGCGTTTTAATTTTGATTTCACTTCCACTAACTGCCATTTTAAATTATTATAATAAAGTTATATTAATCACAATTAATCTCACACGCATAAACGACGTAGGATGAACACTCGGCGTGCCGTATTACGTAATCAGATCGAACACCCGTTGCGGTCGAGTCTACGCGTCGTTTGCTAAACCTAATAATTTTATCAAAATTGTGGGTAAGCGTATCAAACGGTTGCTATCACACCGTTTCAATTGTTTAATAAGCTTTAAATTTAACCAAATACGAGCGCTATTAAATGAATAATTCTGTTTGCGAGTACCAAATCAAATTTTTAATTTAAACGAACACTATTTAAGTCTATTCCATAAATTACAGTGCGTTATCTAAACAATTAATTTAAAATTCGACCAGAAAATGGTTGGATAACCACTAAACACCAATCCAGATCCTGCCGAAGTGACCATAAAATGGTGGAGCCACGTGTTTAAGGCTGCCGAAAATCTAGTTCCCCGGTCAAACCTCAAACCTATTACGCGAGATATTAACTAAAGTGGACTGTATTTGCGATTGCTTCTATGCTTATGTAAAAGCGACTACTATAGCATGCGGTACAATGCACTCGCTCTTCCCTAAACTAAAACTATTACTTGCCAAATCGATGAAAGGAATCCTGCCTGATGGGGAGAACACAGAATTGGAGCGGTTAAACAATTATTAAATACTAATCAGGCAGTAAATTAAGGAATGTTGACTCACCGGGGTTTCTTCTATCCTGTCGATCACTATAGCGACTTCTGGAACACTCCGGAGAGAGGCGGTGCGCGACGATATCTCACACGAGGTGAGGCGGGTTCCTGGAGCTCGACTGCTTCCAGGCCAAGGCGGTTTCCACTAGTGAGGTGTTTCCAAACGAGCGCGCGGGAAGAGGAGGTTGTAGTTCAACGACGGCTGCGACGGGAAGAAGAGAGCGCGCGTCGGTCGCGCGTGTCTTATATATCCTCGGCTCCGGTGATTGCGCGATGTTCTAGAATCGTCTTCTTCCTCCCACCCCATCACCCCGATGTGTCGATAGGAGGGTACGAATGATATCGTTTTGGAAGGAATAATGATTCGGCAAGATCCTACCGTCATAAATAAAAAACGCGAATGGTTTTCCGCGCAACCAAATGCAATGAACTATTTTATAGAAATAGACACGGCAGACTGTCATGATATGTGTATTTTAATTTTCTTTATTCCATATATTAGTTGCATTATTAGAATTATGTATTCTCATATATTATCTAATTATTAAAAATGACTATTTTGATTATTTTTAACTATATATTATACTGCTAATATTGAATTAGCTTTTTATAGAGTAAATTATAATATTTGTCGAAATGTTAATTATGGATTCGAACTTTACATGCTAATGGTGCTTCATTTTTGTTATTTTCATTTACTTACATACTGAAAATATACTTGAATTGTAGGTATTATTATTTTATTTAGCTACTGAATTTTAGGATATGTTTTACCTTGAGGTCGAATATAATTTTGAGGAGCAATAGTTATTACCTACTAATCTTTTATCTGCTATTCCTTATTTAGGAACAATATTAGTAAATTGAGTTTGAGGGAGATTTACTGTTTATAATGCTACATTTATTATTTTAATATTTACCTACTGGGTAGGTAATTATTAAAATAATAAATATAATATTTTTTTGAAATTACATTTATAAATTACATACTGATGAAACTTAAATAATATTTTTTGATCTTATTGACAGAATAGAAAAAACTGAACAGATTATTTGAATAAAAAATCTTTTAAAAATTACGAAAAAAAGGGTTTGAAATAATAGATTTTCCCACAAAAGAAGGGAACTTGAAAAAAAAAAAGGAAAAAAAGCCGGACCAGAGCGCGAACCACGGAACTTCGATATCACGCCCGACCGACATACCACCTGAGCTGTAACGGTCGTTAGCGATTTGTCGAAATTTACCTTCTTATATTGTAGCAGTTTTTTATTGCCTGAAAACACGGATAAAAGAACATTTTCTAAAAATTTCGTCGCTAAAATCGCTGGAGCCGTTTCCGAGATTGCGATTATATATATATATATATATATATATATATATATATATATATATGTGTTCAGAAAGTAAGGTGACTTTATATTTTTATGAAAAACTATTTATTTATTCATCAATATTTATGTTGTCCCCTTCAAAGTAATCCCCCTCAGATATAATACACTTGTGCCAACGCTTTTTCCAATCGTCAAAGCATTTCTGATAATCACTTTCTGGTATAGCCTTCAGCTCTTTCAGCGATGCAATTTTTATCTCTTCAATCGTTGCAAATCTTCGTCCTTTCATAAGTCTCTTTAGTTTTGGGAACAGGAAAAAGTCACATGGGACCAAATCCGGTGAATATGGTGGCTGAGGCATGATTGTAGTGTTGTTTTTGGTCAAAAAACCTCTCACAAGCAAAAAGCGAAATTGAGCAATTTTGGAACAAATTTCGCTGACACACGTTTCATGCCCAAAATATCCGAAAAAATTTCATGGCAAGAGCCAACCGATATGCCAACATCCTCCGCAACTTCTTTGATAGTGATTCGACGATTTTCCAAAACAATTTTCTTCACTATTTCAACGTTTTCATCGGTTGTTGACGTGCTGGGGCGTCCAGAGCGAGGTTCGTCATTGGCATCTTCTCGGCCATCTTGAAAGAGCTTGTACCACTTATAAACGTTTTTTTTTTTACTAAGAGTAGACTCACCGTATGCCACTGTCAACATTTCAAGTGTTTTGGAGCACGTAATTCCATTTTTTACACAAAATTTGATGCAAATTCTTTGATACATTTTTTTTGATAGAAGAAAATCGCCGAGCACACCAAAGTACGCCTGGACCTTTGTAACTGTCAAAAATAAACTAAACATGCTATACACTTCAAACTTGAAACATATGCTCAGGACATGTGTACCAACGCAACAAAATACAAAAACCGAAAATCGAATGTGCGTTACCCGCGAAATTCAAAAAGTCACCTTACTTTTTGAACACACCTCGAAATATATATATATATATATGGGGTATCCATATAATTTTCTCATCTTGTTCGGTTCTATAAATATTTAAGTATATAAAAATTATAAATTAAATGAAAAAAAAAAAAAAAAAGAAAAAAATGAAAAGATAAATATACATAAATATCAGTAACATAAAATAAATATTAAAATACAATTTATAAATAAAAGCCCAACCAGATGGAGGCCCTCGGCAGGGGAGACCAAACGGCCGAGTTTATTATTGTTATTATTATTATTATAAGTTGTGCTTCGGTGAAGCTGCAACCTAATGGACCATGATTTGAAATTTTTTATGAAAAGAAGTGGCTGACGTCAATTATTATTCTTCTTATTATTTTTTTCATTACTGCCTTTTTCAACCTCACAAGATATTTGTAAATGCAAAAAAAGAAAACTACGTATAAGTAAGTAAATCAGTAATATAGTGTTATGTATGATTCAGACTAAATAAAAGTTCCTAAAAATAGACGTAGATAAAGAAATTGCATAAAAAAATTACTCAAATAAAAATGCAATAAACTTGTTAATTTTGTAGGTAGTAAAATATTAAAAATAAGTTTTTTTAGGATATTTATGTAAAACATAAAGGTTATATTATGTTCTAACTACGTTCACGCTTGCGCATATAAAACCGCGGAATTTCACTAGTTTTATTATCAAAATAATAATTGACAACCCTACCCTAAGTTTGCCTTGATTTTACCAAACTCAAACTCGTTTTAGGAGATCAAAACATAGAGAGAAAGATAGACTATTTTTTATTTAATATAGTTCATCAAATCCGTAAAAATAGTTTAAAATACTCACACAATAAAATTTTGAAGTGCAGGTAAAATATCTGCGACCAACATTTGCACAATTCTGACGTTCACAGACGTTTCACAACTTTTTGCCAGAACCAAAAGTAAGCGCTGGCATGCGACAAAAATCGTGCCATAAATAAAATAAAGTCTCTAGCTCAAGAGGAGAGGAGCCGTGGTAGCTCAGATGGTTAGCGCTTGCTGAAATTTTCACAGTGCGCGAGCAAACCGGGTTCCATCCCCGCCGGCACCAATGAAATTGTAATTGCAATTTTAAATGTTGATTTACTACGTGCTCGGTGGTGAAGGAAATCATTGTGAGGAAACCTGCATGTCTGAGAAATAAAAAAAAATATTTCGAAGACATGCGAAGTTCGCCAATACGCATTGGGGTAGCGCGGTGGACAATTCCTTTCCTAGGACCCTTTCAAAAAATATAATAGAAATAAAAAAATAAGAAATCTAAACTTCATTTAAAACCAAACATATAAATTGTAAACTAGCTGCAGGTATCTATAACCAAGTAAAAGATATTCCTTTACTCCAACTTGTCCATGTTTCCCAAAACAATTTTTAATTATGCTTTATATTATAATGCGGATTTTTTATACTTAAAATTTTAATAATAAAGCATTTCGTACGTCTCAGCCGAGGCGCAAATATTTTTCGGCCGCAAATTTATAAGACCGATTTGTTATTCAAACATAAACATGGTTTTTTAATTAAATCTACCAATCAAAAAACGACACGCATTTTTATTGAACATATTTGTTTATATAAAAACGTATATTTAAGTACAATCATAAAACTAAATGGAAACACAAAGTAGGCAAATGCATTGAGTTATACAACACATAAATCAATGGGCAAATGTAAAAATGCTGGAGGCAGGCAGCCCTATCGCATGTTTACGTACCGCACGGCTGTAGGATTTATTTCAAAGATACGGCCGAGTTACAATATTGTATAAATAATATTACCGTGACGTAAGCGCATAGGTTAGTAGGTACTCAAATAATATTATGTTTGCGGCGAAATACGGAACGTCGACGACGGCGACACATACAGCCACCTCCAACGAACGCATACAGCGGAATGCCGCCCGCACTCTGCGCACGCCCCTTTATCATAGAATTCACACAATTTTCGGAATTATTTCAATTAAAAGAGAAAAACGAACTTAAAAATTTAAATAAAACGTGGAGAATATAGATTTTTTAATTATCTATCCATTAGTGTTATCCTCAAATGATTAGAGCGTTGCGTTTAGCAACAGATGCATGTAATCAAGAATTTTAGTAATTTTTTAAAAGTTGATTTTAAATGTATTTATAGCACATAAAAATAAATTAGAACGTGGAATGTGATCATAAGATATCGAACATTAATAATGTACTTTTAGATGTAGTTTATTTTTCATAACTAATGAGATAATAGAGTCTGAAAAACGCACTTTCGCAACATTTTGGTCAGGGATACACCTTAATATTTTTGTTTTCTTTTTGTGTAATAATAATAATATCTTTAGTAAAATAAGAACCAAATACAATTGTATATATTAGTGTTAATAATAATAATAATTGTACAGTAATTAGTGTAAGTGTAAGTATTCAAAAATATCTCGAAATAATGCCAGTGTACTTTGGGACTTTTTTACAAAATATACTACAACCATGAAGGCCAATATTCTATAAAAACATTAATACATGTATTCATTTGATTTATTACATAAAAATGTAGGCTTGAGATGTCTAAAAATAAACATTGTAATAATTATTTGCTATAAAATCAAACTTATATTCAATATTTTATGCTGAACTTGTGGGTGAATTTATCATAATCATTATTATTAAATAAATCGTTTGCCGTTAAATCTTTTCAAGTGATATTTTTATCAAACCGTGCGAAATGATTAAACAAATAAATAAATTTAACCATTAACACCATGTCTAATTCTATACGAAACGGTAACAAACAATTTTCTCGTGAAACGGACATCGTTTCATTCGCAACGTTTTTCAATTAAACACGTCGTGAAACACTCTATTGAAGCCGCTATTAAAATAGAGTATTTCGAAACCCTCTATTAAAATAGAGTGTTTCAAAACCCTCTATTAAAATAGAGTGTTTCAAAAGCCGCTATTGAATTTCGATAGATAGTTTCATTTCGTTACTCAAAAAAGCCGCTACTACCCACCGCTATCTACCACATACATATCCTTCATGGCTTTACCTGCATTTTTAAAACATCTTGATCTATACTTTTGTGACTAAGGAGAAAAATATTTTGAAGATGTGACATTAGTCAATACATACTGGAACAGTGCAACAGACAGACAGAATTGCTCTATATTTCTCTCTAAAGTGAGAAAAGGCCAGCGTCCAGTAGTAGTTGGAATGTATGTAGGTTGTAACTTTAGCTAAATTTTACAATTGAAGGAAATTATGTCACAAGAATTAACCCATAGCAATAAAATTGACTGAAATACTTTTGCAGCTAAATATCAAGCACATGTTTTTTTTTATACAGATTGTTGATTGATATATAACATCCTAATCTTAAAGCAAGAACATATGGTTTGATGTAATATATGCTTTAATTAATACAGTGTCTATCAAGCAATGCAAATGAATCACAAGTTCAAGTAATTAAAAAAAAAGATTTCTGTTTTGCACAAATGATAGCAAAGAATAAAAATCACAATAACTTTTACCAGTTTCAATGGTAGTTTTAAATAACAGTATGTTAATACAACATATTGTTTATTCACCATATGGACACCAATAATATATATAATTTCATTGGTTGTCACCTAAAGGATTTCCATACGAAATAATTGAAAAAGATGATGATTATCATAATTTATTTATTTAAATGATACTTACATTACAGATTTATCTCACATAAATTTATAAACATCCATAATGAATTTGTATTTTCGGGAAAAAGGAATATAATATACTGATATGGCACAGTAAATGTTTACTTACACAACAATTTGTGTATATTTTTATACCTGCTTACTGGAATAGTAACTCAAAGGCTAGTACTCCAAACTAGGTTGGATCACTGTCGAAACTAACAAAATTGCTAATTGAGATTTTTAATGTTGATGACATGTGGTTACCACTTTTGTTTCTTGGTGGAAATACCTTGTGAAGAAACCAACATGCCTGAGAAAAAATATAGAATATACGTGGTAGAGCCCAGTTATATCAGAAGTATAGTTGTAGCACAAATGGGTCGGCTTGACCGGGGAAGGACCATGCTCTCACAGAATACCAGCGTGAAACAGTAGCACAATGCTGCTGTGTTTCGTATGGTGAGTGTAGAGAACTGGAGACCCTTTTTACTGGAAACGAGGCATTCCATCTTAGTCCTCATGGGTGACAACACATCTGCATTTTGATTCATAATCGAGGATAGATATAGATCTCTATGAGTCACAGCAACCACTTACCATCAGGTGGACTGTGTGGTTGTTTGTCACCCTATCCTATAAAAAAAAAGTAATGTCTTGCACTGGAGCAGCATAGCAAAATATTTACTCCATACACCACTTAGAAATGAGAGGAGACCTGTGCCCAGCAGTGGGATATATACAGTTTATTTAACCTAATTGTAATTAAGGACACAATAAAACTGTATAGCTATAGCATAACTTAGGATTTAGACCTTAAAGAGAAATTTCAAAAAATGCATTACTAATCAGGACATTTATTAATTACTTTCTTTTTCCAACAATTAGAAATCTAAGGACTAAATAAGTAAATATTTACTTATTTAGTAGTTAGTAGTTTATTTTGTATAACCAACTTCAAATAAATAAAATGAGAACATCATCAATGTAGTCAAAGTCAATTAAATACATATTATTAAGGATAACTCAAAAACTACTGATTAGATCTTGATCAAATTTATATGGGAAGCACCAGCTTTTAAATACAAAAAGAATTATCAAAATTGGTTCAACTAGAAAAAAATTCTGAGGTAACACACATAAAAAACGTATAGTGGAATTGAAAACCTCCTGCTTTTTTTGAATTCAGTTGAAAAATAGCTAAGTGGAAATGCTATATATTGGATGGCTACACCTGCAAGTCACAAATGTATTGCTGCATGCCACAACCGCATTACACGTCAAGCAAGACAGTAATAGTCTGCAGAATACTGGACTGCAGTTGGCCACATTCTCCTCAGGACTCAAGTTGTTCTTGTTTTACACTTTGGCCTAGATATACCAATTAACATACACATAGGTCATATTATAAAAATAAATCATTCTTCCTTACTTACCCAAATGTGCTATAGTTTGCCTTTGGCTGGTTTTTAATCCATGCTCTACAAATTGGGTACAAAGGAGAGTCTTCACTAAACTGGGAGAGGTCAACACTTCTATCAAAAAGTTTCAATACATAGGACTGCCTTGCTGATAAGAAGTTTTTGTCAGGTTTATCCTCTTCCTCAGATGTGGAATCTCTTTCTCGTTCTTGACTAGTTCTTCTAAGCATAAATATATAGATGTGTTACTAAACATATATATAATAATGCTTGCGAAATAATTATATTTCATTCAAAATAATCAAAAATATAAAGTTACTTTATTGTAATTTAAATAATACCTTTCACGTTTAACAGGACTAGGGCCAGATGAACCATCAGATTCATCTCCTAGAACTTCCATTAAAGCTCCTTTTAAGCGTCCACGCGCTGTGAATACTTCTTTATCTGAATTACATTATAAATATTATATAGAAAGAAAGATTTGTTAAATGCTAATAAATCATGATATCAAATCATGGCAATTTTAACCAAAATATAAAACGTAATATACCTTTCATATCATCGGATTCTTTTTCATTATTTATCTTAGATTTGTTTTTCGACGTAAGTAATCGTATTCTCTTCGACATTTTAACAATATCAGTCAATCAATAATTAATATGTAATTCACCAGTTAAATTATTATAATATAATTTTAACTGTAATATTTAATAGCTACCAAAACAAGTAAAATCTCAATGAATATGTATGTAAATAGAAAATTATGTATAATAAAATATAATTTTCTTTTATTATATAAATAAATATTATAATATATAAATATATTATATTAAATAATATAATTGTGTAGAAAATTAAAGGCAAAGTAATGTTTAAATTTTAAATTAGGCTAATTGTTCATTAGTTTGTGCTTTGTGTTCAAAGAAAATATAAATAAATTATGAAAGGAATTTAACACTATTTGACACTATTGTTTATTTACTATAACCATAGATAAACTATAACACTATTTGCATTTGCTATTGTTGCTCTCTAGTATATACACAGTAATCTATGTTGCTATTGTTGCTTGTGCTCAGTGTTGCCAACATTAAAATCTAGCTCCCGTTGTAGAGAACACTATAATCCCGTCAAATCCCGCCAAGTACGTTAGACAAGTGTCAATTATTCATTGTATTGCACATTTTTTCGTATTTTTAAACTAAAAAAATTAATAAAATTATAATTTAATGTTTGCCATTTCCAAATTATTTTTATTTCGAAAAAATCTAAATAAACATAAATTTTGTCGTTCCGTTAAAAATCCGTTAGCCGTTAAAGACAATTTTTCCAGTTGCCAACCTCGCTGTCCCGTCAAATCTAACGGAAAACCCGTTAAGTTGGCAGCACTGCTTGTGTTTGCAGCCTATAACTGACTCATTTACTGTATAAAATGCTTTATCGTCTCGGTCTATTGTTATTATTGTTCATTCTATTGTTATTAGTAATTTATATATATTATATTTAGTAATATTATTATTGATTAGTTGTCGTCTCGGTCTACATGCTGGAGGAAGATACTCCAACCCCTTATGAACTCGTCAGGCTGGTGAATTTCTGTGAGCGGGCCGGACTAGAGGTTGTAATCGGGACGGACTCCAATGCGCATCATCCCCTTTGCGGAATGGAAAAACCCAACGAACGAAGTAAGATGTTAGTTAAATATTTATTTAGCACTACCTAACCATTTTAAACACAGGTTCTGAACGAACTTTCATAAATAAAAGTTGTCACACAATAATCGACCTCACACTTGCATCAGAAGAAGTAGCTCAACTAATAACGGGATGGCATGTGTCGAGAGAGGCCTCATGCTGAGACCACTGATGGATCTGCTGCGTATCGTCGATATCCCTGCTATTAAAACAGAATACTTTAATAGGCTGACGTCTTCGCTCGCGGGTGTTGAGGGGACAAATACCATAGTAGATCAAACGCTTCTAGAAGAACAGGTAGCAGCTGTTACTAAAGCAATGATCATGTCAACAAATCACTCCACCAAGACATGCTGAAGTAAAGCCACCGTGGTGGGGTAAAGAACTAGCTAGGAAACGTAAGAAGGTAAGAAAAGCCCTAAATAGGGCCATGAATACCTCAATGGATTGACTATTATACAAAAAAGTCTGTAGGTATACAAAAAATGTATCAGGTATCGACGCTCAACAGGGTGGCGCAAATTCTGCGGTAACATAGAAACCTGTGAACAAGCGAATCGGAGTAAAATCCTAGCTAAGCCGAACACGCCGGGAATCATCTCTATAAAGAAACCCGACGGAATCTACTCAACATCGCCGGATGAATCGCAACGCATCCTAATTGAAACCCACTTCCTAGGTTGCTGTGTAAATGAAAGGGTAAACCGGCTTGAAAATACACTAACACCAACAGAAGAAGACTGAAATTTAGCACAGAGAGTGGTGACGATAGATAAAATCCATTGGGCCATTCATAGTTTTCTCCCCTATAGGGCGGCAGAACTTGAAGGCTTATTCCCGGCACCCCTACATGGGGGGGGGGGTAAAGTCCTAATAGTCAGACATGTTGCCATAATGAGAGCTTATTTGGCTCTTAAATATGTTCCTAGGGGATGGAGGGAAATGAAAGACACGTTCATTACCCAAACCAGGTAAGATCAACTATACAGACCCTAAATCCTACGGACCCATTAGCCTCACATCCTTTCTCCTTAAGACGATAGGGAGGATGTGTGAAAAGGAATTGAGGGGGTCGGCGCTAATTAACTAACCGCTACACGAAAAACAATACGCCCACAGCTTAGGTTATTTTAATAGCAAAAGATAAGTATATGTATTTTTACGAGCTTGAGGTTCGTGACAATAAATACTGCCGATTGAATTACCAAAATTTAAATTTTTATTACCGAACACCAATTAAAACTTAAAAGACACTAATAATTAATCACACTGATTCACTTTATTTCGCTCCGATAATTCGCTTGTCTCGCTAAATTCAATACTGCCCCGATCGCAGCTATCAACGGCTTTATATAGGGCTCTTCTACCGAAACATCCAGAATATTCCAGTAAATACGGGCGCCGACCGACCAGGCGCAGAAAGTTCGAGTTTGGGGCTTCTAGAAAGCTTAATTCTTCTGTTCAATACTAGATGGCGCTGTTAGTGGAAAGTTCAAGATTGACATTTTCTAGGAAGCCCTCCTCGCTCTGGTCCCCGACACTAGATGGCGCTAGTGCCAGGTACCAGACGTCAACTTAGGCGCGCAACAGTATGTAAGTAGATACTTGGATAGTGAAGTAAATTTCAACTAAGTTTTGTAATAAAGTACGTAGGTATTACTTCTGTAGATAAATTATTACTTAATTCTTTTTTGCTATAAGTACCTAAAAATGTAATAAATACAAAATCACCTTTCTTTGAACTTGATCGGTTGCTATCTGTGTGCTGTTTTGCTTCTTAATTATGTAATCTTAGTTACATAAATTAGTTAATAAATTCTGAAAGTGGTTAAATTTGCTAAACGACAAACTATTCTTCAAGTTTATGCATTTTTTGTAAAAAGAAAAGGCTGAAAACAAGCTGATTTAGCCATTCCAACATGTTCGTGCCCGAATGGAGAAGATAACCATTTTTTGTTTTATATCCCAAAAAATTCTACAAAAAATTATGAGAATAACTGCGTTTTTAAATTTTTTCTATTTTCAAAACTGACGGAGATATAAAGGCGCAAAGTTAACATTTTAGATCTAAGCCACGGGCCGAGCGCGACATCGTTGATGACGTCACAAGTTCCATCTTCAAAACAAAACATTTACTCGAATGTGCCCGTCGCATGCGGATCTATCTATCTATTTTTAACAAGAAACATTATAGTAGAACATGACACCATCTATTAAATATTGTGCTGTGCCTCAATGTAAAAATACGGCCACAAAAACACCTGAAAAGTTGTTTTTTAATGTGCCTAGAAAGAAATGGACAAATGTTATGAGAAGAGCACATCCTTTAGGACCGAACACGGTAGTATTTTGTTGTGAGGATCATTTCGATGTAAGTATTCAAATAATAATAACCTTCACATGATAGGTCTTGGTTATTGCTAGTAAATGCTTTCTATTAGGCATGTAGGTACCTACTGAGTCGCAGTGTTTAAGTAACTAACGATTCATTGAACCTTTCCACGCTTAATGATCACTTACATATTTAACTAAAACTACTTCAGTGTAAATAAACATCCAAACTTGGGTAAAGTACCTATGTAATGTAGATAAGTCAATGACCTGTCGTGAGTTCGTAAGTTTAGATACCTAACTATGTTTGCAGTACATTTTAAAATGTTTATAATGCATATAAAGGTTAAAATATGGAATATGTTAACAAACGTTTTTATATTTTTACGATATTTCGAGCAAAAACTAAACACACATGCAGAGCTGTTCAACTTTCAAACTTTGCGGGCCGCAAATAATGGAATAAGTTTGATTATGAAGTGGAGCACTTAAATTTTTTTTCGTGTTGTCGTATTTTTATGTATTACATTACTATATTACCAACTGCTACTGTATACCAACTGGTACATATTTTAAATATTGATGGAATACAATTTACGAGGTTCCTTATTTTTTATAGACTTTAAATAAGTTTGTATTTTGTTCTGGGTCGAAAACGATTTGGAAAACTACGTGAAGTACAAACTAGTTGGTGGTCCCCTCAAACTTAAAAAGATGTTTTGCCTCACAAGTTTGCTTGTCAAAATCGGTGAGGATATTAGCCACTTAACGACCGTTATATACTTTGAAGCAATTTCTCACTTTTTACATCAAAGTATACTTTGCGCTTTCGTATTTAGCTTAAATATTAGTTTCACAATATATTGCACAGAATATATTGACACAGGAAGCAATTAAGTCACTTAAAAAGTAAAAACTTGCGACATTACGGTGGTCATTCCTAGGACTGAATCAAATTCAATTACAAAATTTTTATTGAAAATTGCCAACAAGCCTCGAAAAGTAGATAAATAATTAAAGATAACTTGCCGTTCCATTGTATTTTCCATGATATCCGATATAATAACTTGTAATTCACAATTTTAAAAGCAAAATTATCACACGTTTATTCAACGAAATCAACGGAACTTTAATGACAATGACAAGATTCTTTTTATTTTTTCTATAGACGTTACTAGTAGTAACGTATATCATACAGCCAAGTTCATAATGAACATAGTCACGGTCTTATTCCACAGAGAAAGATAAAGAAATAAACGAATTTAGCCGCGAAATGCGACCGTGTTTTAATGGCGTGTTTAAATAAATTTAATTTTAATTTTTTACTGGCTGAAATCAGCCACCTCACAAACGAGACCGAAAGGCTGAACCTATTCTTATCATTAGCAAATGAAACCCAGAAGTATTAATGTAATAATGGGTACCTAAGTTATAAAAATATTATCTTATTCTTATACCTACCTTTTCATTTTGACTCCGCGTATTTCAGCCGCGACAAAATCTTTGTTTCTTAGAAAATATTCCGCCATCATCATGTCACGGACTATTGGAAGGTTGTCAGATTGACCCTTTTGAAACCCTTCTTCCATCATTAAATACTTAAAAACACCAGAGCGAACGAGGGCAAACAACTCACCCGCGAAATATTACTACAAACGTATGATCGGCGCGCTGGAACGGTATGGCGGCGCGGCCGCATGGAACGAATGACGTCACGCGCTACTCGCGGGCACGGGCGAGATTTTAGAAATGTACGTAAACTTTCCATGCTTATAACTTCGGTAATAGTGCACCGATCGATGTGAAATAAAAACTAGAATTATGTGTTTGGTCTAGATCTTTTACCTACGTACTTAAAAGTCTAATATTGTAACCTTGTTATCTTCTCCATTGCCGATATGACGGGTATATTTTTAGGGTGATCA
Source organism: Parnassius apollo (assembly GCA_907164705.1). Classification (NCBI taxonomy): domain Eukaryota; kingdom Metazoa; phylum Arthropoda; class Insecta; order Lepidoptera; family Papilionidae; genus Parnassius; species Parnassius apollo. The sequence goes on from CAJQZP010000393.1 coordinate 4,979,417, forward strand.
ATTACAAGGATTTAGACTAACAACAGTTTGTAAAATGCTAAATGATATTAAAATAATTGTATGTGAAGAAATAAAATATATATATATATATATATATATATATATATATATGCGATAACTGTACAAAAAAGAAATTGCTACGTTGAACAAATTACTTGTCGAATTGCGATATAAAATAAATTTTAAAGGTGTGTGTACCACACTATGGAAAATGTTAAAACGACTAGGATATAAATACAAAAAGTGTAAATCAAAACGAAAAAATTTAGTGAAACGAACAGATATATCTGCCTGGCGATTTAATTACTTGAATAAAATTGAAAGAATACCGAGAAGAGAGCCGGACTATAGTCTACTTAGATGAAACATTTATGCATTATTCTTATGGGGTCCCAAATTTGGCAGTCAGTTTCTGAAGGAGGTGTATTGTTCAGAGGATCAAGGTACATACACATATTCAGGAACTACAGACTGCTTTATAAATAATGAGTTACTGCTATTCAAGTCACAAACTAAATCATCAGACTACCATAACGACTGTTTTACCAAACTTGCCACGTAATTGTGTCCTTGTGATGGGCAATGCATCATATCATACTGTTCAAACATATAAAAGCCCTAATATGGCAAGCCTCAATGTAGATATGGTAGAGTGGCTTCAAAACAAGGGACTGTTGTTTTCACCAAATTTGCCAAAAATGTTTTATATGATTTAATAAAAAAAAAGTAAACCAAAGCCCATGTATAAAGCTGAATAATTAATAAAATCACATAGTCATAATGTTTTGCAACTGTCCCCATATCATGCGCATTTAAATCCAATTGAGGTAATGATGATCAAAAGTAATCACTTATAAAAGAATTATTTGGCTCAATAAGCAATCAGCTTTGGAATAAAGAGTGCTGACATGTTACAAAAATTGAAGATGAGTACATAGTGAAAGATAAAATAATAGTTGAAGGAAGTGATCGCTTTTTATTGTGGGTTAGCAGTGACACTGACGAAAGTGATAGCGACAATGAGCATCCAAGTAACATTGAAGAAAATATGATCCTTTTACACCTTATTGATCATAATTATAGAAAGTGATCCTTTTAACCCTGTCTTAATTAATTTAACCTGAATGTCCCCATTGATATATGAATTGTTTCAGAGAGTACACTATGACATTTAAAAAGTCATATAAGTATAGTCATCAGCACCTCCGTAGTAACAGTTGAATTTCGAAATTAATGCTCTTACTCATACGAAATAAAGACGTTTTTAAGGCTTAACTGTTAGCGCTAATTGCGTTCGACTGTACATTCCAAGTTTGAACCCGCAACCTCGTGCTTGAGATGCATGCATACATGCTCTTATATCCCGTTCCATAATACCTGTCCCTACATTTCGGGAACGCCATTCGCATTGAAACATGCAACACTGTAAATTACAGGGCTACCAATCATCACGCGTCAAGTTACGATGAACGGGCAATAGACAGAGAAACCTATAGACTAATGATTAGCGTTGCCTCGAGTGAGAAAGGACGATAACGTAGTTTTAGGTTTTACAATAATCTTTATGACTTTTAAACATATTTAGATAACATTTTTAATTGTTCTAAGAACTGAACTGAACATGATTCACCAATCTTAAGCTCACAAAACACTTTTTTGTCACTTAAACCAACTCGTAAACTCCTTAGGTCGATGCGAACTGTCAAAGTTGTTTAGCAAAGTGTAGTTTGCTAAATAAAAAACCGGCACGGAGAAAGGGACAAAAAATCACACCACTCTGTCTCATTTCTAAGCAAGACGTATGCATAAATCTATCTTTTTCGTGTGCGAATGCGAAAGACTACGTCAATTTGTCTATAGGTTTCTCTGTCTACGAGTATATAGAATTTTGGCGGAAACTTGGCCGTTGACTGACTGTACGCTCCTGTTTTGGCGTTTGAATAATGGTTTGAAGTGGATTTTAATTCGTAAAAGTGATGTGATTTTTGTGAACTAAGTGTCTGCCCGTATGAACTATTGGAGAAAACAACGAAACAAATGCTTTGATGTTGATTTAAACCTCAAGTTAATTTGATTGCTTGGGTGCCTTATGAACTTGAGTGGCTGTCGTCATCAACAGTCCGCTGGGTTGAGCTTTTGTGAAAATCTCCTGAAAACTTCGCAATGTGACGCATCCGCATATTGTAAAGATAAAATAAAGATTCTGAAAGATATTATAGGCTCAGAAGAGCCAGAACCCAGAGCCGTAAAGCCAGTTATATAAAAAAATGACTAGTATGTTGTTAAAATTATAATACGTAGACAGAGAAACCTATAGACAAATTGACGTCTTCTTTCGCATTCGCACACGAAAAAGATAGATTTATGCATACGTCTTGCATAGAAATGAGATAGAGCGGTGTGATTGTTTGTCCCTTTCTCCGTGCCGGTTTTTTTGTTTAGCAAACTCTACAGTTTGCTAAACAACTTTAACAGTGTAGCGATTTAAGGAGTTTACAAGTTGGTTTAAGTGAGAAAAAAAAGTGTTTTGTGAGCTTAAGATTGGTGAATCTTGGTAAGTTCAGTTCTTAGAACAGTTAAAATTTTTATCTAAATGTGTTTAAGTCATAAAGATTATTGTGTAACCTAAAAATTCGTTATCGTCCTTTCTCACTCGAGGCCACGCCGATCATTAGTCTATGGGTTTCTCTGGCTACGTTATAATAGCTATATGTATCTGTATCTGTGTATATTGCATCTGTATCTGTGGGAGTGGGAGACAACAAATGTCAAAATCAGAATTCATAATTGTATGAATGGATACAAAAATAGTGTAGGGAATAAATTTCCCAGATGATACAAATTTATGGAAATAAAATAACGCATTCTTGCTATTAGAATGGCTACTACAACAGCTTATGAACATGATGCTGAAGGTGAGAACTGATTATTTTCCTACGTTTATAATAATATCGCCCTTTTTAACCGTTTTTATCAACTAGTAATTGCAGTTTTAAAAGTTTTTAAGGAAATTATTTAACCGTTTTTATAAAATAAAACCATCCTCTTAATTCCTGTGTAATTACTAGTTTTAGGTTTTAGATGTTCGCTTTAAGCTCATAGTCCTTGCGGGAGTATCCTTGTAGGATATTTTTTGCTTAAGTTGAGTTTCACAGTCATGCCCTTTTTTATCAGGTTGTAAGTTTATACCAGCGACACAGCGTCCAGACGGTACTTGGAGAAAACCTCGACGGATTAAAGAGGGCTATGTTCCTCAGGATGAAGTTCCTCTATATGAAAGTAAAGGGAAACAGTTCAAGGCACGTCAAAATACCGGACTGCCGGTGGGACTAACCCCAGAAATTGTGGCCCAGGCTCAAAAAAAGAAAGGGCACAGTGGAATCGTTCAACCCATACCTGGTATGATAGTGAATGTGGATAAGAAGAAAAAGAAAAAGAAAACAGGTTTGTTATACACAGCTTTATTTATTTATCCTTTATTGCATTTCTTAAAACAAAAGAATATAAAGGGCTGACTTAATGTCTTCAGGCATTCTCTACCAGTCAACCCACGGAGGGGTGAGAATTTGGCATAGGTGTAGCAATATAGAATAAAACAAAACAATAATGATAATTAAATACATGATATAAACATACATACAATATAATGATTTCTTATATTTACGCGAACACTACACATTGAAATAATACTAGTTTTTATGGAATTTATCGCGTATATTTTAACTTTTTAAATACCCGACGTTATCGCATATATATGAATGAGTGAAGCCGGCCACAGTCGAGCGTGTACCTGCTGTACTGCCATATGTTAGAGGAGTCACTGACAAGATTGGCACACTGAAGCGTGCTTCCATCAAAACATACTACAAGCCGCTGAAGAAGATTGGTCAGTTTTTACCATCGGTCAAGTGTAATGTCCCTCTGCAAGATGCAGGAGTGTACAAGCTTGATTGTGAATGTGGTCTCTCCTACATAGGACAAACTAAAAGATCAATAAAAACCCGCATTAAAGAACATATAGCTGATGTGAAGAATCAACGCTCCGGGAAGTCTGCAGTCTGTGAACACATACAGGATCGCCCCCGTCACTACATCAGATTTGATAGACCGCAGATCCTCGCTAAAGAACACCGATTCCTTCCAAGGATGATTCGCGAGGCTATTGAAATCAAAAAACATCCTAATTTCAATAGAGAAGATGGCTGGGTGCTACCATCTGCTTGGGATCCTATAATAAATAAAATTAAATCCCAACCCAAGCATACAACTGCAAGACTTCAAGATACCATAAGTTCATACTGCATAGATCGGAACAAAAGTTAAATTTTAATCTATGGTAACCGCGGTTAACTATGACATATGGACGTTGAACATCTCAGTCCTGCCCGTGACCATGAGTGCTGTAAAGCATTCGAAACGTCGGGTATTTAAAAAGTTAAAATATACGCGATAAATTCCGTAAAAACTAGTATTATTTCAATACATACAATATGTACATATATTAGTACATACAAATACAACAGTCTGCTTAGCAATACTTATAACATTGATGAATCATGTAAGAAGCATTGTTTTTAATAGATGATTTCGAACCAATTTTTTTATTATTTATTGAGTGTTTTTCTGCAAAGAGTTCTAAAGACATGTAGCTTAACTGTGATAAGAGTTACATTTGAACTCAGAAGTAAACAGGATTACAGATTTTGTTGTTAGAGGAACCCTACCATGAGATGAGATGAGGAGAGATAGTGAAATTTAGTTATTTAATGAATATATTTACAATTACATAAAAAATAAGTATGCAGTCTAGACATGCATGTTTAAGAAATTTAATAATTTTATGCTATTTTAAAAAATATTTCAGGTATAGAAGAAGCAGTGGAAAAACTATCTAAATGTGAAATAACAGAACCTAACTTTAATACACCAAGTACTCCATCCAATATAACTGCACCAATTCAAGTAGACCCTGCGAAAAGACTTAAAAATCTAAGAAAGAAATTAAGAGAAATTGAGACCCTTGAAGAAAAAATCAAATCAGGGGCACTCAAAAATCCAGACAAAGATCAAAAAGAAAAACTCTCAAAGAAAAGTGACATAGTGAAAGAGATAGAGTTATTAGAAAAATCTAGTTAATAAGTTAAGCCAAATTGGATAATATTTAAAGATATTTTGAAAAGTCATGTATGATTTTAATTTTCTAAAATTAAGGTTCATCGAAATGATTGTGTTCTTTGACTCAATTATAAATTATTTACAACTTGCTTTTATGTTTTAGTACTTTCCTACATGTCATGCATTACACATTAAGTGCATAAGTAAATATGACTGAAGTTTTGATTGTGAACTGTATTTCTACAGTGTTAATAATCTGCAGGCCAAAAGCATCTCCAAGAGAATAAAACTTAGAAATTTTCAATTTCTAAGCTGTAGCCCATCAATGGTCCACTATTATACACATGAAAATTCAGAAATGTATATAATCAAACCCAAAAAAATTCCAGTTTTGGAACTAAGAACCGTTCCGTTTATCAACCCACAGGAATGCTTGTTCTTTTATCCAGCCTAGAAGGGGTGGATAGTCAGAATTCACTTTTTGATTGTTGTTCTGCCTTTCCACACCAAGTACAGTTCGACTGAAAATATATACATACTGTAATATATTATTGGTTAATTTTTAATAACCATATACTTGAACAAAAATTATATTACATATTGCATTTAAACCAAATTAAACTTCATTGTTTTAAATAATAATAAGTAATTTATATATTCTGCAATATGTCCAGAAAATGACCAACACTAATTTTATTATTGAGTAGACATAAATGTAGACCTATCCTGTATAAATTCATCTCACAATACAAGACATTTTAAAATTTGTTAAGTACCATACTATTTGTATTTATAAGTATGCTAATGTCTACTAAGTTATCTTGGGCAAGTTTCTATTATGTTTTTATAAACGACTACACAGACGAGGGGAAGATCCGGAGAAAAATAATACGCATTGAGCATTATAAAATCTATACAAAATTCTCTATCTTGTGGTCTAAACAAAAGTCAGGTTTTACTTCATTACAAAAAGATTGTATTGTATTTTGATAAAAAAAAAACATACCAAGCGAATGTCGGTAGCGTAAAAATCACAATTATTTCAATATATATTGCTCGAAATTATTTATGTAAAAAGATAAATTATATTCACACAAAAACTTACAATTTTATAGTAAAACACTATACCAAAACACTAGAAAAATTCAAAAATCAACACAATAACATTCACGCGAAAATGGCGTACGAAATAAACGTAGATTATAAAAAAATATTCATAACAGTTTTTTTATTGCACTAGAGGATAGAGTATTTAATATTGATTATATAATGCCAAACTTCTTCATAGAAAAGTAGTCTCTGGGTGGGTGCGACCTCATGAGACTGCTAGGGATTTGACAGAATATGGCCATGCTCATTAGACCGCTAGGGGGCTGAGAGGTTAATTATCATGCTTTCGTTACCTATGGGTCTATTTCTTTTCAATTTCGAAACATAACAGTATTGGCTTTTAAAAAATAGGGAAAACGAGTATACATGCGAAGTTTCTGTCGCCATTTCTTCTCCAGACAGAGTAACTTGCTTTTGAAACAGTAGTATATTATAAAACAAAATTTTGAGTTCTTATGTCAAGAAATAGAGATTTCATTTCATTCATTGATTTTAGCTGTGATATAAAACAAGAGCCATATAATTAATGTGCAATTCATCCATACATTAGATGCCTATAAAATTCCATGGCTGGACATAGACCTCCCCCATAGATTGCTTCATAGGGATATAGGATTTCGCCATAGTTGCCACTCTTGACATGTGGGTTGGCAACTGCAGTTTTTTATTATTTTAATTTGTTATCACAGGAAGACACTGTTGCATTTCTTCTGTTTTAGTATTACTCTTTCGCCTCTCACGACACCCACTGGATAATATGGGGTACTGGATATTCTTACACCACCACTACACAGTATGGCCAATTAGCCACATATTAGTTTTGTTGCATATAATAATAATGTCCTCCAGACCGACTTTCGGCCACGGCGGCCTGCCTCAACGGAGGCTAGTCATCGGCGCAGGACAGGAATATAGTGCCCAAGCGTATGCGCAAGCACAGGTACACTCTATTCCCTCACTCTCATAATCCAATGGGACGGTAAACCGACACAATCTGGGAGAGATCAGGCGCAGGACCAACGGCTTTACGTGCTTTCCGAGCGGGGGTGAGACAACGCCAACTTCCTGACTCTGGGCAGCTACTGAGAATTTCTTGACAGAAAAACTCAGTAATTGATTTTTTAGCCCGACCCGGGATTCGAACCCTGGACCTCATGATCAGTAATCGCACTACTACAACCACTAGACCAACGAGGCAGTTTTTATTGCATATAATAGGTACTCAAATGTATTAAATATTGCTGAAAATTTTTACTTTCAGGAAGATTTGATCACCTGAAAAGCTACAATGATATTAAAAAATTATCTAATATTTTTTTAATTAGATGTATACAATATTTATTACCATAATGAAAAAAACTGAAGCTAAAAATGTAAATTACCATTCAGTAAAATAAAAATGATTAATATAAACATAATTCTATATACTATTTTGATTCCATCTGGATAATAGCAGTATATCTGAATTGATATGCTGATGTTAAAATTGGTTTTCTATACCTCATTGTACACTTGATTAAACAAACAGAATGCTTATTGAAACAAGGGTTATGTATGCCAATGCCTGGCTAACAAGCTGTTTTATAAGTACATAAAATTTATGTTGTAAAGATTGGGAGTGTGTCGACGAGGGTCGCGTACCTGATACTCAGAATCACCAAACGGTATTCGCTGAAGGTCATACAGGTTTACGCACCATCCTCGGCATATCCCGAGGAGGTGGAGGAAATGTATGAGGATATTTCCAAAGCCACGCATTCCTCCAAAACCCACTACACGGTGTTGATGGGAGACTTCAACGCAAAACTAGGCACAAGAGAAAGCGGTGAGCTGAAGTTAGGGAAATTTGGAGTAGGGCAACGGAACCGAAGGGGCCAGCAGCTGGCCGACTTTATGGAGAAAGAGGGACTCTTTATGATGAACTCTTTCTTCCAGAAGCGGCCCCACAGGAAGTGGACCTGGTCGAGCCCCGACAGTTCGACAAAAAATGAGATTGACTTCATTATGACGTCCAGACGCCAACTGTTCAGTGATGTCTCAGTGATCGCAAGGGTGAAAACTGACAGCGATCACCGAATGGTTAGAGGCACACTGTACTTAAACGTTAAGTTGGAGAGGTCTCGTGTAATGAAGTCAACGCTCCGTCCGCCTCGTGCTCTAATCCAGAATCCCGGAAACTTTCAGCTCGAGTTACGTAACCGCTTTCAGTGCCTACAAGATTGCAATGCAGTGGACGATATGAATGACAAGCTCGTGGAAACTGTCCATGCGGTCGGAGCTAAGTTCTGCAAGACCCGCCGCAGAAGAACACAAAAACTCTCCAATCACACTCTTAATCTCATGGCTGTTAGACGGGAGATGAGGCTGCAATCGTCACAGATTTGACAGCATACAGGTAACTGAACAGACAGATCTCCAAATGCATGCGGCGAGACTTACGCAACTTTAATACTGCTCGTATTAAAGAAGCGATCGAGCGCAACCAGGGCTCCAAAGTCTTTGCCAGAGATCTGTCTGCCAGTAAGAGCCAACTGTCAAAGCTGAAGACTGAGTGTGGCAGCATCGTTTCCGGGACACCTGAGATTTTGAGTGAGATTGAGAGGTTCTATGGGCAGCCGTACACATCATCGTTGGAGCCACACGCAAGTGTGAGTAACGATCCAAGAGCAAGTCTTATCCGACACTATTCCGATGATATCCCGGACGTCAGTCTAAGCGAGATCAGAATGGCTCTCCAGCACCTTAAAAATGGCAGGGCCCCAGGCGAGGATGGAATTACAGCGGAGCTTCTGAAAGCGCGTGGAACACCGGTACTTGAAGTCCTTCAGAAGCTCTTCAATTCCGTCCTCCATGCTGGCACTACTCCAGAGGCGTGGAGCAGAAGTGCGGTGGTCTTGTTCTTTAAGAAAGGCGACAACGCTCTCTTGAAGAACTACAGACCAATTTCCCTTCTGAGCCGCGTCTACGTGCTGTTTTCGAGAGTCATTACGAATCGTCTCGCACGCAGACTCTACGACTTCCAGCCTCCCGAACAAGCCGGTTTCCGAAAAGGCTTCAGTACCATAGACCACATATTACATACCCTGCGTCAGATTGTACAGAAGACTGAAGAGTACAATCTGCCACTTTGCCTGGCGTATGTGGACTATGAGAAAGCCTTTGATTCCGTCGAAATTTGGGCGGTGCTACAGTCCCTTCAGCGGTGCCAAGTTGACTGTCGGTATATCGAAGTGCTGAAGTGTTTATACAGTAGGGCTACGATGGATATCCGAGTACAGAACCAGAGCTCGAAACCTATCCAACTGCAGAGAGGTGTAAGACAGGGTGACGTTATATCCCCGAAACTCTTCACCGCTGCATTGGAAGACGTTTTCAAGCTACTGGACTGGAAAGGATACGGTATTAACATTGATGGCGAGTACATCACTCACCTTCGATTTGCCGACGATATAGTCCTTATGGCAGAATCGCTGGAGGACTTAAGCACTATGCTCAATGACCTCAATAGTGCCTCCCAACGGATAGGTCTTAAGATGAACATGGACAAAACAAAGATTATGTTTAATGTCCATGTCACACCTATGCCGGTAGTTGTTGGGAGCACTATGCACGAAGTTGTTGACGAGTATGTTTACCTACCTTATCTTACCTTACTTTACTTGGGGGAGGCCTATGTTCAGCAGTGGACTTGTGAAGGACTGTAATGATGATGATGATGATGAAAATTTATGTAGTATAATATATTATACTTGTATAGTAGTTATAAAAACCCTTTTTACATTTTTTAAACAAAATACTGGTTCATCAACTTACATTGCTTTAAGTTTTAACTTATCTTAAGTTGGTGAATTAATGGATTGTAATGGTTGTGTTTTTATTAGCACCCCTTATATCATAAAACAGATTGTAATGAAGAATGAAACATTTGTTGAATATAGGAATCAGATTCAGTTACTGTAAATCACAGATGAGTTTCACTAAAGACAACTTGTATAGACAAATATACCGTCTAGTTTTGGCTAGTTGGTAGCATTTAGTATGATTGATTAGCTAATAAGACATAATTAGAAAAATATTAAGAGAATATAAAATAAAATTTATTATATATCCACCACATATAAAATTAAAATTGATCAAAACTGTAGGTTGTGGAATTTGAATATTTTAATGGATGAGCACATAAAATGATTATTCTTATAGGTATACAAAATATGATGGAAATAAAAGAATAATGTTGTTTTATAAAATTTAATTTTTGTGAAATCTTTTTAGCCAAATTCCCGCTATGACTGAATTAAGGGCTGGGATTTTAGTACAATTATTTGATATCAAAATATATAGCATTAATTTTCTTAGACCTGTGTAAAAAAGTATTATTAACACATTTGAATCTTTATTAGAATTATAGTCTAATAATGCTGTACCAAAATATTACCTATTAACAATTCATAAGCGATTGCTATCCAGTAAGCCTTTAAATTTGGAGTGAAATGGAATGGTTGATATTAGAGTGAATACAAGAAATTTTTTCATAGTTAATCAATTGTGCTGATAATCATTTAACTAGGCATCCTTGTCCAACCTGAAAAAGGTGAAATATCAATGAGTAAGATGACAAATATAAAGCTCACACGCATATGGCATTAGCTCCAATTAATGTTCATTTTTATTTTCAGATTTTATTTTGATATAATTTTATTTAGGTTGGGCAAAAATTAAGTTGACAGCTTTAATATATTATTTGGGTACATATAAATAAAACGATTGAATACATGAACAAAAAGAATTTCAAAATATGAAATAGTAAAATATCTAGTATATAGTTAAGTTGCAGGAGCTGTGCTGAAGCTTTTTAGAAACTGTTAAATATGTCTCTATGACATTTTATAACCATTTCATTACAATGATGAGTTAAAACTAATTCAGTGCAATAGTGACTTCCTTAACTGATACATTACTATGATAAGGACTATAATGAATTTTATTTTGAATACAACAGTTTTTATAGGATGGTCAAACTTAGTCTGTTGATTAAAAGCATGATACCTTGCTTTGACCAGCAATAACAATTATACAGTGGGGTCAGCGTCTTCTGCACTTATGTTTTCAGTGGCACAATTCGTGATCAACATGTTACTGTAAAATTATGACTACTTGCAAATATCATATGAGTAATTTAATATAAAAAACTAGGTCAGGACAATTTGCGATGTTGTTATGATGTTGAAAGAATTAAAACAGCAATAAGGGTCGGCTTTAGTAATCTGCTGCATGATTTAACTGATTATTTTGGCTTTAGTTGACAGGCAATGATGCTATTGATTACCATCTAGCTGCTTTTTATGCCGGAAATTTATTTTTCGAGATATCGATAGTTAAAGTTTTGAGGTTATATTGGGTTGGCTAGTCCAGTTGAAACCGGATAAAAACAAATTTCACCAAAAATAGTGTTCTCTGAAGTAGATTTCCGATACTTGATTTTTTAATTATGTTTTCAATTTAGGAGGATTGTCAGGGTTAAGCTCGAACCATTTGCACTGTTTTTGGATTTGGGAAATGCCTTTTGAATTAATTACTATAAAAATAAATTTCACTTTAAATTACATATAATGAAACGCAAATATATCAATTTGTTTTTTTTAACACAGATACACTCATATAAAAGGTAATCACTCAGACCCAGATAATCCATTTGTGCCTGGAGATGGGACTTATATACAACAAATTGTGTTGCAGTGAAGAGCAGTCAAAAGGTTTTTCAGAAAACAAAATTATAACAATTCACATTACATTATTTCATTAACCACTCTAGTAGCAGAGTTAAGAGCAACTAGACTTTATAGATAAAATTGGCGAATTAGCACACCCCGACTCCACTCCACGTAGTCTTGTCTGCTCTACCCCTAGAGTGTTTTTGTAAAGCCGTAGGCACGGAAGGAGAGCAGCTCCTGCACGCTGTAGCATATTGCAGGCACCTAAGCAAACCGTAGCGGCTGAGGCTGGTCGCCGAAGGCAACCAATAAGCCAAAGCTACGGAGGTGATCATGGGTGCCTGTGATTTGCTACGCAAGGGCGAAGGGGCTGCACTTCCCACAGTGCCGAAGCCGTTGCAGAAGTAACTGCATCAATATTCCTGTATAAAAAAGTGAGTATATGATTTTACAAAAAAGGGGTTTCCGGCACTTCCCCCTTTTAGGAGGTTCCTACCCCAGCCCCCCCCCCCCCCCCCCCCACTCGGCGACCATATATTCATGCAGCAGATTACTAAAAAAATTCAAAAAAAGGGGGGGGGGTTCCGGCACTTAATTCTTTTAGGGGGGAGGTTTCTACCCCTCCCCCCCTTCCACCCGCCCACTCGACGACCATAAATTCGTGCGGCAGATTACTAAAGAAATACCAGCAATAATCAAGTGAGTAAATAAATTCAAGGTTAGCAGTTACTTACCTAATCTTATTTTAAATAAATTCGTTCCTTGCTTTCTGTCTCGCATAATTACCCAAACATGCTAAGATTCCTATAACAGCAATACCGACACCCAAAACGGTAGCTAAGAAATCTCCAAAGTCATAGCCTGTGGATGCTTCAACATTGCATATTGCTAGTAAAGCGAACACAATTGTACATAATTGTAGATACATTATAGTGTCAAATTATTTTACTGCGTCTTTCTTTAAAAGCGACTTCAATGTTGTTGTTGTTATTATGAATGTTCCAAGCACAGATTTCAAAATTTATTGCTTAGCTTGATTGTTGACGATTGTTGATGTTAGATGATTGACAATTGATAATTGACATAGACCACCAGTGTGACCATCTTTAAAATACAGATCCTGCCTTCCTTGGTTAAAAACCTGCCAAAGTCTGTAGTGAAAAATGCCTAAATACTGCCAAATTTATTTACTATTGTATTAAAAAAAAGTAAAAATGCACTTTTAAAGTTGCTTATTGAATGTGATATAAACATTTAACTGTGGTAGAGCCACGCAGCAGCCTTTGCTGTTGCACGTATGAGCCGGTTCCAACCGGGGTGGTACCACGACCTCACAGAAGACCGGCATGAAGAAGAGGCTTTGCTTTTGCGTTTCGTCTGGTGAGTGCAGGTGGCCGGAGGCGCAATGCCTCCCCCCCCCTTAACATGGTACCCCAGGAGGGCACCAGCACCCTTGGTGCCGGGAAATCCCTCGCTGAGCATCCACGCCAAAACTCCCCTATTCTTCTTGATCTTGGGTGCTCAGGCTGCCCCTCGTATTCTGGGGTGGAGAGGGTGGGGGGTGAAACTTCGCTCGAGACTAAACCTGCACGGGGCAAATGGAGCAATAAGTCAAAGGCGCGTCGTGCCACGCTATCCGTGGATTTCTGCAACATCAGGGGACTTAATTCAAACCTTAACACCATCCACTACCTTCTGGAAACAGCGAAACTGGCCTTGCTCTTTCTAACCGAGACACAGGTGTCCTCTCCGGCTGACACTTCATATCTCTCCTACCCGGGTACAGATAAGAACACTCTTTTGTGCCTCGGGCTGGATTTTGCGTGTACGTCAGAGAGGACATCTATATTCGACGTATCGGCAGCCTAGAAGCTACCGACCTATCCATCTTATAGCTACGCGTAGACAAAGACCACTATCCCCGCCTCTACGGGTGCCTATATAGGTCCCATAGCGGTAATACCGACACAGACCGACTGATCGACCACGTCCAGATAACTGCAGACTCCGTGCTACGACAGGTCCCATCCGCAGAGATTGTGATACTTGGTGATTTTAACGCCCACCATGCTGAATGGCTTGGTTCTCGTTTAACCGATCATGCGGGTAGATCTGTTTATGACTTTGCTTTGGCATCTGGTCTGACACAACTGGTTACCTCGCCTACGCGGATCCTGAGATGTGGAAGATCATGTACCTTCCCTGTTGGATCTTCTGCTGACCTCTCATCTGGACTGATATCGGGTCTCCCTTGATGCCCCTCTTGGCTGACCTGGCTGGACCATTGTCTGATCCGGAGTACGGTGCCACTCACGCTCCAATCGCGGTTGCGTACTGCAGGTTGCCGCCGTGTTTGGCATTATAGGTCAGCCGATTGGGACGGAATGCGATATTTTTTTGCATCCTACCCTTGGAGGCTGGTTTGGTTCTCACCGGATGATCCCACCGTTTTTTGAATAGAAAAAGTGTCAGTCTTTTCGAGTGTGGGTCATCAACATCATCATCATTACAGCCCTTCACAAGTCCACTGCTGAACATAGGCCTCCCCCAAGTAATGCCACAAAGCACGGTCTTGAGCCACCTGCATCCATCGACTTCATGCATGTCTTACCAGGTCGTCACTCCGTCTAGTTGGGGGTCGCTCTACAGTACGCCTACCGGTACGAGGCTGCCACTCGAGAACCTTTCTTCCCCATCGGTTATCGGTTCTTCGAGCTATATGGCCAGCCCATTGCCACTTCAGCTTACTAATCCGTTGGGCTATATCGGTCACTCTGGTTTTACTGCGGATATCCTCATTTCTGAGTCTATCACGCAGAGAAACTCCGAGCATAGCCCTCTCCATAGCTTGCTGAGCGACCTTGAGCGTCCTGATACGGCCAGCAGTGAAGGACCACGTCTCAGATCCGTAAGTCATCACTGGCAACACGCACTGGTTGTATACTTTAGTTTTCAGAGATTGAGGTATACCTGACGAGAAGATGTGTCGTAATTTCCCGAACGCTGCCCAGCCGAGTTGAATCCGTCGATTGATCTCTCGGTCGAAGTTGGACTTACCTAGTCGGACTATTTGTCCCAGGTAAACGTACTCGTCAACAACTTCGAGCATAGTGCTCCCAACAACTACCGGCATAGATGTGACATGGACATTAAACACGATCTTTGTTTTGTCCATGTTCATCTTAAGAGCTATCCGTTGGAAGACACCATTGAGGTCATTGAGCATAGTGCTAAGGTCCTCCAGCGATTCTGCCATAAGGACTAAATCGTCGGCAAATCGAAGGTGAGTGATGTACTCGCCATTGATGTTTATACCGTATCCTTTCCAGTCCAGTAGCTTGAAAACGTCTTCCAACGCAGCGGTGAAGAGTTTTGGAGATATAACATCACCCTGTCTTACACTTCTCTGCAGTTGGATACTCGGATAGCCATCGTAGCCCTAATGTACAAACACTTCAGCACTTCAATATACCGACAGTCAACTTGGCACCGCTGAAGGGACTGTAGCACCGCCCAAATTTCGACGGAATCAAAGGCTTTCTCATATATCACATATGCCAGGCAAAGTGGCAGATTGTACTCTTCGGTCTTCTGTACAATCTGCCGCAGGGTATGTATGTGGTCTATGGTACTGAAGCCTTTTCGGAAACCAGCTTGCATAGCACTGCATTGCAATCCTCTAGGCACTGAAAGCGGTTTTGTAAATCGAGCTGAAATGTTTCGGGATTCTGGATTAGAGCACGAGGGGGACGGAGCGTTGACTTCATTAGACGAGTCATTGGCAACGTTTATTCAGTGTGCCTGTAACCACTCGGTGATCGCTGCCAGTTTTCACTCTTGCGATCACTGAGACATCACTGAACAGTTGGTGTCTGGTCGTCATAATAAAGTCAATCTCATTTTTTGTCGAATCGTCGGGACTCGACCAGGTCCACTTCCTGTGGGGCCGCTTCTGGAAGAAAGAGTTCATCATAAAGAGTCCCTCTTTCTCCATAAAGTCGGCCAGCTGCTGGCTCCTTCGTTTCCGTTGCCCTACTCCAAATTTCCCTACTTTCAGCTCACCCCTTTCTATTGTGCCTAGTTTTGCGTTGAAGTCTCCCATCAACACCGTGTAGTGGGTTTTGCAGGAATGCATGGCTCTGGAAATATCTTCATACTTTTCCTCCACCTCCTCATCGGGATGCGCCGAGGTTGGTGCCTAAACCTGTATGCGAATACCGTTTGGTGATTCTGAGTATCAGGTACGCGACCCTCGTCGACACACTCCCAATCTTTACAACTTTGTTGACGAGAGACTTGTGGACGATAAATCCGACAACTCCTTGGGACAGATGGTCGCCCTCCCGTTGGTAGAACAAGTTGCCGGACTCGAGGATTGCCGTGTCCTCCCCCTCTCTTCGGACCTCGGATAATCCAATAATATGCCAGTGCAACTTGTCTACCTCTTCTTCCAGCTCCAATATCTTCTCGTCAGTCCTCAGGGTGCGTGCGTTATATGTTGCCAGGTCGAGTCGACGTAGGTGGCAACCGAACCTCCACCGGAGATTCTTAGCACCCCCTGCCCCGCCGTTACCATGGTAGAGTGTCGGTATATTCGATTAATTGTAAACCATTTTACAGTTCTTATAAAAAGGGAAAAAGATTCGATTTCGATTTTCTAGGGTAAAATATCGAGTCTCTGGATCGATTCAGTACTATATATCGTAATAAAAAATCGATCTTTTTGGCACAAGTAATCGATTTTAGATCATCATCCCTACTGTCTAGTCTATCTATCTATGATATATCGGCTAGAGAGAAGTATTGCCAGGTCTAGAGGTTTTTCCTCAATCTAGGGGTTTTTGGAGGACGTTTAGGTTTTTTTAGAGGTTTTAATATCACGAAATTAATCTAGAGGTTTTTCTGAAGGTTTTTCAATAGTCTTACCAACTTCCGAATTCTTTTTCAAAACAGACAATGCCAACAATTCATTATCGATATAAAATATCGATATGGTAGTATCGCAATTAATTTGTCCGTCTTATACTCATAACTTTTTCTATATTGATGTATTTAACCTACATATAAAATGTAATAGTGTTGGAGATTTAGATTTATGTGTTTTGTTTTGTTGTTTTTTTGCCTTAGTGACACAAAATTTTATTGAGTAGGTGTGCAGTACTGTCTATGTAGTGTTTCTTCCTTCGCACTGAAAATGACAGACTTTTTTGTTCGTAGCATGAGGCGCATTACTCGTCCATTGGGTTGAATAGTCTAAGTACGTAGCTTGTATGTAGTAGAAACTTTTTATTTTTGATAAATCTGATTCACACGAAACTTGACCGAATAAAAATTCAGAGGTTTTTTTATCCGCCTACATAGGGAAACTAGGGGTTTTTTGGAAAAATCTAGGGGGGAAGGTGAAAAAAATCTGGCAACACTGCTAGAGAGTACTATATTCTTTGCTCTGATACAAAATTTATCCTACTTGTATTGGTTAGCTTGCTACATATTTATTTATCTATGGTATTGGTACTTGGCTACTTGGCTACTTGGTAGAATTATTTGGATCCAATTTAATTTTCATATTTGATATAATTTAAATAATTTGTTGAATCTTAGGGACGATTTTACTACAGGCAATGATTATTCAATTAAATAAAAATTATTTGCTTCTGTTATAATCCCATAAATAACCTTATCTTTGTTATGACCAACTGATACTCAGCTCAAGCAATATTGTTCTTCAGTGAGAAGTTTGATTTACAATAATTTAAAATGAGTTATTCTGGAGGGAGTGGAGGCAAAGGATTTGGGTTTGCCGGGTTTACGATGCCGAAGCGGAACCCATCCAATATTTCCCTACATGCTGTTCCTCCACCGACGACTTCAATGCATGCAGTTCCGCCGCCAACTTCTGGTCTATCTAAGCAAGGCTATTCGACAATGAATGCCATCACTCAAAATGCCGTTGCCGGCAACTGGGGGACCCTAGGGAAAAAACGTTCAAAAACAGAGGATGAGTGAGTAATCAATTTCAATTAATGTGCCATGTCAAAGTTCGTTAGTAAGTAAGTATAGTGGCGGTGTAAGAATATCCATTACCCCATATCATCCTGTGGTTGTCGTAAGAGGCGACAGAGGGAAACAAATCTGGAGTGGGCACTAGTATATTCCTAATAACTAAATGTAAAAATCTGCTTGTCAACCTGGTCGCCAAGCGTGGCAACTATGGCAGCAGAAGTGAGAGGGTGGTATCTATCCAGACGGATTTCTCGGCAGAGAAGAAGTCCAACCACTTCGAATTTTTTGATTTTTGATGTTAATATACTACTTTTGCACTTTTTCTCTGATTTGACGCTTTGTATAACATATGTCTAATAATTTTTAGGTATTTTGATGAGGATGATGAGCCACCAACACCAGCCCTTGCATACATTCCAGCACCAGGTAGTCCAACCTATGAGGCTGCTTCAAGCTCTCAGGTATTTCCTATAAAATATAGCTTAAATAAGACAGTTTGATTGCATCATCAAAATGCTTGACTGATGAGGTTTTTTAATCAAAATAAAATAAAATAGCAACATTTTGTTTCATAGATTAGGTCATAGTTTCAATCGTTTGTATTCCATTGTTTATTTGATGGAAATATGATATTTATCTACAAATTTTTAATATTTTTTAATGGATAACTGTAGAGATAAAAATAGGATTTCCATTAAAATTAAATAAATATTAAAAAAACCTTGAAAAGAACCAGTGTAATTACATTCCCAATGAAATGGATGAGAAGGATCTGTTACTGATGACAAGGCATTACATCTAAGTTTCAGGAGTGACATGCATAGAGCTTGCCACTAACTAATATGTGGTAGAGGCATACTGCAGCTATATTAGTTGTATAGTCATGGCACAAATGGGTCGGCTCGACCGGGTAAGGACCACTCTCTCACAGAATACCAGCGTAAAATAGTAGCTTAGTGCTGCTGTGTTTTGTATGGTGCCAGCCTTTTAAAAGGAATATTTACAATCATCAAAGTTTTATATGAGACACAGTGGCCACTTTAGTGCATTTGCATCAGATATTATATTTTTAACCCTAACAACTTCTCATTGGTATACATTACTAAAGAAAATAAGTTCTAAAGCAGTAAAGTAACATACTTGAAACAACTAGGAATTTGTACAATTTGAATGTGATTAGTTTAGTAATGAAATTTAACATTGTTTATCACTTCTTTCATGTTTTGCATACTATAATACGAGGGTGGATTGAAAAGTACTCGGCCTAACCAAGAAAATAAACACATACTAAATCAGTTATATTTTTATTTTTCTACATAATCACCATCAAGTTCAATACACTTTGGCCACCTCCCCTTCCAAGCATTTAGACCGTTGAAAAAAAATGATTCTTCCTTAGAGTCAAAATATGCGTCTACAGCTGCTTTGACCTCGTCGTTTGTCGAAAATCTTTGACCTCCCAAGTGCTTTTTTAGGTTAGGGAACAGAAAGAAGTCTGATGGTGCCAGATCAGGTGAATACGGCGGATGCGGTAACAGTTCAAAGCCACAGTTGTGAATTTCAGCCATTGACTGTACGGACGTGTGAACACGGGCGTTATCTTGATGAAACAGGACTTTTCTTCTGAGCACATTCCTCGACAGGTGTAGTTATCATTTATATCTGACCCCTTCAAAGATATCAATCATAATCACACCTTTCGAGTCCCAGAATACTGAAGCCATCACCTTATTTGCCGACAAAATCGACTTAGCCTTTTTAGGGGGTGGTGAACCAGGTCTTCTCCACTGTTTTGATTGTTGTTTTGTTTCTGGTGTACAGTAATGAACCCATGTTTCATCCATAGTAACAAAACGATTCAAAAAATCATCTGCATCGGCTTCAAATAACTCCAAACAGTCGCGTGAAATAGTCAATCGCGTCCTTTTTTGTTCAACTGAAAGCAGTCGCGGAACCCACCTCGCAGACACCTTGTGGAAACCCAACTCGTTGACAATGATGTTTTGAGTTCGTTCATAAGAGATGCCTATAATCTCGGCTATCTCTCTAATTTTTAATCTGCGGTCTCCCATTATTAAATCAAGTACTTTTTAATATTTTCGTCAGTAGTTGACGTCGAAGGCCTTCCAGAGCCGGGTTCATCTTTCACACTCTCTCTACCACGCTTAAATTCTGCTATCCATTTTTTGACAGATGAATATGACAGAGCACAATCGCCTAATGTACTGACCATGTCATCATGGATGGCTTTTGATGACAGCCCCTTCTTATGGAGGTACTTAATGACGGCACGCTGCTCGATTTGCTCCATTCGCGGAAATTATGTCCGATTACTTTGTTAATAAATTTATAAAATCACAACTAATTATCGCACATGTTTCGAACTTCACACAATGAACTAGTCTGAACTGAACTAAATAATGTGGGTAGATTTGATTTTTAGAATTGAATGGATCTGTGTTAGGCCGAGTACTTTTCAATCCACCCTCGTATAATGGCCTCCTAGTTTATAGTTATTGAGTTTGGGTGATGATCAAGATGTTCAACTATGTCTATGCTTATCACCTAGATTCTTTAAGTTTTCCTCCAAGGATTTTCTTACATTGCTGAGACTGTTACTATTAAGAGAAAAAAAAGAGAAATAAGACTACAGTGTAGAGTATATATTTTCAGAATAGGGAAGTTGATAACCCAGTTATTATGAGTGACCACTCTCAACATTGAGCTATGCTGTGATATGCCTAATTGCCTCCTCTTTGGCTGTGATGAAGAAATAGTACAAATGTAATATTGCTAAATGTTACTTTTGATACATTATCCTGCTTGGTTTTTGCTGATCCTTTCTAAGTGAGAAGTATTTCTTTTAGAAAATATTCTATTCTATTATTCTGTACACACTATTAGGCTGATGATGATGAAGAGGATCCCCTAGATGCATATATGGCTGGCTTGGAGAAACAAGCTGCAAAAGACTTGGTTACTAGTAAAGAAAATGCAATTGCGGGTAAAGGCGACAGTGGCAGGGGTACCAGGGGAGACATAGATGAGTTAGATGACGAAGAAAGTTATTATAAGTGAGTATAGATAATGATATAATTACACCTTTACATTACCTTTGCACATGTGCTAGAGCATGTATGAGCACTTTCATAACTGCCCGCATAGCAGCAAAGAACATATGCAAACATTTGCACTACAACTGGGAATTATCTCTTGTAAGTTAAAGCTATTTTATTAGTGATTTAGTTCATATAATCAATTTATCTGTAAAAATTGCTACATCATTTTGCTGCTTAATGTGTGTTTACCCTTTAATTTTCTAAAGTTTTCATAGAACTATAACTATCTTAAATATTATAAAATGGTGTTTATTAAAAACAGTTTTTACTCAATTAATTTTTAGTTTGGTGAAGAATTCAGTAAATTGGAATGCAAGTCCACCATCAATTATATATGTTATAATATGATAATTAGAGATGGGCCGAATTTGGATTTCACCGAATACGAAAGTTCGGTGTTATTGTTATTTACTGAACCGAATATTCGGCCGTACATTATTCAGCAGGATCACTTCGGTACATAACCAATTTCTGTCGAAACTTGTTACCTTAAAGCGCGTAGGATTGGTGCCGGACTCTGCCCCTCGCTCCCCCGCCACAAGTGACATGTTGCATTATCTAGTACTGAGTAAATTGCTGGCAAATGCTTATGTTTAGGCTATTTTTGTAAGAAAAAAGTATTTTGCTGTGTTATTCGTGGTTATAATTTATAATTATATGATAAAAATGAGTGGCAGGAGATCTACTAAGATACAAGAGTGTAATATGGTCACCTTAAGCTTTGTCACCCTTTAAAACCAAAACTAAGAGAGGACAAAGACAAAAACACAAATTCGTATCTAATATATCAAGAAAAAACAAACAAACATACTTCGGCAATAATTAAGAGCACTTCGAAAAATTCACTAAAAAAAACTAATTACACTACATATACATACTAAAATCTACTAAAGTATTTAATATAATGTCATCTATTGAAATAGCTTCGATGAAGCAGGGCCCTTTTACCTTTTATTATTTGATTGACTGATGAAAATCTATTGTATTACAAAGCCATCTATGCAAACAAGGCTTTAGTTTTTGAGTTTTGAGGAAGTGACCATATTAACCGGATGACTATATTACCTTAACATACTATATTTGGATTTATTTTAGAGAAACTTACGACCAAAGTAAAGTGAAATATACTAATGTAATGTAATGTTTCTTTGTTTGGTTCCAAAAACATTTTATCAAGCTTTCTATTTGCTATAATTGGAAATAAATTCACGGTGCCTCAAAAACATAGCACTATAAAAGTAGATTTAATCAATAAATAATATATACTTTCAACAGTAAAGTTATGAAAGACATGGCATTACACAATTCGAACATTTCAATACAGTGGACACTTTGAGTACCACTTTAACAAATATTCAGTAAAGCTGCCGAATACTGGATATGAAACGAATATTCGGTCCATCTCTAACAATAATAATGTCCTCCAGACTGAATATCGGTCACGGCGGCCAGCTTCAATGGAGACTAGCCATTGACACAGGACAGGATTATAGTGTCCACTGTCCAAGTGTAGTGTATGCGCAAGCACATGTGTACTCTCTATGACCTCACTTTCCGTGACTTTAATGACTTGGGACTGAATGATGAATTGAGACTGTAATGGGGTTGAAAATCGACACAACCAAAGCGAGATCAGGCATAGAACCAACGGTTTTATGGGCTTTCAGAGGCATGGGGGTGAGACACTGCCAACTTCCTGACTCCGGGCAGCTACTGAGAATTTCTTGACAGCTAAACTGAATAACTTATTTTTTTTTGGGCCGACCCAGGATTCGAACCCTTGACCTCATGATCATCACTTTTACAATCACTAGACCAACGAGGCTGTTAATCATATAACTTAATTATATAACAACATTTACATTTTAGATATA
Source organism: Parnassius apollo (assembly GCA_907164705.1). NCBI lineage: Eukaryota > Metazoa > Arthropoda > Insecta > Lepidoptera > Papilionidae > Parnassius > Parnassius apollo. The sequence continues at coordinate 5,002,349 of CAJQZP010000393.1, forward strand.
TGGAAGAAAATCCCCTAAGTAACGCTGGTGATGATTCTGACTTAGAAATTGAATATGATGAAGATGGTAACCCCATAGCACCATCAAAGAAAAAGTTTATTGATCCACTACCTCCTATTGACCACTCTGAAATAGAGTATGAGTCTTTTGAGAAGAACTTTTATGTTCCTCATGAAGAAATTGAAAATTTAACACACCAGCAGGTTGAGGATTTGAAAAAGAATTTGGGTGTGAAGGTTAGTTTCAATTCAAAAAGTTATAACTTTACCATGATTTAGTTTCTGCACTTGTTTAGTTACTAAGGATTTCGGTTAGGTTAGTTCAGGTAGGTTGTCAGTAAGGTTTTCAGTCTTTTTGCCTTTTATTATTTTTCCCACTTTATTTCTCATAAGTGTTGGTTTTATTCCTCACACAATATAATTTATAAACACTTGAGAAAACCCCTAAAATTTACCATTTCTCCATCCATTATATTTGTCAATAAATATATATTGTAATAATACTATATTATGTATGTTTTATGAAACTTGAGGCGTAACTATTACTAGTATATCTAAAATATGGCACATGAATACAGTATGTCATATAGATATTGATAAACATACCAATTTTTTTATTTTATGAATGAATAAAATGAAGCAAGTATGAATGAAACTATTTTTTTGCGGATGTTATTGCGTTTTATTAACTTATTTTTATGTATACGCCTTTTCTAGTACTTTACAACACCAATAGTCACATGAGGAGGTTTACAGTGATGTTCAACCTCCTAATGTCATAGTTAACCTTGGCTACCTTCAGCTTATTTGGTCGGATCTATCTCATTAAACATGATAAAATCTGTAAAAAACTTGTTTTAATCAATGTGTAGTGTTATGGACCATGAATATTAAGGTGGCTTTCATTCATCCATTTGAAAAGTAGCAAATATGTAGTCTGTAGTTATATTACAATGATAATGTATAAATATTGACTGTACTGTGTGATTTTATTATTTTGAACTGTTATCAGGAAGTTGTTTCTTCTCTGTTACCTTTTACAAAAGTCATGGGATGATATATGATAATATACATAGGGTACAGTGATCATCTATAAACTAAAAAATCTAACCTTGTGGTGGCGGTGTGAGAATGTCCATTACCCCACATCACCCCTTGGATGTCGTAAGAGGAAACAAATCAGGAGATGGGCAGCAGCATCTTCCTAATAAATACAAAAAATCTGCATTTGCCAACCTGCTTGCCAAGCATGGCAACAATGGCAAATATCCCTCCCATGAGGTAATCTATGGGGAGGCCTATGTTAAGCAGTGGACTTTAATATGCTGTAACGGTAACAGTAAAAAGTCAATAAAAATTAATAAATCATAATAAAAATATTAATTATTTTGCAACCTTCCGCTAACTAAATACAATGATGTGTCTTACCTGCATTGAAGACACATCGTTAGCGGAAAGTTGCAAAGTAATTAATATTTTTATTACAATGGATTTCCGCAAAGTAACACCTGATTCTATTAATTATAATAAATCATAATCCACATATTATTTTACATTTTACAATTCATAATTAAATAAACATTTTCAGATAACAGGGCCTGATCCTCCAAAGCCTGTAAGCAGTTTTGCGCATCTGGGTTTTGATGAACAACTCATGAAAGCAATACGCCGCTCTGAGTATACCCAGCCAACTCCAATCCAAGCTGCTGGTGTGCCCGCTGCATTATCTGGCAGAGATCTCATTGGTACGTTTAATTGATCATTACGGTCAGGATTGTGAAATATTATTAATATTTGGCATATTCAAGCAGTGATTGAGAAATATGGCTAGAAGAAAATAACCATATAGCTCCCAGAACTGACTACCGATGAGGCAGAAAGCTTGTTGACTGGTAGCCTCATACTGGTAAGCAGTGAGATGCAGGTGGCACGGGAATGATTTGTGGCATTCCTTGAGGAAGATCAATGTTCAGCAGTGGACTTCTGCAGGGATGTAATGTTGATGATATTTTAGAGTACACATGGTGACATTCTCTTGATTATACTATGACCTGGGTGGTAAAATCGTCACCATAAGTCTGTAGCAATTCACTGCTGGATATTGGCTTACCTTGTACTTTTGGATAAATGGTGAATTTAATTCTCTTATCCTCTGAATGGCTTTTGTTAATAAAATAGCTGATTTCTAGAATATGTCAGACAAAGATAGGGCCCGTCAGTGGACCCCAAAGATATCATTATCATCATTACAGTCCTTCACAAGTCCACTGTTGAACATAGGCCTCCCCCAAGTAATGCTACAGAGTACTGAGCCGCCTGCATCCATCGACTTCCTGCATAACTTACCAGATTGTCACTCCATCTAGTGAAGGGTTCATCTTACACTACGCCTACAAGGCTGCCACTCGAGAAATCTTTTTTCCTCATGGGTTATCGGTTCTTCGAGCTATATGGCTGCCCCATAGCCACTTCAGCTTACTAATCCGTTGGGCTATGTCGGTCACTCTGGTTCTACTGCGGATCGCTTCTGAGTTTGTCATACAGAAAACCCCGAGCATAGCCCTCTCCATAGCTCGCTGAGCGACCTTGGGCGTCCTCATACGGCCAGCAGTGAAGGACCACGTCTCAGTTCCATAGGTCATCACTGGCAACCCCAATGATAGGGGTTCATTAACTCAGTAAACAATATAGCCTCTATTCACCTATAGTAAATGGTTATTGATTATCATCATGTTTTTCAGGAATCGCTCGCACGGGTTCGGGCAAAACTGCGGCATTTTTATGGCCGCTCTTAATACACATTATGGATCAGAAAGAGTTGGCGCCTGGTGATGGCCCTATTGGTCTAATACTTGCTCCAACGAGAGAACTTGCGCAGCAGGTATGAGATACTAATTTCTGAAGAATGCTGTACACCTTTTTAGTAGTTGTAAGAAACTTTTATCTCTTCTCATCAGTCACAACATGGAAATTGGTCTCTTTAGTGCTATTTGTCTAATCTCCAACAAAAACGACACATATGACAAAAAATGAAGGCATTAAAACAACTCGCAACATGCAGATAGGACAAATAAATAATATCAGATTCATTCTCTCTCAAACACACTACAATTTTTACGAAGGGCACACTGAAATGATCGGGAATAGAATATTTCGGATTGAGTTACAATAAAACCTTTTTTAGAATTTGAATACTGGCCTCTTAGAATCTTAATGACATTCAAACAATTAAAAAAATGTTTAAAAACAAAAACTATCTTGGTTTAAAGTTGACACGTCGTTAACAGAAATGGAGCTCAAGCGTGAACATTTCCGTGCCATAATTTATCACAATTTTCGTCGCGGCTTATCTCAAGATAAATGTCTCAGCGAACTTGTTTCGATTTATGATGTTGAAGCACCGAGTCAAACGATAATATACCGCTGGTATGCCGAGTTCCGACGCGGTCGTGTGTCACTCAGTACTTTTTCTTCTGCACGTCGACCAAGAACAGCGGTCACACCTGAAAACATCGCAGCTGTGCGAACTATTATATTAGATGACCGTCATGTGACATACGAGCAGATTGGGGCTGTTATCAGTATCGGAATGACTGCAATTCAGTCGATATTACATAATAAGCTGTGTGTAAGAAAGCTAGTTTCCCGCTGGGTTCCCCACAATTTGTCCGAAGAGCAAAAGGTGCAACGCTTCAACAGAGGGAAGTCAAATACCGTTTATAATATCGCCTCAGGTGACGGATCATGGATTTATTCATACGAACCTGAAAGAAAATATCGGTCAGCAGTTTGGGTCTTCGAAGACGAGGTCCAACCAACGAAAGTGGTTCGCTCCCGCATCGTGGCAAAGAAAATGGTCGCTACGTTCGTTTCCAAAAAGGGGCTGCTATAATTACTTTACAGGAACGCAGAAAGTTACCACTGAGAGGTATATCACGGTTTGTTTGCTAGAAATGATAGCCGAACTCCGAAAAAATAACCCGAAACGTCGCATCATCTTACGTCACGATAATGCGACCTCCCATACGGCTCGTAAAATAAATGATTTTTTGAAGCAGGAAAATGTTGAGCTGATGAGCCATCCTCCGTAGACCTGAGCCCAAACGTTTTCGTTACATTCGCTAGAGTGAAAGATTTATTACGCGGTCAACGGTTTTCAATACCCCGAAGCAGCTGTGGAAGAAATCTATGTGATGGAAGTATATATGGGATGGAAGAAAGATATGTGAAAGAAATCAGCCATTTTGTCAATATCAACTTCGGACTGGAATTAGTTTTAAAGATTGGTTTGCACGAATGGAAAAGTGCATTAAGTTGAATGGACAATACTTCAAAAAACAATAAAATACAATTTAGCTATACCGTGCATGTGGTTTTTCTTATTCCCGATCATTTCAGTGTACCACTCGTACTTATGTTGTTGAAAGAATAGGAAGGTGGCATAATTTACATACTACGATTTCCCAAAGTTACTTTTTTGAGTTAAGACAATGTTGCAATACTTTTTAATTTTTTTAACCTCTATAAATCTACTTAAATTACTTTTTAATTCATAAACTTTTTAATTTTTTAATATTTTTAACCTCTATAAATCTACTTAAATTTCTTTTTAATTCATAAAGGTGAATTAAAACACAACACTAAATTGAAATTTAAACATACTTTAAATTACAATTTAGTATTTCAAGTACGCAAGGTAGGTACTTGCAGAAATTCCATGAAACCGTGAGTCTTATATCAAGTGAAGAAACTTATTGGTTTTTCTGGAATGTTGGGAATACATTTAACAAATTCGTTTTTATTTGTATCTTTTGAAAAAATACTATGTAACAGTTTAAGCGCTTGCGGCGGAGATATCATTGTGGTGGGATATGGAGTTTTTTTTATTTTCCCTGCTTTAGTAATAATTTACTCAACAATTATTGCAGGGACTCTGTTATCCTTTTTATAACTACACACTGTGCTACTACAAGAGGGCTACTTTTTTTTACGTGGTAGAGCCATGCTGCAATTATATTAGTAGTATAGTTGTAGCACGAATGGGTCAGCTCGACCGGGGAAGAACCACGCTCTCACAGAATACCAGCGTAAAATAGTAGCTTAATGCTGCTGTGTTTCTTATGGTGAGTGTAGAGAACCGGAGATCCTTTTTACTGGAAACGAGGCATTCCATCTAAATCCTCACGGGTGACAGAGCATCTGCATTTTGATTCGTAATCGAGGATAGATGTAGATGTCTCTGAGCCACAGCAACCACTTACCATCAGGTGGACTGCGTGCTTGTTTGTCACCCTATACTATAAAAAAGGTCTTCCTAAAAATGCGATTTGTGGGCTGTTCCTTTTTACTACGTGTTAGGACCTTATGTGGTACCTAATAAAGTAAATGTATGTTTCAGATTTATATGGAGGCTAAACGGTTTGGGAAAGTCTATAACATAAGATGTGTTTGTTGCTACGGAGGTGGCTCTAAATGGGAACAGACAAAAGCTTTAGAGGGTAAGTTAAAGATTCACTTGTAGCAGAATTGGATTAAGCCATATAAAGACCCCTGGGCAGTGCAAATGTGCGGCCCCTTTTCCTCTTTCCAACCTCCTACATCATACAAAAATGTTTTTTTATTAAGGCAACGCGACTACCTGTAGGTGCCTCCTACAAATGCTCCCCTAATTAGTACTCTTCTTATTTAGGTTTGTATATATTTGACAATTATGTGGCTCTATATTTATAGTATTAGATTGCTTTGTAGTGGATCCTTGGTTAGTTTAGTTTAATTTCGTTTATGATGGACTGTTTTCCGCACTCCACGTCTAGGCGCGTATTTTGCGTGTGGGCAGGAATATTATGAATTATTCGAGCCATGAAATCTGCCCGAAGAAGTTCAACAGTCCTTTGATGTTACGAGCAAATTCGGGAAGCGATCCCGACGTGCCCAGATGTTAAGCCGATGAGATTGTTAAGCAATTACATATTGGAAAAGTGTTGGCGATTATTTTATGTCATTTTGTGCTCCAAAAGTTATTATATTCTGTTTCAATTATTTTGTGAAAAGTGGAGATACCAGCAATTATGTTGTGAGCCGTGTAGTTATTGAAATTCATTCTGGTTCTTTACAATATGGCGTTAATTAATGACGTTATTTGCATTCGTCAGTATACTGGGTTCTATTTCGGAACACACTATAATTGAGCAACTTCGCAATTATTTTAATTTCAAATAAAAGTTTATTGGTTTCCAGAGTATGTAAATACACAAAACAATGTCTCAGTGGTTAGCTTTATAATGTTTTTGCACATATTTTAACATTATTTCAATTTTTTTTAACTTTTAGGAATATCCGTTGGTTTGGTTTATCTATTCCTAATCTAATTAATATTTATTTATTTTTACAAAATATAGTTATTAAATAACATCCGACAGTACAAATAAAGTTACAAAGGTTTTTCCATGTACCGCCGATTCGTAACTTCGACCATGTTCAATCGTTTCGCGTAGCGACAACTTACATAATACATGCTGTGACAATATTTTGACAATATTTTTTTTAACTGTATGTGTACCACAGCAAAGGACAGTTAGTGAGTTATATAAATAGCTATATATATAGTAGTAGTAACTGTAAAGGACAGTTGGTGAGTTATATAATAGTTATATAAATAGCTAATAGTTCAGAAAGAAATATTAAGCCCTCTATTTTCTAATCAAACAAGTAAACTTTTTCCACAATGAAATCTGTCAAATATATCACTACATACCTAAGTAGCGCCGCCATGGTGGCAGAAAAAGACGTGGATGCGCCTACATTGGAATGTATAGTCAAATACTAATAACAATGTGGTGGCAGCCTTGGAGAATCCGTCACCCTCTTTCCATCCGTGGGTGTCGTAAGAGGCGATTATGGAAAATCCCAGAAAGAGATCTAAGATCCCACGACGCCTAGATATCAGAGATATCTAGATGGCGGGGTGCAGCACAAAGGTGCAAAAAGCAAAAATGTAAGAATAAATGAAGGTGTAATTCGAGGTGGTTAAAGTGAATGTCCATGTTCAGCTGTGGGCTTCTTCAGCTGGTAAGAAGGAGTCAAATATTGCGAAGAAATTTATGAGGTACTCATCGACCAGTGCATTACAGGCCCATCTAGCAGTTGTTTTCTTATTATTCAATTATCATTTCATAGTGACCTTTAAATCATCTTATATCATCTATCAACAAGTGTGGGAGTTGCAACCCACAGTCTTAATCAGATATAATGCAGTGCAATTTGCTGCAGGTGGGGCCGAAATAGTAGTTGGGACACCGGGTCGTATGATAGATCTAATCAAATGCAAAGCAACAAATTTGAAGAGGGTCACTTATTTGGTGATAGATGAGGCAGATCGGATGTTTGACATGGGTTTTGGTAAGTTGAAAACTTTAGTTTATTGTAATAACCATTTAGATTACTTAATTTAGATAAGTTAAAATTTATTAATTTTGGTAAGTGGCGCATATTATAAGCCTGATTTGATTAGAAATATGGAGGTAATAAATGGAGTATGGAGGAACGCCCTGTTCAGCGATTGGGGGAAGTTGGTATATAATATAAAGAATGGTAAAGTGTGGGTACAAGAGCAAATGAAGCTTTACACTTCTATTGCGAGTCTTACCTGTACGGGGATTGTAATAAGAACTGTACAAATTTCAAAGTTACACATTGACTAACTCCACTCCACTCAACTCCACTAGCTTTTGACTGTACAATAAATTTTTACATTTTTTTTAATCTAGGGTAGGGTGGTGGTGGGGGGGGGGAAGCTGCCTCTTCCTGCTCCCCCCTTGGCGACGCCATTGTGTCCGTTTTAGTTGTAAAGTAGTCTGTGATTAGTGCAACTGTTATACAAGTTCTAATGGACAATTATTTTGAAATTGGAAAAAATATTTACACAAGATGTTTGATTAAAGACATTGCGACTTGTAATAAGTTTGGATATCTTTTGAAGAAACGCCAGTGTTTATACATTTCTCTTAATCTTATGATAGTTTTAGGAAATAGGTGATGGATGCTTTTAATCCACTTAAACATATGGGAATTGAAAACCAATAGTTTTTGATTATATGGTGGATCAGTAAGCTGAGGTGGCAATGGGTTGGCCATATAGCTGAAAGAAACGATGGGAAGAAGTTCCTTGAGTGGCGGCCTCGTAATTGTAAGCGAAGTGAAGTGCGGGCCCTTGTTAGATGGAGTTATGATTTTGTAAGACTGGCAGGTCCTTGTTCATCAGCGGATTTACTGTAGGCTGGAATGACGATAATGAGGTTCCAAGTAAGCTGTAGGCAGGCAGGTGATCCATGTTCATCTGTGGATGTACTGTGGAGTGCAATGACAATGATGAGTCTCCAAGTGAGTGATGTGTCGAGTGGTGCATGTTTGTGTGGTGTTGCAGAGCCGCAGGTGCGGTCGATTTGCAACCACGTGCGGCCGGAGCGGCAGGCGCTGCTGTTCTCGGCGACGTTTCCGCGGCGCGTGGAGCGGCTGGCGCGCGACGCGCTGCACGATCCGGTGCGCGTGCAGCACGGCGCCGCCGGCGAGGCCTGCGACCTCGTCACGCAACACGTGCGGTACGTGCCGGCCGTCCCGCCCCGTTCACGGTGCCCACTGTCCACTGCTCACTACTCACTGCTCACGGCACACTCCACACTGCTCACTAATCGGTGTCTACTACTCACAGCACACTGCTCTTGGATCACTGTTTACTACTCTCACTGCACACTGCTCATAACCTAATGCTTACTACTATCACTGCGCAGTGCTCAAATTTCACTACTCTTTGCATACTGCTCGCTGTTCACTACTCAGTGCACGCCACTCACTGGATTCTGCTCACAGTTCGCAGCACAATGCTCACTACTTACTGCACAGTTCATATGTCTCACTGCTCACTGTTAACTGCATAACGCTCAATGCACACTGCTCACTGCTCACTGCACGCTACTTACTATTCACTATACAGTACACATTACTCACTACACAATCCTCACAGCTTTTTACTCACTGTACACTGTGAGGCCTGCTACCTCATTACGAAGCAAGTGCGGTACTCACTGCACACTGTTTACTATTCACTACTCACTGTTTACTACTCATTGCCCACTAGGTATAGATATGATGTCATTCCTAGAAAAGGGAAGTGGGCATTGGCGACGAGGAATAGATTAAATAATTTGTGAGCAGTGAACAGTGAGCGCTCAATCCCTGTGCCACTCATTGCAACTTTAGTTTGATGTAACACTTCTAATGTTATTGACAAATCGTATCACGCGTATTTAATTGTATTTATTATGAACTCAAATTATTTCACTTTGTTTCAGAATTTTCAACAAACCTGAAGAGAAGTGGTCCTGGCTCTTGAACAATTTAGTGGAATTTTTGTCAGCTGGGAGTGTGATAATATTTGTTACTAAAAAGGTAAGAGGTTTGTTTTAATTTCGTTCAAATGACCGAGTAAAATGCCTAAAATCAAAAATTAAAGGGAAAGGAAACATAAGACAACAGCAGCATTATCTTGATAATAGTGCAAAACAAAAAAAATATGCGGTTGCCAACATACAATGGAACAAGCGTGGCTGCTATGACCAATGTCACACAGTCCAGGAGATGGTAAGTGGATACTCTGGCCTATAGACATCAACATTTTTCCTCAATCAAAATCAAAATGCACGCATTGTTGCCGAGAATCATGATGGCATGCATTGTTAGGGGGCGTTCGAGTATTACGTAAGCACACTTTCTATGATTTTAGATTTTATTATAAGAAAACTCCCCCAATCATTAAAGGCAGAAGATTTTTTTTTCAAAACTTTTATTAAATATTAAACTTCAAATTTAAAAGAGTCAATTAGAAAATTAAGAAACGTATTGTCTACGGGGTCACAGTATTTTTACACAACAGACGGACTGTGCGCTCATTTGCCAATTTGTAAATTTTGCAATTTTTAGTTGGAAGCAGAGCAAACCGCTGCCAACCTAGGCGTCCAAGAGTACGATGCGTTGCTGTTACATGGAGATATGGACCAGGCGGACAGGAACAAAGTCATCACAGCCTTTAAGCGGCAGGAGAGCAGTATATTGGTTGCTACAGATGTAGCTGGTAAGTTTTATGACTACATTTATCAAATTCATAAAATTTATTTACAAGTAACATTATTTGGTATTATAGTCAACCAAATCTAAGAAATACCTTTTGACGTTTCACATTAATCATTCCGCAATAACTCTGCCACCACTCCAGCATACTCACACGATTTAAAATAACCTTTTATATAAATCCGAAGAATTATGAAGTTATCTATATTTCATTACAACGTGTATAATTTTTTATCACTAGTTTAAATTTGAATTTTTCAAACAAAGCAAAATATTAAAAAATAAACAGTATTAACTTTTTTACATGGTGATGTTTCAATGATATGTCGCTATGTCTTCCAAACACTACGGTAATATACCGTAGTGTTTGGATGATTAAAATTCGTTGTTTTGCGAATGATCGGCAAAATATTCAAATAATCGGTAAAAAAATTCACATAATCGAATTATTAATTTTTTTATGTATTATTTGTTTAATTTAATTTTTATTTTCAAAATTCCTCAAATTACATGAATCATGAATAAAACAAGTTTATTTTTTTTACTTTGTCAAAGTAAATTTGTGTAGGCAAAAAAATCCTATACAAGGCCGTGCTAAAATAACCACTACATAATTTCAATATCCCGCCATTTCGGTACCAGTTACTCGACTCCATAGAGTCAGTAATTCATTCTTGGGGCGATGTATACGCTTTTACAACAAAATCCCAGAAAATATACAAAATTTGACGTAAGTACACATAGTTTAAAAACTTTATTAAACTAAGTTTGTATAAAAAGGTTATAAGTTTGTATTTTATTAAGAAATTTGATTCTAAATTGAGAATAAATATGTATGTCTATGGGCCATAGCATCCACTTAACATCAGTTGGACTGTGTGCTCGTTTGTCACCCAATGCTATAAAAAAAAATTCGTTGAAGCATGTGCCCATGTCACAAAGGATGATTGGGCAAAAGTCAAGAAAGAGACATTAATTTTGTCTGCATTATTGAAAATCTAATAATAATTAATATAAACAAGGACATATCTACTAGTTTTACTGAAAATGATTAAACAAATTTATTTTTAATCTAGTTTCAATCTTAGATTTTTATGACTGTGCCTCTAGAAATAAGCAGTAACAAGAAATGCAAAGAAACTGATAAATCTTGTGTTTTAAATTATCCGTTTTTAATTTATTACCAGAATATTATATAATTATTCAAACCAAACTAAATGATTGCCATCTCTAAATAATCGATATCGATTTTTTAAAGAATCGAGTACATTCCCATTTTTTGGTTGGCATGCTTGGTGCAATAAATCAGACAGCTGTCAAAATGTATTTCTTAGATTTGGTTGACTTTTATAGTGAGGTTTAGTTTTATAGTGAGGTATTATACGTAATTACAACAACTTGTGTGTCTTTCTCGATCTATGAATTGTTTGTGTCATCCATGTACAGCGCGTCATATCACAGATACCTGATGTGACGGACTCGTGCACGCGTAGTATTTAAGCGCGCGGGCTGAACATTTCATCACAGATAGTTGTAGTACACCGGCACATACAAAGACTTCCATGTATACTACTAGACCGTCACATACAAATACTTTTATGTATACTACTAGACCGTCACTTACAAATACTTCTATGTATACTACTAGACCGTCACTTACAAATACTTCTATGTATACTACTAGACCGTCACATACAAATACTTTTATGTATACTACTAGACCGTCACATACAAATATTTTATGTATACTACTAGACCGTCACTTACAAATACTTCTATGTATACTACTAGACCGTCACATACAAATACTTTTATGTATACTACTAGACCGTCACATACAAATACTTCTATGTATACTACTAGACCAGCATATACAAATACGGTGGATTTCATTAATAGCGATCTCGGTTATAACGACTTTTCGGTTATAGCGACGTCAAACTTACGTCCCGTGAATTTAAAGCATACTTTCGTAAGAAATTCATTCGGTAATAACGACTTCTGTTATAGCGTCAATTTCGGGTATAGCGACTTGTTTTTATGAACCATTTATGACCGATTCCTAGAAATCCCTTGTGGATATTGCGACTGAGTCGGCAAAGGCACAAAGACTCATTCATAAAACTATTAAGCTTTCTTATCCTTTGTTTACATTCACAGATGGTCAAACTAATGCTTTATTTGTATGTAGGACTACGTAGCATGTTTACGAAGTTAAACTTGTGAATCAGACGTAGCAATTCCATTGAGTGCATAGTGTTTTTTAAACTTGTGAATATGGCTCCTAGACGTACATTTACTGTTAAAGAAAAAGTGGACATCATTTCTAGACTGCCAAATGGAGAAAACCAAGTGGATCTGTGTAAACAATTTGGTGTTTCACATTCTACAATATAAACGATGTGGAAAAATCATGCTAAAATTATGGAATTAAAGAAAAATCGTAATCCAACTCATCAGGATATTGAAAATGCTCTCCTAGTGTGGTTTAAAGCTCGGAAAAGCTAAAATGTACCCATAAACGGTCCTCTTTTGCAAGAGAAAGCTAATCATTTTGCCAGACAGCTCGGGAAAACAAACTTTGTATGTTCAGAAAGCTGGATTTACAGATTTAGACAACGTCATAATATAGTCGTCGGTAAAGTTTGTGGAGAAGCCGCCAGCGTGAGAAAAGTGTGCTGGCGGCAAACTATCAAAAGATAGAATAACCGTGCTTATTGCTTCAAGTATGGCAGACGAAAAACGAAAATTGCTGGTTATAGGGAAGGCGAAAAAAGCAAAGTGTTTCAAGAATGTAAAGCGTGAATGACATGGGAGATTTTTGAAAAAGTTTTACGGAAATGGGACTCTCGGCTAAGAGGAAACAAAAGATCATTTTATTTATTGACAATTGTCCAGCTTACCCACAAATTCAAAATTTGACTAACATCAAACTGGCATTCTTACCACCGTGTTTGGTGGTCAGATCAGTTATTCAGCCTATTTATCAAGGTATAATTAAGACTCTTAAAGGCCATTATCGAAAGCTTCTAGTGGAGAAAATGGTAAACGACATTGAAAAAAGTACTACCCCATTTACCGTCAATCTTCTGGATGCCATTGAAATGACAACAACAGCATGGGCACGAGTTACTCCAGACACAATAAAAAAAATGTTTTTCACATGCTGGGTTTGGTAAATTTTCGAATTTAAATACAACTGATGACGATTCTGATGATGAATTGGACAATTTGCCATTGGCGAGATTATCATCAGCGGAAGCAACAGTTACGGATTGGGAAACTTATGTGAATATTGACGATCAAGTTATCGCTACTGATAACTTGACTGATAATGAAATTATTGAGTATGTGCTTCAAACACAAGAAAAAGAGGATGAAGAAGAGGAAGAAGATTGCAATCTAAGTGAGATTCCAACAACTAGAGATGCATTATGTGCTATAACAACGCTCAAAATGTACTGTTTATTTGGTGAAGGCCAGAATAATTTAGATGTTGAAAGAATTATGAAAATGGAATACACCTTACAGAGTGGACAAAAAACTAAACTAAAACAGTGCACTATAACACGTTTTTTCAATAACACCCGTGTATAACATAATTAAATAAATGATAAGTAAATATGTACATGACTTTTATTATTTCGGATATAGAGACCTCCGGATATAGCGACGACATTTAAGTGGTCCCTCCACCGTCGTTATAACCGAAGTTCACTGTACTTTTATGCCGACTGATTTAAACATAAGAAATACATGGTTTAAACTGGCAAGATGATATCCGAATACATTGTTTAGAGAAACGAGACTATACTTCTGTAAAAATCATTGTGATGTAAGTACGACTTATGTTTTACTGTCGTTTATATAACACAAAATACAAAAAGATTTAAAACTTTATTAAAAAGTTTCTGATTTCCGTACGAAAATCCAGCAGCATAAATGGTATGATTCAATCTCGATGCTAGCACCGTACATACACATACGAACGCACTCACACACTCAAACACGCATGCACACATCCACATGCACATATACAATTTATTTTATTTTTTCTGTATGCATACCACCGTTTGTTCATCTTTACACTATCAATGATGCACTTACACGTGGAATTTTGACAGTTTTTTTTCATTGAATTTTTTCATTTGATTTTATATTTTTGTTTAGTTCCATTTTTTCTCTTGCTGTTACTTGTCATCTGCCTCACACTACTGGCTCCACTGAAAATCAGCGTTACGAATTGAAGTATTTATATCTTCAATTCGTGACTTAAAGCTGAGTGGAAACCATTTTGGTGCATATTATGTTATTCCGTTTTTAAATATTTTTTGATAAGATATAAAAAAATGTTTTATTATAATTCTTTTTGTTATAATGTATGTACCAAATAAACATTTTCTTTCTTTCTTTCTTTCTTTATTGCAAGTCAAATTTTCGAGATCAGAAAATATCCTATTTACTCGTAATCCATTATAAACCCAACTGAGTATCTACTTATCAACCAAAAAATGTATACTTAACCACCCGCACCTCACGGTCACACTAGTACAGTGTTCATAGCATCACGCTATTTTCCCCAAGGGGTTGAGCGGAGTTTCGGGTTATATTCCCAAGTCACAATAATAAAACTTTAAGCGTAGTGAGGTATTGATATTTAGTAATGCTCCTGAAGCGACATTACACGCCCGCGCATGAGATCCAGTGTGTCTGTATAGTATAAATCCCGTAGTATTTGATACTTACAACGCTCGATGCCCGGTGACAGTGTGCAGAGGGCTTGATAGCGTAGTTCATCAATGTTAGTAGGAGAGAAGAGGATCTCGTGGTTAAGTAACAGTAAATAGATCTGTGAGATTAAGTTGCACTTGCCGCTTTCAGTCCATGGATGGGTATCTTTTTTCTTAACATATGGAGACAGAGAATACAGTGTATCTGTACCCTCAGATACTTGGTGCACTTTAATATCTCCTGCGTATTTGCCTAGTCTCTGTTTAGATTGTTATGTTTTTAAAATTAATGCAGCTAAAATGATAATAAGTTTATTATTACTTTATATTTTTCAAAGACAGATGAATGAGAGAGGAGCCTCATAAACATATTGGCCTTTAAACAGAGCAATCTTATTTGACTGATTCCTACAAGTTTCCTTATTTAATTATTAAGTTTACATTAATATTCAAGTCTATTCATAGTTAATTATTAATTGTTAAATAAAGCAATCATTATGTACTACTCCGTTTCCCCGTTTTTATTTTATTTCAAAAACAAAGTCAAGTTCCCGCCAAAACTACGTCTACAACTACAACTACAACTAAACTACAGAGCTCGTCTTATACATAGAAGTATTTGAGTATATAAATGTGTGTCTTAGTGCGCGAACTGGACATCCCGCATCACAGTTAGCTGTAGTACATAAAGTCGTATGGTAGCACGCGGGCTGCACATCCTGCACGTGTAGTACATAGCGTTGTATCTCACCACATAGGCTGCACATCCTGTATGTGTTGTTGTACATAAACTCGTGTCCAAGCGCGCGGGCTGCACATACCGCACGTGCCGCAGTACATAGTGTTGTATCCCAGCACGAGAGCTGCACATCCTGTACGTGTTGTTGTACATAAACTCGTGTCCTAGTACGCGGGCTGCATATACCGCACGTGCCGTAGTACATAGTGTTGTATCCCAGCACGACAGCTGCACATCCTGTATGTGTTGTTGTACATAAACTCGTGTCCTAGTGCGTGGGCTGCACATACCGCATTTGCCGTAGTACATAGTGTTGTATCTCAGCACATAAGCTGCATATCCTGCACGTGTTGTTGTACATAAACTCGTGTCCAAGCGCGCGGGCTGCACATACCGCACGTGCCGTAGTACATAGTGTTGTATCCCAGCACGAGAGCTGCACATCCTGTACGTGTTGTTGTACATAAACTCGTGTCCTAGTGCGCGGGCTGCACATACCGCACGTGCCGTAGTACATAGTGTTGTATCCCAGCACGAGAGCTGCACATCCTGTACGTGTTGTTGTACATAAACTCGTGTCCTAGTGCGCGGGCTGCACATACCGCACGTGCCGTAGTACATAGTGTGGTATCCCAGCACGGGAGCTGCTCATCCTGTACGTGTTGTTGTACATAAACTCGTGCCCTAGTGCGCGGGCTGCACATACCGCACGTGCCGTAGTACATAGTGTTGTATCCCACCACGAGAGCTGCACATCCTATACATGTTGTTGTACATAAACTCGTGTCCTAGTGCGCGGGCTGCACATACCGCACGTGCCGTAGTACATAGTGTTGTATCCCAGCACGAGAGCTGCACATCCTGTACGTGTTGTTGTACATAAACTCGTGTCCTAGTGCGCGGGCTAGCACATACCGCACGTGCCGTAGTACATAGTGTTGTATCCCAGCACGACCCGTGTCCAAGGTGCGGGCTGCACATCCTGCACGTGTCGTAGTACATGGTGTTGTATCCCAGCACGAGGGCTGCAAATCCTGCACGTGTTCCTGTAGATAAACTCGTGTCGAAGTGTGCGGGCTGCACATTCTGCACGTGTCGTAGTACATAGTGTTGTATCCCAGCACGAGAGCTGCACACACTGCACGTGTACGTAAATTGGTGTTGTATCCCCACGAGGCTCATATCCTCATTTGTTCTTGTAGATAAACTCGTGTCCAAGTGTGCGGGCTGCACATCCTGCACGTGTCGTAGTACATAGTGTTGTATCCCAGCACGAGGGCTGCACATCCTGCACGTGTTGTTGTACATAAACTTGTGTCCTAGTGCGCGGGCTGCACATACCGCACGTGCCGTAGTACATAGTGTTGTATCCCAGCACGAGAGCTGCAAATCCTGTATGTGTTGTTGTACATAAACTCGTGTCCA
Source organism: Parnassius apollo (assembly GCA_907164705.1). Classification (NCBI taxonomy): domain Eukaryota; kingdom Metazoa; phylum Arthropoda; class Insecta; order Lepidoptera; family Papilionidae; genus Parnassius; species Parnassius apollo. The sequence goes on from CAJQZP010000393.1 coordinate 5,019,364, forward strand.
AGTGTGCGGGCTGCACATCGTGCACGTGTCGTAATACATAGTGTTGTATCCCAGCACGAGGGCTGCACATCCTGCACGTGTCGTAGTATATGGTGTTGTATCCCAGCACGAGGGCTGCATATCCTGCACGTGTTCTTGTAGATAATGTAGTATCTACCTAGTAACCTATACGTATGTGTGGGTATAATCTAATATATAAACTTATTAATAACGTAATTACAGACAGTCTTACGTCAACACTCAAGCGTTTCATTTCTCTCGTCCTTATATGGCGACCCTGCCAGTCGGTGCGCGCGCGACTCCGCTCGCTGCGTGCACCGGCTGGCCACCGATAGTAAAATTATAATAAATACGTAAAAAATTGTATATTAAAAATTATTACATATTCCCGGATTGAGAAAATTAATTAAAGTCGTGTAGAGCCAGCCATCAAAAAGTTATATCATTTTGAATAAATATTTACAAAATAAAATTAAACATAAGAAGTATAAAATCAAGAGGCAAAGATGCATCAAAAAGGAGAAGAGAGGATAAGAGAAATAACTTTTTCACTCCGGATAAGAAGAATATTGGTTGAGAAGATCTAAATTGAAGTCCGCAATGGCGTTCACATAGGAAATTTTACGCTATCAAGATATATACACAATTTTCAAAAACTCGTAACAACCAAGCGAAACAAAAAGGAGATATTTATCAAAACATAAAATTATCAAGAATTTAATCGAGTGGTCAGTTTTTAGGAGGACTGAATTTTTCGTGTACTCTATCTACAAGTAAACAGAAAGTATGTTATATGCAAGAAACAAAAAAAAAATTAATAGAGACTATAATGTGAAAAATATGCTTGATGTATCTACAAAACAATTACTGTATAAAATGCAAATTATATGATTATATTTTAAGGTGAGTGATTTTAAATATTTATCTCTTTTAAAATTCTAATTTCATAAAATTAAAAATATAATAACTTTAGTCACCACTCATATTTAGATTGTTTTTTTTTACCGAACACTCTCAATAGAAAGCAAGTGCCTATATAATATCCTTATTATTTTAGCGTGCTTATTTTAATTATCTATTTTGTTCTAAAATATTTAACATAATGAATTTAAAAAAAAGGAACTTTATTATATTGCTATCAGATAAACGACAACTCAATTAATAAATTTTGTAAAAGACAAATTGATCGGTGAATAATATTAATTTAAAACGCAGCTTAACTTAAAAACGCAAACTGATATATTTTATTAATAATTAAAATTGCAATATTGTATATAGATATTATTTAAGAATTCATCGAAATGTAATATCATGTTTTCTTTGTATTAACATTGAGCATCAAATTATAAACAATGCTGACGTGATCTTTTGCATATAAGGCATCGGAATATTACACGTACTTAATACAGAATGATGCATTAATATACACTACTGTTGTCTCCTGACTTGCCTTCAAAATATTGACTTTATACTTTTTCATTTACTTTATTTCAGATTAAAATCCAGTATTCAACTGATAAAAAAGACTTGATAAAATAAACTATTATTTTGTAATACGAAACTTTAAAGTAGTTCGATACTTTTTTTTTGAGATAATTTGATTACTGAATTTAGGTAATGGCTCTAATGACTTATGGACAAATATTAAACAACTTATATAACGAAAAAAAAAATGCGAAATAGGATTAATTATGTCAAAACATATAGTTTATGTGGTACGAAAAAAAACAATGGTTTGTGCCTTAAAAGTATAAACTGTTTGCATAAAAGAGTAAAAGAAAGGATAGGAAAAAAAGCGTTAAGTTAATTTATAGAAAGGAAACTGTATGAGAATGTTGAGGTTTTGATATGGATGTGTGAAGTTGAAGATAGACTGCGGCAAAGAAAGGAATACTTATAAAATAGTATGAATTTCAAATGTATATGTAGGATGATGTAAGTGATATTTAGATAAATTATTAGGAACTATGCAATCATTTTGCTAGTTATTGGAATGAAGGAATTAGGCTATCGGACATTATCTTAGCCAATGTTTAGGGCCCAAACTTTGGTTATGTTAATAAACAGATATGCTTAATTGAAAGGCGATAGAATGAGATTGAAATAATATAAAAGTAACCGATACAGACAAAGATTATGAAGATAATAAAAAAAAGATGACCTTGAGAAATAAATGATGGAGAGATACGAGAACGTCCATCACTGGTAAAGCATATAGTCCTCAAGCAGGGTATGCTTCCGTGATAGGATGATAAAATAAGGAGTTACGGGTACTAGGGAACAATACCTTCAGTACAAGTGATTTACTCATATTAGTACTGTTGGGGACCAGAGAAGTCTTAAATTTGTTACCCTTAATAATGGTACATTGAGGTCACATCCTTCGTTGGATCCTGGTGCGAACATAGTTTTCCTCTGTGACAATTGTTAGAGTCCTTTAAAAGTGACTTAAAAAAACGTAGACCTCAAGGTTGTGCGCACAACCCAAGGTACACTGTTACCTTGATACAGTATGAAAAAAAATTATGTACCAATAAAATAAAATGATTATAATACCCAAGTAAATGGGGGGCCCATATGTATGTGTATAAAGTACCCGCATGATAAATATCATGAAATGAAATATAATTAAGGTGAATTGAAACTCCGGCTCCCGATATTTAATAAATAAATACATATATGCGTGAATAGAGAGAAATAAAGCTAGCTAAAAGTCAAAATATTAATTAAAAAAAAAGAAGAGAAAGTACGTACAAGATTTATGAAAAGAAATGATAATAAAAAGGCCTAACAATCTACAAAAATACAAGGTAATAAGGGGATCCCCGACCAAATCCATAGGGTTGGATAGATAGTTATTTTGCAATTCTATATTAGGACTATTAACGCTACCCAAAATGCTACTAGCAAGTTGCACGTATAACAACTATAGGGTTCGATTCGCACAACTACACGTAAACAAATAAAAATATATCAACCCAATATGATAAGTACACTTTCGCGTAAATTTATATAAATTTACAAGATTTTTTCATATTTAGGCACATTGATTCAAATTTACAATGATTCTACTTTAAATAAGTTTTTTCTCTCATATTTTCCTATGTAAAATGTGTACAATTTTGAACTACATTTATATAAAGCTTATTATAACCAAGTCCAAAGGTTATCGATACACTATTAATGTAAATTTTATAATGTAATCGTTTTTTTTTCTCTGTAAAGAAAAAGGCAACGAAAACCTAAAATTGTGTCACCTGCTTGAAATAAAACTTTAGCTGTGTACCAAACAACCGACTAAATCCATAGGGTTGACTATAGATATCAAAATTGTTCTTCTCAATGTTGAAATAAAATAATGTTTTGTTACATAACTGTTACAGTGATATTTTAAATTTTTTTTGCATACCCTATAATTAACATCATAATATTTCTAACAACGTTAAATTAATATTTATATTCATGTTATAATATATTGTTATTATCTTAAAATTAGGTGTGAATCAACCGTGTGGTCATAGTTCGATGTAATCGCAAACATTTCAGTATACGTACTTTGGAATTTAAAACAAAGGTGTCTCAAATCGCTAGCACTGCTAAGATTGCAATTTATATTTGATCTGTTTGTTGTTATGGTAGTGATGACGACTTATGTCCCCATTATTATTTCTTTGTTCTCTTAATTTTAATATGCAATATAGTAATTTATTTTCGATTTTATTATGTTTGACTTTTAAAGATTTTAAACTATTATAATTTATTACTTTAAAATAGTACTTACTTGTGTGGATTATGAGAATATTTACTTCGTTTAATACAATTTTGAAACTCATTATATAATGTATATAATTAATTGATTTAAATTTTGTTGTGCCCATATTGTGAGCCCCAATTCCCTGACTGACAATAATGTAACTAAATATTATACTAGACTATAAGGTATAAATTTGTGAAAGACGTACGAAAATTTATGAATAAGATATGGAATACATAATTATAAATAAAAAGTATTGACAGTATGTAGGTGTGAGCAAAGGAAATAAAAATTATCGGGGGGTTGGCATATCCACATACAATCGGCCTGATCAGCTGAGTGTTTGGAAAACCTAATAACCGATTAATTTTTTAAGGTTGTTCGGATACTATAAAATGCGGGATGAGTTTTAATGTATTGGTAACGAGGGAAATGAGAGTTTTTTTTTTAAGAATTGTATAGTAATATTGCCAATAATCTTAACCATGTATGTATGCCGAGCCGTGTACGTGAGACAAATATCATTAATATTTAATAAATAGCAAATTGCTGTGGAGTAAAATGGAAAATAACTAGTGGTTAACAAAGAATAAATAAATATTTGAAGTAAAATGAAATATTGAAATGTGAAAATGAGAAGAGTGTTATTATTGTTCAGACTAGAAAAGTCGTATGATTACAAAATGATTTAAGTGACTAAATGACTTAATGCCTACGAGTAAGTGACTTGGTTTAAAATGTACTACACTTTTACTGTGAAAAAAAAATATGTGAAAATATTTAAGCGTAAGTGGATGTTTATCACTGATAAACTGTGACAAATCTATGTACAAGACTGTGACCTCGACATTGATATGGGACAGTGGTTACATATATAATATTGTAATAATATCATAGTTGTTGAGTAATACATTTCAGACATTGTGTACTTAATCGATTATAATTATAATAAATTAGTATATTAAGTTTTATTAATTATTACTTTATCTTAATATTAATTACTAAGTATTATAATACCAATTGTAATCATATTAATCTAAATATTATTTTAACTATTTGTTTATGCTTTTACCCATGTTTACATTTTATAAATTAGAATATAATTATTGTGTAATTTTAAATGTTAGTATTATAAAAAAAAAGAAATGCACATATTCATTTCTTTTTTTCTGTTTAGGAGTGTATCCACCTAGTACCTATACGTATGTTTGGGTATAATCTAATATATAAACTTATTAATAACGTAATTACAGACAGTCTTACGTCAACAGTCAAGCGTTTCATTTCTCTCGTCCTTATAATAAACTCGTGTCCAAGCGCTCGGGCTGTACATCCCGCACGTGCCGTGGTATATAGTGTTGTATCCCAGCACGAGGGCTGCACATCCCGTTAAATGTGACCGATGTTCTATAATAATGTGTCCAAGAATAATCGTAGTACAAGGCACGAGGGCTGCACATCTTAAACACGCCGTATCCCACGAGAGCCCTCTCCACGTGTACTAGTACATAGTGTCGTGTGATAGCGCGCGGACTATACATCCCTTACGTACTGTAGTACATAGTGTTGTATTGCAGCACGTGGTCTGGACATCCCGCACGTGCGCACGGTGGTGAACTATACGGCGGCGCGCGACATCGACACGCACACGCACCGCGTGGGACGCACCGGGCGCGCCGGTGTTCGCGGCCACGCGCACACGCTGCTGGCGCCCTCCGACAGAGACTTCGCAGCGCACCTGCTGCGCAGCCTGGAGCAGGTCCAGCAGGTACACACGTTACTGCTGCAGTGCAGCAGGTACACACACATACATTACTGCGGCAGCGCAACAGGTACAAACGGATATATTACGTGCGCACTCGCTGCTGACATCGATGTCTAAAACGACGTGTTTTTCTAACTCAAGTAAGTTTCTTTGTTATAATAAACCGAGTAGTAACGGTGCGGTGTTAGGATATTCACAACTTCATTTCGCTTCGTGGGTGACGCCAGAGCAGACCGAGGGTAACTGAAACAGGAGATGCCTGCCGAGCGTCTTCTATGGCGAAGGCTTATGTTCAGAGTGGACTATTTTTATAGGCTGTAATATAAAAAATAAGGATAATAAACCATAAAATAGACTAAAAGAAGCCTTTTGATTGTAGGAAGTGCCCGAAGAGTTGATGCAGCTGGCTATGCAGTCGGCGTGGTTCCGCAAATCGCGCTTCAAGAAAGGCAAAGGCAAAAATTTGAACATAGGCGGCTGCGGTTTAGGGTAAGGCATGTTAAAAAATCAAGAAAATCTAACAGCTTTTTGATTTATAAAATACTTTAAAAATTGAAACAAAACCGTATACGAATTGCTTGTCATAAATGTAGGCGTTTTCGTTTATAAAAATATTACTAAGTATGCCTAATGTTGGCGTGATGCAATGTTTTCTTTCTGTTATTGTTTAATTTATTAAACAGTAGAGCAAGTTTAAATGTAGCAGAGCCACGCTGCAGCTATATACATATAATACAAGCGCAAAAGAGCAGCATTATGTTGCTGTGTTTCGTATGTTGAGTGTAGATAAACAGAGAAAATTTGTACTGGCATTCCATCTTAGTCCTCAGGGTGGCAACGCATCTGCATTTTGATTGTCTATCGAGGATAGATGTAGATTTCTGTGAACTACAACATCCAATTACCATTAGGTGAATTGTGTGCTCGTTTGTCACCTTTATTCTAATACTCTGCTTTCACCGCTTGACGTGTATCTTAATGCTCTTGTTTGTTCGCAGATATAAAGAGCGTCCTGGTCTACCAGCGGTGAGTGATGAAATAACACCCACCGTGCCGATGGACAAAAGCCATGGACCAGCCACAGACAGACTGGCGTCCTTGAAGCAGGCCTTCCGCTCACAGTATAATCAGGTACTCATCTCACAAAGCAAGATAGGCACCAGCATCTTTCAGATAATAACTCAATGATAGGAGTCCTACTTATCTGGAAGATGCTGCTAGGAGTAGACATGTGTCAATCATGAATGATTCGTTCGTTTGAGCTGGTTCACTTAAAAGTATTGATGGTTCAATTCATCTGTTTTTGCATTTTCCGATACAATCAATTACAAACAATTGACAGAACCTTTTTAACTCGTGATTGGTGTGAATTGTGAAAGAGTCGAAAACCGAACGAATCCCGAATGATCTTAATGAATTGTTTGAATGTAAATAGTGTAGGGTACTGGAGCACGAAATGATCCATTTGAATGAACAATCCGAATGTACTGGTACGCGTGACGAAATGTACTGGAATGATTCGGTCACGAGAAATGAATGATTGACACATGTCTAATTTGCACTGCTGCGTTCCAGTCTGAAGGAGCCGGTCTATAGATATATACAGGCTGTGAGGCATTCCATCCTAGTCTTTAGAAGTGACAATGCCTCTGGCTTCTTTTGATTGTAAGTTTGTTCGTCACTTCAGTTTGATATTAAAACCTAAAATAAAAAAAACCGTGGTTGCCGACCCGCCTGCCACACGTGGTAAAAAACATACATAAACACTCACGCCTGCCACCCAGAGGGGTAAGTTGAGACTACAGACTTCCATTTAGTACGATCCTGACACACCTCTCGCCTCCTCCACATTCATATACCTACGCATACATGCTGGTCGGTTAAAGTTATTCCTATAGTCAACCAAATCTAATAAATACCTTTTGACGTTTCACATTAATCATACCGCAATAACTTTGCACAAGCGTACTCACACGATTTAAAATAACCTTTTACGTAAATCCGAAGAATTACGAAGTTATCTATATTTCATTACAATGTGTATAGTTTTTTTATCATTAATTTAAATTCTAATCTTTCAAACAAAGCAAAAATATTAAAAAAATAACCAGTATCAACTTTTTTACATGACGTCGTTTCAATGATATGTCGCTATGTACATTACCGTAGTGTTTGGATGATTAAAATTCATTGTTATGCGAATAATCGGCAAAAATATTAAAATAATCGGTAAAACTATTCAAATAATCGAATCATTAATTTTTTCGTGTTTTATTTGTTTAGTTATTTTTTATTTTTAAAGTTCTTTAAATTACATAAATCATGAATAACACAAGTTTTTCTTTACTTTGTCAACGTAAATTTGTGTAGGCAAAAAACCACTACATAATTCCAATCACCCACCATTTCGGGAGCTTACTGTGCGTAATTTTGTGATTTTGTGTTTGTTTTCTTATTTTGCGACTCAGTTTTAACTTTTTGAACTGTTTCTTCTATATTCGTTGAAGCATGTACCCATGGCACAAAGAATGATTGGGCAAGAGTGGTAAAAAAACAAAAATATTGATTATGGATGACTTTAAAAAAGACATTAATTTTGACTGCATTATTGAAAATCAAATAATAATTACTCTAAACAACGACAGCTCAACTAGATGTACTGAAAGTGATTGAATAAATTTATTTTTAATCTAGTTCCAATCTTAAATTTTTATAACTGTGCCTCTAGAAATAAGTAGTAACAACAAATACGAAGAAACTGATAAATCTTGGATTTTAAATTATTTATTAATTTATTCTGGTATTATTTTTAATTTATTCTGGTATTATTAAAACCAAACAGTAAATGATTACCAACTCTAAATAATCGATATCGATTTTTTTAGAATCGAATATTTTACGTTCCCAATTTTTGGTTGGCATGCTTGGTGCAATATGTCTGACAGCTGTCAAAATGTATTTCTTAGATTTGGTTGACTATAATTTGGCCCATTTTCAATATATCGCCAATTAGGTTGATAAAATTTCGCCTTGAACGTCTCTTTCCGACTATGCCGTTCACTTCTGCAACATAAATTTCTTTGTCACTCTTTCCTCATTCATTCTTTCTACATGACCAAACCACCGAAGCATTCCTTTCTTAATCCTGATCAGAACCTGGTGGTAACTTGGAGAAAAATCCCCCTATGAGGCAATCTATAGGGGGAGGCCTATGTTCTGAAGTGGATATTGATAGGCATTAGTAAGTGAATGTATGTTGATATAATAAAAAACGAGCGGGCCTTACAGTAGTCGCACCTGCATCTAAGTCTCACCTTAATAATAAGCAACTTAACATTATATCCTGTATAAAACTTTGTTATTTTTTTAATCAAAATTAATAATATCAATTGAACATAGACAGAAATTAACCTTAAAATTTATAAAAGCTAAATATTGAAATATTTATACGAATAATTATTCATTATTACTCCCTTGCATCTTTTATCAATGATCTGCAATTTTTTTTAAACTTATTATCAACAGTAAATTCGTTTATTAAATTCATTTATAAAAGCACACTTTACTATCAACGCGCGCGCTCATTGATCAAATAAAATTACGCGCGCTTCCCCGGCTTTCTGTTACACATTTCCGTCCCTTTTAACAAAATCACTCCCACAGATTGTGAGTAAGCGAGAGGAAAGACGTTACACATCAAAATGCTGTGATTAACCTTCATACTTTTAAATTTTAGTTCACGGCCTCCACTGATCACTCGTGGGAGCAAACGCGGCCCCAAATCCTGCCTGGGGTCAACGCCCCCGCCGCCCAGGTGAACGAAGAGAAACCCGAAAGAGTCCGGAAGAGTGGCAAGAGGAGCCGGTGGGAGTAGGAAGAGCTTGTATTGTTCCATGAAATTTCATCTGTTGAATGAGTTTCTTCCGTCTGAAACGGGAGGCTATCATCTGAACTGTGAATATTGATTTCGATCCCATTTGATTTAGGCAGCAAGGACCTCTACCAAGAACTAGACAAGAAGGTGCTGGTCATAGTGTTCGGAAGATAACATGTATCATATATTATAATTAAAATAGTTTAAATAGAATTTGATCACAGGAAACAAAAATTATAAGCAAAAAATTAGTTTAATCTAGACGATTTGTTAAAAATGGCCTAACGGCAGGTGAAAACTTCCTTTGACCAACATAGTAAGTTATTCACAATAGACGTTGACGAACCATAAATAAAATCCATATTTTTATGGAACGAAGTCAATTTGAGTCATTAAAATTTAGGTATATGAAGATAGCAATTTATATGTAATCAGTATTTGTTTAATGTCTCCCAATGATGAGTATTATTGTTATTTTTTCGTTTAAGTCATCCCTGTGTTTTGTATTTCGTCCCGTAGTGTCGTAAGATGCGATTATGGGGAATGCCGGAAAGATTTCATAGATGGCGGGTATATCATCTCCTTTAATCAATTACAGTCTTTAAAATCATCGCATTGCAGCATCGGTTACCTAGTTCCTAATATCTAATAACAAATTATTTATTGCAACCCAAGGTCGACCCAATTTAAGATTGTATTGTAATATAACAAGAATATTTGCATTGTAGAAAGAACTAGCTAATACCCGCTCGCTTCGCTGGGCTCATGATAATATTTTATGGAAGAACCTGGATGTAAATTAACTTATCAACGATCAACTTATGTGTATCATCAATTTTTTTTGATGGGGATATCTTAAAATTCGTTCTTAGTGAGCGTCTACATTGCGAAATGAGTAACCATACTAAATTTCAAGTCGATCGCGTGTATAATTTGATATCTCGTGATGAGTCGGTTAGTCAGTGATATTTCGCTATTCATGACTGTCATTGAAAAAGTATTTACTAATGGAAGTTTCTTCATTATTAATTAAAATTAAAATTTTATTACAGTTAAATTGTACTTTCTTTTTGTTGTTAAATCAACTTAACGTTTATTTTAAAATATGCATATTGTGCCTCCTTGTCAGTGATAGGACACGTAATTATAATAATTATGATGTCATTCCATATGTAACAGTGTACTCATTGTGAGAGCCTAATAAAATAAATAAATAAATAAAAATAAAAGTCCAATGCTGAACTTAGAGCTCCCCCAGTATGGCCCAGGTATAAGATAATTAGACTTAGAGTGGCAGCGAGACACACTTCAAAGCTGGTAAGCTGGTGCTTCTCATGTGTTCCCATATAAATTTGATGAAGATGTGATCAGTAGTTTTTGAGTTATCTTTAATAATGCGTAATTGACTTCAACTACATTGATGATGTTCTCAACTTATTAACCCCTGACGAAAAAGAGGGCTGTTATAAGTTTGACCGCTATGTGTGTGTCGGTATGTCTGTAGCACAATAGCTCTTAAACTGGTGAACCAATTTGGCTGCAGTTTCTTTTATTTAAAAGTAGGTTTTCTTGTGGTGGTTCTAAGACATATTTTATCAAAAATGGTTCAGGCGTTTGAAGATCATTAGCTTTTTTTATGTCAGGTGTTTCAAAATTTTCAATTTAATTTATTTATATTGATTGATGACGAGAGGTTGTTGTTCTTTACATGGTTCTAAAGGAAATTGTAATATCGATGGATTTGATTCTTCGGAATTATTTAATTATTAATTGTATAGTACGGAAATGTTAGAAAAAGAAATTACAGATTTTTTAAATTAAACTTAATGCCCGAGGCATTCTCTAGAGTGCGTTTTATTAAATAGTTCCTTTGCCGTTATGTTGGCAGTAATGTTGACCAGTGTTGCCACATTACCTTCAAGCCTTGGATATACTTGGGGACAAAGGGGCGGCATGTTGCGCAACATGTCGCTCAACAACTACGTGGAATGTCCCGAGACATATGTTGCGGAACATGTTGCAGGCGACACTTGTAAGTGTTTATAGAAATGTTGCCCGAGGAGGTTGCGGCGATTAAAATTTACTTCGGGAGTGAAACGTAAAGGAAAGAGAAGGTGGTGGATACGGAATTTCTTAATACAACTAGAAGAAAGAAAAATTAATATTTTAAGTGATCTCCGAATGTCTGATGGATCTTTTGTGAATTTCACTCGAATGTCAACATCTGATTTTGAAACTTTATACCAAATGATCGGACCTTCCATAGCCAAATATAATACTACGGAACGCTGTTGGCCCTCATATCAGACTTGCCATTGCATTAGGATACTAGTTGTCGACTGGAGATTCTTATGCTTCCACAAGAGACACTTTCATCGTCTTCGTCTTCCATATAATCCTCGTCATCAGAAGTATCGCTATCGTCTCCTACTTCAATTGTAAACCGGTCGATTTCGCTATAAATAGCTGGAGGTGCTCATATTCTTTCCGCCATTCTTCTTCGATAATCGTTGCAAAGGCTTCTTCTGTTATTTGGACAATTTTGTGTGCTTCTTGACCCACATTTTTTCAGCAATTCGTATTTTTAAGAGACTCCATATGAGCTCTATGGGGTTTAAATCACAGGGTTAAGGTGCAAGCCTCACCACTTAATGCACGTACTCTCTGCATTCATTTTATCTGCTTCATATACTGGTAGCTGTTTGTGCTCTTTAATAATTTCTTATAGCTGAGCCTTTACCATCGTCGGCAAATACGAAAGTCCTTTACCTGTAATCCATTTCAGCTTTTGTTCTTGTTTTTGAAGGTTCCTTATCAACCTCTACTGTGTGGTAAGAAGCATTATCTATGATTGATTGACAATTATATAGAATTGACTGGGAAGGTAGGTTCTGTATTAGCTTTGCACTAAGCCACGTCATGAAATTGTTTTTGTTCGTATCATCATGATAGTCAGCCGTTCGTGACTGAGATCTAAAGATCAGCTGAGCATTGGGTATGAAACCCATAGCACCACCCGCGTGAACGATAATCTACCGGGATCCTTTAGTCTGAAGATAATACGCTTTATTCAGATTCGCTTTGCCAGTATTTTCCAGCGCAATATGTTGTATGTATTTAAGTCTCGTCCAAATAAACAGCTGGGCGCTGGTTTCCAGGACGATTTTTCCGTAATTCTTCCAGGTACCGATATCGCCGGGCGACAATGTTGTATCTCTCCATTAGTACAATCCTTTTATAAAAATCTTTTTTATAATTCTCCACAAAGTGGTGCGACTTCGTTTAAAATCGATTTCGCTTCGCATTTCATGCGGATTATGGATTAAAATTACGGAATAAAATTCATGAATTTTATACCTTTTAGCACCGTTCGAAGTCGTCGTCTTTTGCGTGTTATTAAAACCTTTATCGACGTGCTGGCTGCCACAACTTATTTGGTGATTTTGGACACAGTTTTTTCGGATATACCTAAAACAAATATTCTATTTTAATTTTATCTATTTTAAAAGTTTTACGACTACACCAACAATAGTTGCAGTACAACTTCTTAAGTCTTATAGTCCGCGCATTCTATCTTGGCCGGGCTGAAGTTGGCTTTTGTGCATGTAGAAACGCTAGTCGACACAGATGTGCTACTTCATATTTGCTCCTAACATCGGAAGCAGTTTGTTTTGTTTATATCGATTATTGAAAATTATTATTATAATGAAATTTTCTTTATCAATTTCAACGAAACAATCTAAATATAATTAAAATTACAATAAACATTTTGAATATAAGTATGTGTTAATATATATGATTATGTGTTAATCTATTTAAATATACGGGTATTTAGGTATTTGCTAACAATATAATATCATAATATATTTTGTTATATATAATGTGTATTGATTGACTGGTAGAGACTGCCTTTAGGCATTAAGTCCATTTTTTTTACTTTGTATCTTTTTTTCTAATGGGAAATAATAATTTTTTTTAAATTAAAAATATTATAAATAAATGACTGTATTTAAAATGATATGTTGAATTTACACACCAATGAACAATAAAAAACATGTGTGCAGTTCAAACGCGATAGAAGTGAAACCTTTAGGAAATGCGAGAAAAATTTCTTTGTAATAGTATAAAATCTACTTCATTTAATAGGTAAAGTCAAGTCATTTATCGAACAAAAATTGACTCTCAAGGTGGTACGTAAAATACTACTAATTTAATATAAATCGGTAAGTTATGAAATCGTGGATTGTTATGAATGGATTAAGATAATTTTATTCAATATCGTTAATCTTTTTTTATTTAATAAATTTGTTAATTTTTTAACTGTTTATGGTGCTTTACCGCACAAAGCGGAGGCCGAGATAAGGGGAAACTATATAATGTATTCTATCTCATTCTCTCACGGGCTAAGTCCTATAGATGCATTTATATACTTGTTTCTTATTAGTGTCACGTTCTCGTTTCATCAAATTTCAAATCACAACGATTTTAAAAAGTTAGATAATATAAAATAAAATCGAATCATAATTGATTATAACTATAATCGATTGTTCGTAACATTTTTTAATCTGTGGTAATTGTAACCGCGCAATATTCGTATTCGCATCTCTAGTTTTAGCTAACGCCCATCCTCTCACTCCTCTTGTTACCATTTTGTTCCTAAAAAACTATATCTAAGTTCCGTTCCAGGCCAAGTTAAAATGCGCGGGGTATACAAATTATTATGACATTATAATTATGAAAATATATATTTTGATTGGTTGAATAGGGAAATTATTATCTGTAACTGGTAACTCTATTTTCCTAACTTGCAATAGCAGCGACACGAGCCTGAAAACATCGTAAAGAAATTAATAGAGCATAATTACGTTTTTCACGTTCACAAAAGTTTTTCACCTTTTAAGATCGTAGTTTTTTTAACCTCTTTTTAAAATTTTTGCATGATTTTTAGCCAGAAATCAAATGAAAGTTAATAAAATCACCAGTAGTCTCCTCGTATTGAAGTCGTTGACAGATGTTGGCACTGGGAGCCAACACAACAGTGTAGGAATTATTTGTTGAAACGCACTTAACTCTAGAACCCTACCCATATTTTACAGCGACTTTTCTTACCCATTTGTAATGTATTTTTTTTGTATATAAACTGTTTTTTTTTAAATCAACTTAAAAAGCAAATAGTAAAAGTAAACGGTTTAACATATTTAAAACAAACTTTTATCTGATGCTCTTCACAGATTGGCGTTTTACACTTGTTGCAAAAGGTATTACTTTTTCTATCTTTTTAATAGGGGCAGAATCTACAACGTCCTTGTTTAACGACACTAGGAGCTGGTCTATCAGGCTCATTTGGCGTTTTGAGTATGCCCTTTATCATTTGGCGGCTATTGTGGCTCAAAGTAGGCCAATTTTTTCTTTCTTTTAAATAAGGTGTTATGAGCTATAAGGAAAGTTTTCAGATATGTCCGTCTATTAGGTATATTTTCCTTATTTATTGAGGAACTAAACCTCAACAATATCATAGAGTTGATACCGACTCTATTCAATAACCCGTTAAACATGCATAAAGACCAGCGACGAGTCTTACGTGACACTGAATAGAAATGGCACAATTGGTCAATTAAGTATATCTACTTCCCCTTTTGTTTTGTTATAAAAATCGATCATTTCGGACAAAGAAACAGTTTTATCTTTATCGGAAAGAATGTGCATTGTTGACAGTAAATTTACAACCTTCTTCTGGCTACCTTTAGGTGGACAGTAAGCTAGTAATGTAAGAGGTCCACTGTAAGCAAACTTGGCGGAATTTTTCACAAAAGGACGTTGGTCTTTCATTTCTGCAGCTATCTTTTTTTATTTTGTCTTCGAGTTCCAACTAATGTTATATTCTTTTCAAGTAATGCAGTAGCTGATGGAATCGAAGTAAACCAATTGTCACAAGTCATTTTTCTATTGGTGCCGTGTAAAGGAGATGTCAAAGACTGTAGATAATTAATATACTGTAGATAATTAATTAATCTGCGACGGGTTGTGTCCTTGGAGTACTTTCTTTGCCTAAATATACTTCTGCGTTTATCATGTAAAATGTTTTTGAATCACACAACAGTACTATTTTTAAACCATACTTATCGGGTATTTTGGGAATATACACCGGCCCCTGAATCCAAGCAGTTGTTCATCCATCGTGCAACAATCAGTTGGAGTGTAATAATCAAAACTTTTTTTTTACTATATCATCAAATAATTCCCTTATTTCTTATCTTCTCGTGTATTTTTATATTGAAAAGTAAACAGTTTGTAAGGAACTCAAATCGAGACTCCGACACAGTAGCTCTGAAATATGGTATTCCAGTGTCTTTATCGAATAGCTCTTTTACTGTGACAGCATTCATCTTCAAAACTCCAGACAAATAATATAAACCTATCAGGGCTTTTATTTCAGAAATTGAAGTATCCCACTTGTAAGATGGTCTAACATTTCCAGGACCTTCGTCTAAAGGTAAGCGTCCACCTATCGGCATCGCATGCATCGCATCAAACGGACCAGGTTTGTACTATGCGTCCACTGTATCGGCACCGATCGCATTTTCTGACGCAACCTCTAGTAATCGGATTGCCGACGTCATTTTCATACGGATTTTAGTGGGAGTGTTACGTGTTGACGTGTTGTTTGTGAGATAATGGAAGAAAACGAAGAAGAAACTATCGTAATTGCTTGTTTGTTAGCTGAAGAAGAGGAAGAAAAAGCTAAGAACTCTAGAAAAAGGAAACATAACATCTGGGTACACGATATTTTCAAGAAAAGATCGCAACACGGAGAATATCACACACTGTTTCCTGATTTGCTAAACGATGATGCCAAATTCTTCCAATATTTTAGCATGACTCAAGTTAAATTTAATACTCTTGTTGACATCCTGAAACCACATTTATTAAGATAGAATACAGCATACAGGGAGGCTATACGACCAGAAGAAAGGCTTGCTGTGTGTGTAAGGTAATTATATATTAAAATAAACCTCGGTTACATATAGGTAGTTAGGTAGGCACTTATTTAAGACGTAAATATTGGCCGAGTGTCACATTATTTTTATCTTCTAAAATGGATTGGCTAGTGTCAGGTGGAGATATCATTGGCCTTTAGTTGGGTGTAGATGACCGAGAATACACTGTCGAAGGTTCCAGAGGCAGAATGTGAAGAGTTTCGTTCATAGCAGGTGCAGCAAACATCGTTGTATTTGAAGAAGCCGATTGTTAACCATTTTAAATGACTGAGCTTTAATGTTAACCTGGTCTTGTAAAGGAAAAGTCTTTACTGTTTTTGCCATATTAATGAAAAAATCGAGAAGAGAATCGCTGTGGTTTCTGGTTTCGGCCGTGCTTATTAAGTAATCTTGTAGAACGCTGGCTGCAGTTGGGCCTTGTGAAGCTTGTGAAGTTGCGAAGCTCGATTTCTTACGGATAATTCGTGATGATCCCAAGGATTGCACGGATTGTTCACTTTGTGCATCGCTTGATACATTGTTATCTGGATAACCTAATTCATTCAGTGACTCAAGTTGTGTTTCTTCGTTATTTTTGGCACTTCTAGGTGATAGGTTTGAACGCCGTTCTTCCTCATCGTTTAGATACGGTGTTAGAAAAGAAAGTTCTTGTGAGAATTTAGAAGCTGTTATCTTTGATGCTGCTTGGCCGCTTTTTGTCTTGTGCAAATTCAAAGCCTTCCAATGGTTATCTCTAATTCTGGTCCTTCGCTCCTTGCATGCATTAGCTGTAACAATAAATAAATACCTAAATATATGTTTTTGTTTCAGGTTCTTAACCACTGGGAACTCTTCGATCACTGTTGTTTCCCTTCAGGATTGGTGAACGAACAGTGCGAAGAATTGTATATTCCACCTGCGAAGCCATTATTCAACACCTACAGCCCATAGTAATGCCAAATCCTACTGAAGAGTTGTGGATTAAATCAGAAAAAGGTTTTCATAAAAAAATGGAATTATCCCAACGCGATCGCTGCTATTGATGGAAAACACGTGCTTATTCAGGCACCACCACACAGTGGCTCAAATTACTTTTGCTATAAAAACACTTTAGTTTAGTATTGTTAGCCTTAGTCGACGCAAATTATAAATTCATAGTAGTAGATGTCGCTACTTTTGGTAAGAACTCTGATGCTAGTATTTTGAGAAATTCGAGTTTAGGCTTACAGGATGGCACTTTAAACATACCTCCACATAAGATCCCACCAGGAGGCACTGAACTTTTACCTCACGGCATCGTCGGTGATGAGGCTTTTCCATTATGCACGTATTTAATGCAACCGTATTCTCGCGACGATGTCCAAAGAGATGAAGGAAAAAAAAAGTATTTAACTACAGGCTCAGTCGTGCGAGAAATACTGTAGAAAATACGTTTGGGATATTGGCAAGAAAATTGAGAATTTTTGAACGAAGATTGTCTATGCACGAAGAACATATTGTGACTGTTGTAATGTCTACATGCTGTTTGCACAACTTTCTAAGAGATGACACATGCTACTGGACAGAAAATGATTTAAACATTTTTCTTGCGGAAATGTCAGGGCTACAAAACCTACGAAACATAGGTGGTAATTCACGCACAGATGCTTTAACAGTCAGGGATAACTTCAAAAATTACTTCAACTCAGAAGTAGGGTCGGTTGAATGGCAATTAAGAAGAGTTCGGAGTGGAAGGCACGAAAATGTCATCATTATCATTACAGCCCTTCACAAGTCCACTGCTGAACATAGGCCTCCCCCCAAGTAATGCCACAAAGCACGGTCCTGTGCCACCTGCATCCATCGAGTTCCTGCATGTCTTACCAGGTCGTCACTCCATCTAGTGGGGGGTCGCCCTACACTACGCCTACCGGTACGAGGCTGCCACTCGAGAACCTTTCTTCGCCATCGGTTATCGGTTCTTCGAGCTATATGGCCGGCCCATTGCCACTTCAGCTTACTAATCCGTTGGGCTATGTCGATCACTCTGGTTTTACTGCGGATATCCTCATTTCTGAGTCTATCACGCAGAGAAACTCCAAGCATAGCCCTCTCCATAGCTCGCTGAGCGACCTTAAGCGTCCTCATACGGCCAGCAGTGAAGGACCACGTCTCAGATCCGTAAGTCATCACTGGCAACACGCACTGGTTGTACAATCTAGTTTTTAGAGATTGAGGTATACCTGACGAAAAGATATGTCGTAATTTCCCGAACGCTGCCCAGCCGAGTTGAATCCGTCGATTGACCTCTCGGTCGAAGTTGGACTTACCTAGTCGGACTATTTGTCCCAGGTAAACGTACTCGTCAACAACTTCGAGCATAGTGCTCCCAACAACTACCGGCATAGGTGTGACATGGACATTAAACATGATCTTTGTTTTGTCCATGTTCATCTTAAGACCTATCCGTTGGGAGGCACTATTGAGGTCATTGAGCATAATGCTTAAGTCCTCCAGCGATTCTGCCATAATGACTATATCGTCGGCAAATCGAAGGTGAGTGATGTACTCGCCATTGATGTTAATACCGTATCCTTTCCAGTCCAGTAGCTTGAAAACGTCTTCCAACGCAGCGGTGAAGAGTTTCGGGGATATAACATCACCCTGTCTTACACCTCTCTGCAGTTGAATAGGTTTCGAACTCTGGTTCTGTACTCGGATAGCCATCGTAGCCCTACTGTACAAACACTTCAGCACTTCGATGTACCGACAGTCAACCTGGCACCGCTGAAGGGACTGTAGCACCGCCCAAATTTCGACGGAATCAAAGGCTTTCTCATAGTCCACATATGCCAGGCAAAGTGGCAGATTGTACTCTTCGGTCTTCTGTACAATCTGCCGCAGGGTATGTATGTGGTCTATGGTACTGAAGCCTTTTCGGAAACCGGCTTGTTCGGGAGGCTGGAAGTCGTCGAGTCTGCGTGCGAGACGATTCGTAATGACTCTCGAAAATAGCATGTAGACGCGGCTCTGAAGGGAAATCGGTCTGTAGTTCTTCAAGAGAGCGTTGTCGCCTTTCTTAAAGAACAAAACCACCGCGCTTCTGCTCCACGCCTCCGGAGTAGTGCCACCATGGAGGACGGAATTGAAGAGCTTCCGAAGGACTTCAAGTACCGGTTTTCCACCCGCTTTCAGAAGCTCCGCTGTAATTCCATCCTCGCCCGGGGCCTTGCCGTTTTTAAGGTGGTGGAGAGCCATTCTAATCTCGCTCAGACTGACGTCCGGGATATCATCGGAATAGTGTCGGATAAGACTTGCTCTTGGATCGTTACTCACACTTGCGTGTGGCTCCAACGATGATGTGTACAGCTGCCCATAGAACCTCTCAATCTCACTCAGAATCTCAGGTGTCCCGGAAACGATGTTGCCACACTCAGTCTTCAGCTTTGACAGTTGGCTCTTTCTGGCAGACAGATCTCTGGCAAAGACTTTGGAGCCCTGGTTCCGCCCGATCGCTTCTTTAATACGAGAAGTATTAAAGTTGCGTAAGTCTCGCCGCATGCACGAAAATGTATAACAAGCAAAATAAACATAACCTACAAACTTACCGCTTTTATTAAATCTTCGTCCAATTTCTTCCCAGATATTGTCCCTCCTTTGTTGGTTAGAATAAAAAGGGTGTCTTAAATTATATAACTCTTCATACTCTTGCACGACTGCAATTAGTTGTGCGGCGTCCATGATGCAACAACGCATGTATCGACGTGCATGATTCGACGATCATCAAATGCAAATGGCGGGCGACCGGCGACGCGGAGCGAGCGCGCGCACTGTGCTTCCACTAATGGTGGTTAATATAGCGCATAACGCCATATTATAGCGCGCTATCTCTTCATAACGCATAGCGCGTGCTATGTAAGTAGTCGCCATGGCGCTATGACGCTATGACGCTTTGGCGCTATTCATATCAAGCGGCAACTAGTTCTAGCAGCAGCGCTGTTGGGAGTAGACGTGTGACGCAAATTTAATCTAGCAGCACGCTATTCATCGCGCGCGAACTAATTTAGTGTTAGACGTTGTTTAGTTAGTGTATATTTATAAGTGACACAGTTGTCTGCTACAAAAAGAAGCCTAACTAATGTTTTTAAATGTAAATAAAATATAGATACAAAAGTGTATATAATAGTGTTTGTAAATAGTTGATTTTTGTATATACAATCAATAAACTTTTAAATACACCTTTGATTTATAATTTATATTATGGTTAAAATAACGTATACATCAATTATAACAAAAAATGATTAATTTTATTTGTTTTAAAAAGTATTGTCCTTAAAATTATTTTAGGATTATAAAAAGTCGTAAGCCTAAAAAGTATGAAAGAGCGTTCTTTAATTTTTCTTTATTACTTTATTTTATTTTAATCTAAAATGCGACCTATTACTAAACAATGTTCTTATATAGCACGCGGTCTATCCAATGAACGACATGTAATGTAGCGTGCTCCAAGATATAGCGTGCTGCTAAACTTAACGCGCTTGCCGGCCTCCTACACACTTTTTTATAAATAGCGCGCTATAACATAGCGTATTTAATAGCGCGCTAGAAATTTCTAGTTTATAGTCTGTAGGGTGCTATTGATTTATAGTCGTTTTGAACAACTTTAGCGTCCACTGATCGACATTCCGTATGACGTATCGGCCATCGCAAAAGTTGCCCCTCGGGAGCATGAGCGTCGGCATTGCCGACAAGCAGATCTATGCGATCCGTACGATGCGGATTGGTGGACGTACTTGTATGACTTTCTATACAAAGAATACTACGATCCGTATGATGCGATGCGTGCGATGCCGATAGGTGGACGCTTACCTTAAATCGTAATTCTGTCTGTCGCTATTATATTTATGACGTTGTAATGTGATTTCATGATTAGTGAAAGACACGATACGCCCTAGTACATCTTCATCAAAAAACAAAGACGAAGCCTCTAAACATGTAGAAATTTGTTTAGCAGGTCCTTTATTACCGGGTGGGTGCAATAATATATTTCGTCTTGTAGTACGTCCCGAGAATTGCGGAGTTGCACCACTCCATTTGTATCAGTTTGCACCATATAATTTTGTGGGTGCTTCGAACACTTTTAGAAAATTACTTGTCCTCGCTTATAAGCTGGCTAAAGTCTGATTATGTTCTGAATCTGACGAAGATTCATTGTGGTGAAAGTCTTCAATGATTTCATCAAGGTTCGCCGTCTGACTCCGCGCCTCGAACGATCGTCATCGGAATCATACTCGAGAAAACGCTCAATGCTCTCATTCGTCAACTCTCTTCTGGAACCCGCCATCTTATTTCACAATACTTACAACCTACAAACGAAATACACTCCTAAACACAAGAACGTAGATATCACAATATTTATAGCTAAAAATACGAGACTGATTTATTTGAAATATTTGTGTATTTTACTACCCATAGGTGCTACAGCACCCTGCATTAATTATTTACAATACTTACCGGCATGACAGTCAATTTTCAACTAGTACAAAATGGTAAACTTGAATTGACAGAAGCCTAGACAGAGAAAACTATAGACAAATTGACGCTTTCTTTCGCATTCGAACACGAAAAAGATAGATTTATGCATACGTCTTGCATAGAAATGAGACAGAAAGGTGTGATTGTTTGTCCCTTTCTCCGTGCAGGTTTTTTTGTTTAGCAAACTACACTTTGCTAAACAACTTTGACAGTTCGTAGCGATCTAAGGAGTTTACAAGTTGGTTTAAAGTGTTGTGTGAGCATAAGATTGGTGAATCTTGTTCAGTTCAGTTCTTAGAACAATTAAAAACTTTAAAAATGGTTAAATGTAATGTCTTAGGATGTAAAAGTGATAGTGAACGTAAACTCACCGATATATCATTTCACTCGTAAGTGTAGTACATTATCTGGCATTACGTATAAAATTCAATTGTTATTTTAAATTTCGTTACAGAACTATATAAATATATGTTTAAATTTTATCTAAATATGTTTAAAAGTCATAAAGATTATTGTATAACCTAAAACCAAGTTGAAGACCTCTTTATCGTCCTTTCTCACTCGAGGCCACGCTAATCATTAGTCTATAGGTTTCTCTGTCTACGGACAGGAGATTAAAAAAATAACGAAGCTGTGTTGCCATTAGTTAAAAAATATTATCTATCAAAGTTACCACAGGGTGACACAGCACCCTGGGTAGGGTTCTAGGTTTAAGCAGTCAACCTTTGGGTAGGTAGGTAAGTAGGTATAAACTTGGAAAGTAAAACATTATTTAAATACAAATTTTGTAAACCGTTTCCACGAAACCAATTACCTTTAAATATATTATGTATGTATATTATGCTGTTAAGTTGAAGTCTGTTAGGACTGACTCTGAATGATAGGAATTGTGTGATGGGAGAAGAGTGTGGTTTGCGAGATATTATGGCCAGCATTAAAAAAGGTGAGCGTAGATATTATATGGATGCAAGGATTTTGGCTTAACCTTTGTCATTGATCTGATCTGTATTCCGTCGAGTCCTGAGATGCCTAATTTATTTAAAGTGTAGTGGCAGTCTTCTTAAATCCCTAACAATATCATCCCGTAGGTGTCAGAGGCCACAGAGGGAAACAAATCAGGAGATGGGCAGAGAGTCTTCCTGATAACGACTAAAATAAAAACTGCGGTTGACAACCTGCTGCCTAAGCTTGGCAACTATGGAAAACATCCCCCCATCGGGCAATCTCTGGGGAGGACTATGTTCAGCAGTGGGCTTTAATGGGCTCTAATTGTAACGGTAATATAATAAAAAAATAAAAAAAAGCCTAGTATTAAATATTTACACGTAAATTTTAATACTAGGCTCAATTTGACTAATTCTTTTTGTTTTAACCGACTTATAAAAAAAGGTTATCAATGGTTATTAATTCAACTAAATTTTTTTTTAAATGTATATTATACAATATCTTTTTCGAACTGATTCTGTTCGTGAATCAATATAGTTTTTATTTAACAGTAGAGGATATCTTCCACAGTGAACCATATAAATTCAAATCCAAAGATGGTTTATATATATATTTTAAATAATCCAATTATTTGATAAGTTCAATTAGTTTTTGTATATATTCTAGAGAGTAGTAAATAAGAAACGGACCTTGAATTATATGCTTATTATTGAAAAAAATTGTATTTTTGAGATTTTGAGTACTGAGCTAAGGCGTTGACTGGGAGGAAAATATAGATCTAGCTTCATCGTTATGTTATTTTTTTTATAAAAAATTGTTGTGGTGTTACTATTAAAAATTGACTTCAATTTTTGTGTCAGTAAGTGTTGTGAAGTGTCTACCGAATTTACTTAGTGTATTGACTTTCTCACATTATTGTATTTAAAACCGTTATCTAAAGACACCATAAGGATTGTTGCATTTGTTTTATTATAGTATTGCGAATAATTAGTTTGAATGCACACATAATCACAAACACACGAAGACACACGACACGAACACACGGCCAATTTTTGTGTTTTACGTACAATGAGTGGATTGATGTACCTACCACTTTCTTCAAGTGATTAAGTTTGCTGCGTTATGTAAATATAAATAAAGTACTATTTTAAGGAAATTGTTTTATTTTTATCTAATTGACGTTTTATACGTGCTTGATCTACGCTGCAGCTGTAATATTAGATAGGAATGTCCTTCAGAGCGAATTTCTGTCTCGGCGGCCAGTCTTGGAAGAGACTAGTCGTCTGCGCGGGACAAAATTATAGTGCATTGTGTTGTGCACAGGCACAGGGGCATTGTATTCCCTCCTCTCACAGTCCGATTGGACGGCAATCCAACACCAATGAAGAGAGATCAAAGGCATCACCAACCTTTACCTGTTTGCCAGGGCATGCGAGTGAAACACTACCAACTTCTTGAATCCGGCGTGATATTGAGAACTAAATTAACTACAGGTTTATCGCTATCATATCGTTCTTCTCGAAAATAATGGAATCGATTATTAACCACCAGCTAACTTAAGGAGCACCAGCTTATTAGTGACGGCCAATACGGTTTCAGTCATGTTCTAGCTGGTGTTCTTGTTTACCTAACACATCGATGGGTGCAGGCTGTCTAGTCCAAGGGGGAGGTCTTGACAGTTGGTTTGGACATAACGAAGGCCTTTGATTGTTTGGCACAAAGCGCTTCTTTTGAAGCTTCCCTCCTATAGGTTTATTAAATGTAATTTTGGGTCACCGGTTTCCTCACAGATCTTAGCATTAAGGTCATGCATGATCCGACTCCAAGCCTGTGAATGCTGGTGTTCCACAAGGTTGCGCGCTATCGTCTATTGTGTTCCTTCTGCATATCACTATGTTTCAAACAATTAACATTAATTGTTATGAATAGATAGCACTGACAATGCCTCACCGGCTGTGCTTATATTTCTCGGAAACAAGTCGTCGAGTTCCGGAACAAACTGACGTCTGAAGTCTAGTCTTAGTTGAACAAATTCTCGGAGTGGAGGTGACTAAATCTAGTCCAGTTGAATTCCTAGAAGACACAAGTTTGCTCGCTTACCGAAAACGAAATTCTTTTTCGTATCTCCTTAATTTAAAGGCACTCTCCTCGTTGCCTCAGCAAGCATAGGAATCCACTGCCTCGACATAGTATCGAATGATCTTTAGTTCTGTGATCACTTGGAAGGGAAAGCCAAATTAGCCTTAAAAAGCTTGGCCTGCTCGTGAGAGCGGGATAGTATTTCACGCCGGCACACCCCTTGCAACTTCATAAAGAGAAGGTTCGGTTTCACATGGAATTCTGTTGTCATCTCTGGCCCGGGGCATCTCTTCCATTTGACCGCATCCAGCGCAGAGCGGCTCGAATCGTCGATGACCAGGTACTATCTTATCGGCTTGAGTCACTGGCGCTGCAAAGAGATGTTGCATCTCTTCTTCATATTTTATCGCATCTATCACGGGGAGTGCTCCGACGGATTGTTCGAACTAAATTCAGCCGCTAAATTTCATCATAGCATATTATCGCGACAAAAGTCGTGATACTATCCATACCATCTAGATGATTTCCTAGAAGTTTTCTTCCTTGCTCAACATCCTTGTGGAATCGGCTACCACCAGTGATCAAAAGAGCCCATTTTTTTAAAAGGCCGGCAACGCACCTTCAATTACCCTGTATTGTTGCAATTGTTCAAAGGCAGCGATAGTCACTTAACGAACCGCACGCTCGTTTGCCCCCACTTATATAAAAAAAGTTGCACGACTCTCATCCGAATCTAGCAAAGTACATTTTTGTCTGCGAATTTTGTGGTAACGCTATATAATTTCGGGACAATGTTTTGTGCATGTTCGTTTCTTGTCTGCGAATATTTTACATAATATAATACTTAACAGTGTAATATACAAAAGGATCACTCCGCAAAAACCATTTAAACAAATAAGTAGTGACTTGCTACGACGCAATAAACTCCCAACTCCGCTCGTACAGCGCTGAGTGATTAACATTATATTCATACATTGTAATAGGTCCTTACATATGAAATTGGCGTTTTGTAAGGGAGGAATATTATAAAGTCAATTTATTTTGTAAAATATATTTAATTAATCAAAGTATGCATCGTCGTTATCGATGCACTTTTGCCATCTCATAGGTTCATTGATTGTTTTACTAAAAAAAAAAAACATGGGGGCGAGAATCAATAAACTCTTTGAAGGCGGTTTGGACTGAATTTTTTTCCTTGTGAGAAGTTGTCCAAATTCGAGGAAAAAGAAAGGTCCGGGTAGCATGGTAGATGTCGCAGACATTCCAATTGTAGCTCATCTAACTTAGTGGTTGTTTGTTGTGCAGTGTGTGGTCTTGCGTTGTCGTGAAGCAGCAGTGGCCTAGAGCGATTGACCAATCTCGGTTGTTTAGCAGCTAGTTCTTCCTTCATGGTTTGTAGTTGCTGACAATAGATATCTGCGGTAATCATTTGGCCAGATTTTTGAAAGCTGTAGTGAACGACACCGGCGCTAGTCCACCAAACACTCACAAGTAATTTTTCTGAGTAGATTTTTGCTTAGGGCAGCATTTGGCTGGGTCTCTAGGGTTCAGCCATTGCGACGAGCGTTTCCGATTATCGTACAGTATCCACTTTTCATCATAAGTAATGATTAGATTTAAAATCCCTTCATTTTTGTGTCGGTTGAACAAGTAACACAGCAGCCGACGCGTGCTGCAATATATCCCATCGTTCAAGTTTTTTTACTTTTCCGATTTGCTTAAAGTGGATTAATACAGTTTTATCACTTACCCCAAAGCCTGCAGCTATCTCTGAAGCGCTTTGTGATGGATCCGCTTCCACAATAGCCTTTAAATTCTTCATTTTCCACTTTGGTCTCCGGCTGTCCACGAAATTGGTTCTGAAGGTCGAAATTTCCAGAAGGAAAACGTTGAAACCAAAAACGTACCGTGCTTTATTTTCCGACACCAGCGCCGTACGCACATTTTATTCTTCGAGCGGTTTCTGCAGCACTGGTGTCACGGTAGAACTCGTACTCGTAAATATACCGATATTTCATATTTTCCATTGTGCGGCACTTGTAATACGCGACGTCAAAAAAAATTATTACGAAAAAACAAATGAATGACTGTTTTCAAAACTCAAATGTACCAGCTAAATGAATTTATAAATTTAAATTTAGAATTCTTAACCAAAAAGGAGATATTTCAGATCAAAGTGGCCAGTACGACAAAACGCTAATTTCATATGTAAGGACCCAATATTTGTTTACCTTGTAGGTGCCTACCGTGTAGTGACGGTGAAAGAATATCCACAACCCTATTAGCATCCTGTGGGTATCGTAGGAGGCGACTGAGGGAAACATACCAGGAGATAGACAGCAGAGTCCTCCTAATAACGACTAAAAATAAAAGAAACTGCGGTTGCCAACTCGCTTGCCAAGTGTGGCAACTATGGCAAATATACCCCCTATGAGGCAATCTATGGGGGAGGCCTATGTTCAGCAGTGGACATAAAGAAGCATTAACGGTAACCTATAAAGTGCCACTCTTTTTATTATAACTCATTACTTCTAACGCGGCTGATGTAACATGACGGCTTTCTTCTTGTGACAAATATTTCCCAACGATGCGAACAAGAAACATAGTCATAATCGACGGAGTGCTTGAGCCGCGAGCCTACGTGCAGAATCAGATCCAGGATTTTGGTTAGGGAGGGTGTTAAGAATAGTGACAGGATGGAGACTCGTTATGATAATAGAGCAAACACAAATTGATATGATAAGGGAAGTCGTATAGCTGCATAACATCTCTTCAATAAAGGGAAAGAGTCCTTAGTTGGTAGCCCGATTGAAAGGACCTTAGAAGGTAGAAAAACGGATTGATGATGAAACAAATGATGAATGAGAGGCAAATATTAAAACCGAATTTAGTACTCAGTGATCGACCCGATATGATGGGGGCGATCATATCTAAGAGTAGTGTTACGACAGCCAGTAAATGTTGCATGTTGAGTAACGATGCGCGACAACGTTTTCGAAGATAAGGATCAATGATCCCTGTCAAATTAATAAAGTGTGTAGGCGTAGGAATAGACAAATGCTCAAACGAATGTAAGTTAGACGAAATATTATGTATACGAAAATGAAGTGCGTAGTATCTATGAGGTCGCGCGTTCTCGTGCAGGAGTAGCGGGGTCGAGCGATTGCCCAAAGATCGTTGGAGACGTGTGAGCTTCTCCACCATTATGTTCAGTTCTTCACAGAACACATCTGCGGTAATGCTCATCCCGTTTGGTAAGAAGCTGTGATAAATCACACCGGCGCTACACCACCAAACAGTAACTATTACTTTTATAAGGGTAAGTTTTCGTTTAGGGCATTGTTTAGGTGCTGAACCAACAACCAACTTGCTGAGCGCTTGCGATTGTCAAACAGAATCCATTTTTCGTCGCAGGTAACAATGTGGTTTCTATATTCCTTCGTTTGTGTGCCTGTTGAGCAGTGCAAGGCCGCGTACTTCGTGCTAACGATCATTGAGTTCGTAGGGCACTCATTTGTAAAGCTTTATTTCTTGCCAATTCGACGCAAATGGACCAATACTGTTTTGATGCTAACGTCGAAAGATGCAGCTAATTCAGCTGTAGATTGAGTATCATCAGCTTCCACAATAGCCTTTATTCGGCATTGTCGACCAAAGTTTTCGGACGACCACGGGATTCATTTTTCAGGTCTCAATTTCTAGAACGAAAGCGGGCGAACATAAAAAGGTGGTGCGTTCGTTTGTAGTATTCGTCCCGTAAACATCGTTAATGTTGCGTGCCGCTTGTGTCGCGTTGCTGCCACGATGGTACTCATATTCCATAACTACTCGAATTTTTAACGTACCCATATGATGACGAAAAAGATTCAAATGCGAAAAAACACATCGCTAATCAATAAACAAGTGAATAATTATGAAAAAAAATTCCATATTTAAAAAATACAATTAATTGAAATTTTATGAATGAATGAATGAATATACTTTATTGCACACCACAAACAAATTTACAAAGAACATAACAGAGAGCAGATTACATGTACAATTTGGCGGTCTTATCGCTACATAGCGATCTCTTCCAGGCAACCATAGGTGTAAAGGAATAAAACAGTGAGTACTAGGTAGGTGGTGCAATATAAATATACCTAATATAATATCAATACATGCAATAAAATAACATATAAATAAATAACTAATACATTAAAAAAATATGATACACATATACATAGGTATATACATAAACATACACACACATATATACATATATATATACATATACATACATATACATACATATACACATACACACATATACATACATATATCCTCAAATATATACCACTAACAATAACATAAACAAATAAATACAAAACTACATAATCACATAATTTATCCTAATGATTTTCGAACGATTGAGACAAGTAATGCTCTTTAAGAAGTCGCTTAAAGACTACAATAGTCTGAGCTTCGCGTAAATACAAAGGTAGGGCATTCCAGAGCTTAATGGACTGTACAGTAAAAGATTTATTAAAGAAAGATGTATTGTGAGTTGGTACCCTTAAAATGAGTTTTCTTGAAGAGCGTAAAGGTTCCCCTGGAAGCCCAACAAAACTAAATTTCTCCTTAAGATAAGGAGGAGTAGAAGGGTGAAATAAGACACAGTACAGAATAGAAAGAATATGCATGTTCCGGCGAAATTGGATAGGTAACCACTTGAGACGTGAGCGAAATTGGGAAATGTGGTCAAATTTGCGCAATCCAAATATGAACCGAATACTAGTATTTTGAAGTCTCTCAAGCTTAGTTAGCTGGTCTTTAGTTATGTCTACATAGCTTGCATCGGCATAGTCGAGAATCGGAAGAAGAGACTGTGCGAGCATAATTTTTGTAGGAATGGGAAGAAATGATCGAAGGCGACGCAGTGAACTAAGAGCGACAAAGGTTTTCTTACTTACCTCATTCAGTTGGCGTTTCCAATTTAAGGAACTGTCAAGGTAAACACCAAGATTTTTGACATTGTCAAAGTAAGGGATCACAACCCCATCGAATACAACAGGTGGTATGGAAAACCAGTCAATTCTTGAGATAAAGCTCTGACTACCAAAAATGATAGCCTGTGACTTTTTAGGATTGACATTTAGGCCATATGATTGACTCCACTCATGAATCATATTTAAGTCATTGTTTAATGTAGCGATTGCATTTGGCAAATTCTCAAGAGTTGACTGGGTGTAAATCTGGACATCATCCGCATACATGTGGTAGAGAGAAGAAATTTTATGAGTAATTGAATTAATGAAAATGGAAAAGAGTAAAGGTGACAACACGCCACCCTGCGGCACGCCTGCAGTAATATCACACCAAGATGAGTGAGTTTCATCAACATGAATACACTGCCGACGGCCACAGAGGTAACTTTGAAACCAGTCAATTACTGATGGAGATATGTTAAGGGAATACAACTGACTCAACAGTATATCGAAATCAACAGTATTGAACGCATTGCTGAAATCTAGCAAGGTCATGACTGTGAGTTGTTTATTATCCATACCCCACCGTATGTCATCAGTAACTTTAATTAAGGCAGTAGCCGTACTATGACCGGGACGGAAACCGGATTGTAAAGAATTCAACAAATTGTGCTTATTAAGGAAAAGTGTCAGCTGTTGGCAAATAAGTTTTTCAAGGACTTTAGAAAGGAAAGGTAAAATCGAAATGGGACGGAAATCAGTGAGGTTGACGGGATTAGATTTCTTCGGAAGGGGTATAACATAAGCGCTCTTCCAGGCTTGTGGGAATTTAGAGGAAGATGCACATGCGTTAAGCAAATGAGTGATAATGGGAGTGATAACATCAAGGAGAGGAACGATCATATTACGGCTAATGCTGTCGCTACCGACAGCATTTGAGGAGATGGATAATATGATTCTCTTAACATCACATACAGTAAATTGACTAAAAACGAACGGAGAATAATTAGGAGTCGGACTTACAGAAAGAGAACGAAGTGTTTGCAGTTTATGTTCACTATCAAAAGAGTTAGAAGGATTAGAAAAATGTTGATTTAATAGTTCAACATCAACACTGGGAGGTGAAGTATTAAGAGAGTTTCTACCAACTCCAACTGTTTTAAGAAACTTCCACACCCTAGATGAGTCGCCGTTCTCGACTGATGAATGAATATGGCGTCGTTGTGCATCTCTACATAATGTGTTGCAGCGATTCCGGATTTTAGTGTATTTTCTAAGGTTTTCCTCTGTTTTGTTCCTCTTAAGCTTTGACAATGCCGCATTCTTCTTCAAAATTAGCCTTTTCAGATCATCAGAGAGCCATGGAGCAGGTAAGTGCTTGAGTTTAACATAATGCATTGGCGCGTGTACGTCATATAACTGAGTGAGAAGAGAATTAAAAAGTTTCACTTTATCGTCAATGCATGGTGCTCTCTCAATCACTGACCAGTCAATATTATGAGCATCTTCGCAAAGTTGGTCAATATCCATTCCTCCAAAATTACGTCGCAGAACTAATTTAGGTTTGATTTTAGGAGGGCGTAGTTTATACGAAAGGAAAAGTAAATCGTGATAAGAGAATGCATCAGCAGGACACTGTCCATGCTTGAAAACTAGGTTTGAAGATGACACGATAATTAAGTCCAGAAGGGAAGGAGTACAGTTAGGAAATTTGTGAGTAGCAGCAAGGGGTAGGATTTGAATATTACACGCTTCAATTATAGACTCAAATTTTATTGCCCGATTGTCGCCTTTAAGTAAACAGGTGTTAAAGTCACCCATCAAAATAGTATGACTATATGTAGGGACTAGTGATTCTAAAAGAGATTCAAAAGAAGTAAAATAGTTTATAGAAAGAGAGGGACTGTAGAAAACTCCAAGTAGGATTTTATTCTGAGACAGGGAGACCTCAACTAGCAAATGCTCAGCAGAATCACCAGGACGCGGTTGACATGACGAACTAACAATTTTAAATGGAAAGTAGGATCTTAGATAGATCGCCACGCCCCCACCACCTCTATTACTGCGGTCATTTCTAATTAGATGAAACCCAGGCAAAGAGTAAGAAGTAGAAGGCAAACAGGGTTTTAGCCAAGATTCTGAAACTAAAATGGCATGAATATTTCGGGATTCAAATGACGCAAGCATGTCGGGATAATGAGCCGGAATGCTTTGGGCATTAATATGAATAGCATTGAAATTATTCACACAGTCTGAGAAACAAGAATTTAAGGTGATGTTGAGTGAAGGAGAAGCAGTTGTACTGTGATAACTAACATCACTAAGTGTCTCATCATCCGAAGACAAGGACAGAAACAAATCACTATCGTTACAAATGTTTGAGGATAACATAAAAACTAATTAAATATACAAATAAATACTAATATACAATAAAAAATAAAATATAAAAAATATAAATGCAAGATCGAACGGTACCCACACAATTACAACCACCAGCAGCATGAAAGAGAAAGCATATAACACAACAACAACTTAAATAAATAAAATTTTAGTTCTTAGTCGAACAAAAATTATTTTGATTTGAATCATTCATTGAATATATAAGTGTTATACCTATTTTGTCCATAAGTGGAGCTTACAAAAGCAAGCTCAGCGTCCCTTCCAACCACGCGCCCGAGGCTCCAACCTAGTGAGCGTGTGGGTTAATTAGGCCATGACTGCAGAACGACAATTTCTTGGTATAAATGATGAGAAGTACACGATATATTATAATAGGTATAATATATCGTGTAATTCTCATCATTTCATCATCTACATTAAAGCGCTTCACAATACCACAAAGCACAGTCCTGAACCACCTTCATCCATCGACTTCCTGCATGTGTGGTTTTGACGTGGTAGAGCCACGCTGCAGTTATAGTTGTAGCATGAATGGATCGACTCGACCGGGGCAGGACCACGCTCTCACAGAATACCAGCGTAAAATAGCAATGTAATGCTGCTGTGTTTCGTATGGTAAGTGTAGACAACCGGAGACCCTTTTTACTGGAATCAAGGCATTCCGTCTTATTCCTCATGGATGACAACGCATTTGCATTTTGATTCTTAATGGAGGATAAATGTGGATGTCTATGGGCCACAGATATACATCATGGAGTGGCCACTTTGAGGGGGCCACCCTTTTTTTGCGCCACCGAGAACCTGTTTCCCAATCGGTTTTCGGTCGACCGCCCTGCCACTTCACGTAAGAAATTATTACGAAGAGAGCTCTAAGCTTGCGAGACGATTCGTAATGACTTTCGAATACAGCACGCGGCTCTTCTGAGCCTTCTGGAAAATCGGTCTATAGCTCTTCAAGAGGACATTGTCGTCTTTCTTGAAAAGCAAGACCACCGCACATCTGATCCACACCTCCGGGGTAATCCATGGAGGACCACCACCATGGAGGACGGAATTAAAGAGCTTCTCAAGGACTTCAAGTACCGGTTCTCCACTTCCTTTCAGAAGCTCCGCTGTAATTCCATCCTCGCCTGGGGCCTTGCCGTATTTAAGGTGCTGGAGAGTCATTCCAATCTCGCTCAGAAAGACGTCCGGGATATCATCATAATAGTGTTGGATAAGACTTGCTCTTGGATTGTTAATCACACTTGCATGTGGCTCCAACGATGTCATGTACAGCTGCCCATAGAACCTCTGAATCTCACTCAAAATCTCAGTTGTCCCGGAAAAGATGCTGCTACACTCGGTCTTCAGCTTTGACCGTTGGTTTCGCTCGAAGGCTTCTTCAATACGAGATGTATTGAAGTTGCGTAATTTGCATTTAGAGATCTGTCTGTTCAGTTGCCTGTATGCTGTCATATCTGCTGAAGACTGCAGTTTCATTTTCCTTCTTACAGCCATGAGATTAAGAGTGTGGTTGGAGAGTTTATATGTTCTACTGCGGTGGATCTTACAGAACTTAGCTCCGACCGCATGGACAGTTTCTACGAGGCACTGAAAACGGGCTTGTTATTCGAGCTGAAAGTTTTCGGAACTTTGTACCACGAGGTTGACGGAGCGTTGACTTCATTAAACGAGACCTCTCCAACTTAACGTTTAGCGATATGCAAAATGAATAATATAAAAATTGATCCTTTTTAAAACATCATAAAAGTGTTTTTCTAACCATTTGGTAATAGCTGCTAGTTTTCACCCTTGCGATCACTGAGACATCACTGAACAGTTATCGTCTTGTTGTCATAATGAAGTCAATTTCATTTTTTGTCAAACCGTCGGAGCTCGACCAGGTCCACTTCCTACGGGGCCGCTTCTGAAGAGTTCATCACATAGAGTCTCCCTTTTTCCATGTAGTTGGCCAGTTGCTCGCCCCTTGAGTTCCATTGACCTATTTTGAATTTTCCTACCTTCAGCTCACCATTCTCTTTTGTGCCTAGTTTTGCGTTGAAGTCTCCCATTAACACAGTATAGTGGGTTTAGGAGGAATGCATGGCTTTAGAGATATCCTCATGCATTTCCTCCACTTCCTCATCGGGATGTTCCTACGTTGGTGTGTAAACCTGTACGACCTTCAACAAATAGCGGTTGGTGATTCTGAGTATAAGGTACGCAACCCTCGTGGACACACTCTTAACCTTTACAACGTTGTTAACGAGAGACTTGTGGACGATAAATCCGACCTCTTCTTGGGACAGATGGTCGCGGTCGCTCCCGGTGATAGATCAAGTTTCCGGATTTCAGGATTACCGTGTTCACCCCTTCTCTTCCTATAATCCTGTAATATCCCAGCAGAAGTTGTCTATCTCTTCATCCAGCTCCAGGATCTTCTCATCAGTCCTCAGGGTGCGTGCGTTATATGCTACCAGGCCGAGTCGTCTTAGGTGGCAACCGAACCTCTACGAAGATTCTTTCGCCGTTACTATGGTCGCCACCGTAGCCAGGAATAGCGGGGTCGCCGAGGACTAGTGGCCGTCTCTTCGTTAGTTTCATCATGGAGTAAGTTTGCCATAGTTGCCACGCTTGGCGAGCAGGCTGGAAACCGCAGTTTTTTATTGCAGGAAGATGCTGCTGCCCATCTCCTGCCTGTTTCCCTCTGTCGGCTCTTACGACACCCACGGGAAGATATGGGGCGGTATGATTTTATTAACCGCCACTACACAGCCATCGAGTACTTCCGAAAATTATTTTGCTGTATTAGGTAGATAATTTATTATTACTTTTTATTCGAAAGAAGTATTGTAAAACATAATTTTCAATTCACATTACTGCTGTTTTTAACTTATATGGAAATAACAAAAAACTGGTATACCTAATTGTATTAATTTTCAGCGGCGTTGGTTAGTATGGAATCGGCCAAGTTTTAATTTATTCGACTAACTGCCACCAGGCACGAGATCCCCGCCGATTACGAACGTTGTATTTTGATTACGTGCCTGCTTGTGTTAAGGAAAACGTTTCGAACGTGTTTATGTAAAGTGAGGGTAAAGAGTGTTAACGAAGGTGTAAGGATGTTGAATTTTTGTAAAGAATATATCAATGATATGTTGCAAACCGGCAACATTTATTGCTATGGAGATGACAGCACTGGTGATGTTCTATACACCGGCCGTGCCAATATTTCTCGGGAAAACGTCTCCGAGTACCGGGACAAACTTGTGTCTGAAGTCGAGTCTTTGCTGAACAAAGTCTCGGATTAGGGGCGACAAAATCTAGTCTAGTTTAACCCTCAGTAGGCACAAGTTTGCGCGTTAACCGCTAAAAAGAAGCTCTTTGTCGTATTTCCTCAGTTTCAAAGCACTCCCCTTGTTGCCTCAGCCAGTATCGGAATCTTCGTCGTCGACATATCGAGTGACGTGCAGTTTCGTAGTCACTTGGAAGAGAAGGCCAAATTGGCCTCTAAAACGCTTGGCGTGGCCTCTTCTACAAAAAAAAAAAGAATACATCTTAATTTACTTGTTGATCATCTCTCTTCCTCTCAGGTGATAGAGTCATGCTGCATCTATATATTGTTGTAACATGAACGGGCCGGCTCGACAGAAGTAGGTCCACGCTCTCAAAGAATAGCAGGCCAATGGTGCTTCGTTTGTTACCCTTATTCTATAAAAAAACCCCGCATCAGTCTACAATTTGACATTAGCATTCTCGTTTGCTCCTTACGTGAAAGTAATATGGCCACTTTGAATAAAACTAAATTTACGGATTTTATCGCGTTTATTTCACTACTTTTACTTATTTTTAATTCCCGACGTTTCGGGTGCTTTACAGCAACCATGGTCACGGGGGGGACTGAGATGTTTGACGTCCCAATTTCATAGTTAGTCCGGCTACCTTCAGTTTTTGAATATTAATTTTTGGTCCGATTTACGCAAAACGAGCTTATAGTATCATGAACTCTTGCAGTGGTATGCTTAAGTTTGGGTTTAATTTTGTTAATTATAGGATCCCAAGCAGGTGGCAGCACCCATCCATCTTCTCTATTGAAATTTGGATGTTTTTTAATTTCAATAGCCTCGCGTATCATCCTTGGTAGGAATCGGTGTTCTTTTGCGAGAATTTGTGGTTTATCAAAACGAATGTAATGGTGGGGACGATCTTGAACATGTTCGCAGACTGCAGACTTCCCGGAGCGTCGGTGCTTCACGTCAGCTATATGTTCTTTCACGCGGGTTTTTATGGATCTTTTTGTTTGACCTATGTAAGAGAGACCACATTCACAATCTAACTTGTACACTCCTGCATCTTGTAGAGGGATATTACACTTGACGGATGGTAAAAATTGACTAATCTTCTTCGGCGGCTTGTAGTATGTTTTAATAGAAGCTCGCTTCAAGATGTAGCCAACCTTGTCTGTGACTTCTCTGACATATGGTAGTACAGCAGGTACACGCTCGACTGTGGCCGGCTTCACTCGGTCACTGTGACGTAGGCGCGGGACCCGAAGCTTGTTGTCTTGCAATACTTGCTTGACGTGCTGAAGTTCGGCGGCCAGATGTTTTCTGTCACAGATCCCTCGTGCTCTCTTAAACAAAGATTTACCCACGGTAGCTAACTGTGAAGGATGATGGTGAGATTCACCATTTAAATATCGGTTGGTATGGGTCTTTTTTCTATACACAGTGTGACCAATTGTGTTATTAGGATTTCGAATGACTAAAACATCTAAGAAAGCTAAAGAATTATTTGCCTCTAACTCCATTGTGAATTGTATTTTAGAGTTTATAGAGTTAAGGTGGTTTAAAAATGCAGTTACTTTGTCAGATGGTAAAATTGTGAAAGTGTCGTCTACGTACCGCTTGTAGAATCTTGGATTTACAGGAACAGTAAGAAGGGCTTTCTCCTCGAAGTCCTCCATGAATATGTCAGCGACTATGGGAGATACAGGTGAGCCCATCGCCACACTATCTACTTGCTTGTAGAACTCTTCCTTCCACACTTCCTTCCACTTCTTTTTGTTTGACCTATGTAATAGGTCAAACAAAAAGATCCATAAAAACCCGCGTGAAAGAACATATAGCTGACGTAAAGCACCGACGCTCCGGGAAGTCTGCAGTCTGCGAACATGTTCAAGATCGTCCCCACCATTACATTCGTTTTGATAAACCAGGCTATTGAAATTAAAAAACATCCAAATTTCAATAGAGAAGATGGATGGGTGCTGCCACCTGCTTGGGATCCTATAATTAACAAAATTAAACCCAAACCTAAGCATACCACTGCAAGAGTTCATGATACTATAAACTCGTTTTGCGTAAATCGGACCAAAAATTAATATTCAAAAACTGAAGGTAGCCGGACTAACTATGACATTGGGACGTCAAACATCTCAGTCCCCCCTGTGACCATGGTTGCTGTAAAGCACCCGAAACGTCGGGAATTAAAAATAAGTAAAAGTAGTGAAATAAACGCGATAAAATCCGTAAATTTAGTTTTATTCAATGTGTAGTGTTCGCGTAAATTTAAGAAATCATTAATATGGCCACTTTCTGATAACTTAAAAACTACAGCCTTGTTTGCATGGACGGCTCTGTGATACGATAGCTCTTCATCAGACAGTAAAATAATAAATTTATCGACGCTATTTTAACAGTTGACATTATAGTAAATATTTAAGTCGGTTTCAGTATTGTGTAGTAAAGTTAATTTTTAGAAGTTTGCCTAATTATTGCCCTAGCTTCAAGTTTGTTGTTTTTTCAATATATATTAGTTATAGTATACGACTTTGTGTTTTTGTCTTTGTCCTACTTCTAGTTTTGGTTTTATAGGGAGGCAAAGCTTAAGGTGACCATATTACCCTCACGTACCTTATAAAAATTTGGCAGATGGATTGACGGTCGCAGCACTCGACGTGAGTACCTTCGACGTTGCTGCCCGTCACCAGTCTGGGTATTTCACGTCTGGTTCGAGATGTTCGATCTACTGTCTTACTATAAGAAGCTATAACATTTTTCTGGAATTTCTCATAGTCGTCTCCCACGATGCCTACGGGATGAATTAGCGCGATGGCTTCGATTCGAAGATCGGTTCGGAGATCAATAAACACGCTTTTCGCATATAATTACTCAATCTGAAACAAAAATATCGTCGTCTGTCTCTTTCTTCATATAATGTTATAATGTACTAGTCTCGTTCGAGTTAGTTGCACATTTCTTATAATAGAGAGTAAGCGTGACAAACGTGCACACAGTTCACCTGAGAATGTACGCTGTGACCAATATACACCTACATCCTCGATTAAGAATATCTGATCACCTACTTGGGATGCTATAGTCAAAGTAAAAATATTTTTATTCAAAATTGTCCTTTACGAAACACATTTTAATAGTCAAGGAAGCTATATCATCGTTTCCACGAATCCCTATTCGAGAATCTTTGTGATAAGATACGACAAGAAACTTAAGTAGAATATTTTACTTCCGATGCCTATAGACAAATCAAAAAGTTTAAGCAAGCTCTTTATCTCCACTTATTCTATTTTTATTTTATTCTTATTTTTTAATTAATCGTCTACGTTATCTTTTTATTTTATTTACTGTTGTATTTTATTTATTGTTACTATATTATCCTTTCTTTATAAAAATTCTTTATACACACGCCTTGAATTTTTGCCAATGCAAATTAGTTGTAATACAGAAATCTATTACAATTAAAGCACTGCTTGCTTCGAGCGATAGTCTTATTACCTAAGAATGAGCAGGTAGATTTATTCTGAAGCCTGTGCTTTGGTACAGCAATTTAAGAGTCACGCCCTTAGGGCTGACTTTTTAAATTACTAGATAAAAATTATTTATAGGATAAAATGACAGTGTATGTATAAGTACCTGTGAAATTGCCGTTCTGCAGTACTGGCCATTTCAAATGGAAATAATTTTTGTATGGCTAAGAATTCTAATTTAAAATTAATTTTATTTTAAAAAGATAGATTACTTTTCTCAAAATTAGTAACTTGTTAATTAATTAGCGTTGTAATGATTTCGTAATTTTTTTATATTTACGCGAACACTATACAATGATTAAAACTACTTTTACGGATTTTATCACGATTAATTTTAAATGATTTTTAATTCCCGATGATTCGGGTGCTTTCCAGCAACCATGGTCACGGGGGACTGAGGTGTCTGACGTCCTGATGTCAATGTTAACCTTCAGCTTTTTAATTATTGTTTATGGTCCGATCTATGCAGAATAAACTTACTCTGTCTTGAAGTCTTGCAGTGGTATGCTTGGGTTTAGTTTTAATTTTATTAATTACAGGGTCCCAAGCAGATAGTAGTACCCAGCCTCCTTCTCTATTTAAATTAGGATGTTTTTTTTATTTCAATAGCCTCACGTATCTTTCTTGGTAGGAATCGATGTTCTTTCGCGAGGATTTGTGGTCTATCAAATTTGATGTAATGGTTGCAAACTGCAGACTTCCCGGAACGTTGATGCTTGACGTGAAGCATCAAAGTTCTGGGAAGTCTGCAGTTTGTGATCATATCCTAAGTGGCCCCAACCATTACATCAGATTTGATAAACCACAAATTCTCGCGAAAGAACATTGATTCCTACGCACGCAAAATCTACGACGTTTACGGAGCAAATACTACAAACGAACGCACCACCACTGTTATTGGTTTGCCCGCTTCCGTTCTGGAAATATCGACCTGAAAAGTAAACCCTCGTGTGGTGGTCTTAAAACATTGGTTGACAACGACGAATTGAAGACGATTGTGGTAGTTGACGACACTCAATCTACGGCTGAATTAGCAGCAGCTATCTTCGTTAGTATCAAATCAATATTGGTCCATTTGCGTCAAATTGGCAAGGAATTAAAAAAGCTTGACAAATGCTTACTCCACAAAATCAATGATTGCCAACGTGAAGTACGCGTTGAGACGTGTCTTCAATGCTCAACAGGCACACAAACGAAGGAATTTTGAACCACATTGTTACGCTCACAAGCACTCAGCAAATTGGTTGACCCTCGTTCAGCAATTAAACAATACCCTAAACGAAAACTTTTCCCTAAAAAAGTTATGGTCTCTGTTTGGCGGTCTAGCGCCGGTGTGATTCATCAAAGCTTCTTACCAAACGGGATAAGCATTACTGCAGATGTGCACCGCGAAGAACTGGACACATTAGTGGAGGAGCTCGCACGTCTTCAACCAGCTTTGGTCAATCACTCGTCCCGGCTGTTCCTGCATGACGACGCGCGACCTCATATTGCACATCAGACGGTTTCCAGGATACAAGAGCTGGGGTTGGAAGCTCTCCATCATCCGCCGTACTCACCAGACCTTGCGCCTACAGACTTCTACTTTTTAGAGAATTTCAACTTTTTGGCAGGAAAAAAATTTAACACCCGGGAGGATTCTTCAAAATGCCTTTAAAAAATTTGTTGGCTCCCGTCCAGCTGATTTCTTCAAGAAGGGCAAGGGGAATATCAATAAACTGCCACTGCGTTGGCAAAGATGCATCAATTGTACGGGTGATTAGTTTGATGAATAGAAATAAAAAATATAGAAAAAATTACATAGGTAATGCAATATCATAGGTAAAGACCTAATATATAAATAGCTTTTTCTATACCGAGTTAATTCTACACCGAGAAAAGTCGCGAACATTCGCTACTTAAAATGAAATAGGATAAATTATAACAATGTAAGGGATGTTATTGTTATAAGTTGTAATATTATGACAAAGACCTTTAATAAAGTCAGCTAAACCAACAAGCAGGAAATATTTATTTGGGCGAGTTTATTACATGTCTCATCTATTAGATTGGATTCTAACAAAGGAGTAACTTGGAGTTATTGGAAATATTTCCTGTAATAGAATACATTTTGTCCCCGTTCTCTTAACATGATAAATATGAAGATATGTCCTATAGGATTTTTTTTATAGGATAAGGGTGACAAATGATCACACATTCCACCTGATGGTAAGTAGATGCTGTGGCCCATAGACATCTACATCTAACCTGGATTAAGAATCAAAATGCAGACGTGTTGTCACCCTTGAGTACTAAGATGGAATGCCTCGATTCCAGTAAAACGGGCCTCCGGTTCTCTACACTTACCATACGAAACACAGCAACATTATACTGCTATTTTACGCTGTTATTCTGTGAGAGCGTGGTTCTTCCCCGGTCGAGCCGACCCATTGGTGCTGCAGCTGAAGCGTGGCTTCTTTTGATCGACTATGATTTCAATTGAAAAAGCGACAGTAGCCTAATGGCAGGGCGCGGATCGCGAACTCAAAAGGTCGTGGGTTCGAATCCGCCATTTGACTACTGTCGTGAACCACTCCTAACACAAGCATTTTCAAGCTTACCAGGAGTTATTAAAAGGAATATTAGTAATGTTCATTAATAAGATTACTAATATTTAAAAAAAATAATAAAAAAATAATTATGTTTTAAATTTAACCGTGTATGTAGCGGCGGTGTAAGAATATCCACTACCCCATATCACCCCGTGAGAGCCGTAAGAGGCGACAAAGGGAAACAAATCAGGTGGTGGGTAGGAGCGTTTTTCTAACGATTAAAATTAAAAAAATCTGCGGTTGCCAACCCGCTTGCCAAGCGTGGCAACTATGGCAAATATCCCCCTATGAGCCAATCTATGCGGGAGGCCTATGTTCAGCAGTGGACTTTAATAGGCTATAACGTTAACGGTAACATAGAAATATGAAAATATGAGATGAAAACAAAACTATGATGAAACAAACTACTTTGAAGAACAAAGAAATAGTGAATTTACTGTAGCCCGTGAAATAGGATATCTAAACG
Organism: Parnassius apollo; assembly: GCA_907164705.1. Classification (NCBI taxonomy): domain Eukaryota; kingdom Metazoa; phylum Arthropoda; class Insecta; order Lepidoptera; family Papilionidae; genus Parnassius; species Parnassius apollo. Next base: position 5,061,504 of record CAJQZP010000393.1, read on the forward strand.
ATTGACGTAAGGTTAAGAAATGGCGCAACAGAATTGTTTGACTTAACTGGAGACTAGATACTCGTAGCTTGATGGCTCCCTGCACGTAACGAGTGACTGCCTCAACGAGTTACGTAATTAAAGACGACGACAATAATGACAGCTGATTACGAACAAGAATTTCTAGGTATTTATTAACCATTATAAACCAGTGCTTGGCTGCTATCCAGGTGATGGTAGCAATGATGTAACCGAAGATGGTAAAGTGCACTGTCTGAAACAGACCTACATAGTAATGGGATGGAAAGATTTCAATGTTTTTGATATTATTAATTTTACATTAATTACTTAGAGCATATAACTTATCTATAATCTATACATAATTATTCTGCACATGTGTTTGTCACTGAACTTCTCCTAAACGGCTTTTGATGTAATTTTTTTTTAATTCAAATTCAAATTTATTTATTTGCCAGAATGTATGTGTATAATAAAGTATAATCTTAAATTATGTATAATAGCCCATTTACATTCTACCACTTTATATGGTGTGCAAATATTTTATAAGTTTACATGCAAAAAAGAATTAAACAACAAGTGGGAATTCAATATCGTACATTTATGATTAATTGATATCAATATCATGTCATTTAAGTAATAGGTTTTAAAATGTCACATTGTGTAATGATTGTTCTTAATTGTTAATGTCCATACTTTCAGTTTGTTTGTAATTAATTAATTATTAGATATAATATATCTAATATTTATTATATCAATATTACTGAATTCGGATTTATTTTCTACAAGAAGACATAAATTCATTTAGGTCGTAAAAACATTTTTCTTTTAACCATTATCAACTTTTTTTAAACATGGTTAAAGGTAACTCTTTAAAATCGTTGGGTATTTTTTGTCTGATTAAGTTGAATCGAAAGGTTTAGATTCACAATTAATACCAGTAGATGGCGCTGTTTTCGATATCCAGAAATCAGCCGTGCAAAATCGAAGCAAATCGCTAGTCTTTATATTATATGTTACAGTTAAAACCAAGTTTTAGATAGAACGTGTTTTCCCTAGTTAAAACTAGTTTTTACTTAATGCCTTTGTTATAACTAATACTCATAATTAAATATCAGATAAAACTACTTCTTACTAGACAAAACGCGTTTTTCCGAGGCGAGCCAGTTAGAAGTGTTCCGAGCGAGGCTTGTCGCCAAGCGAGCGCGCGACATGTTATACTCCCGTTCGCTCGGGACCGTAATGGCGGGAAAATTTGCAAATTAGCAAATTTTTTGCTATATTGCAAATTTTGCTATATTTTCACTTTGAGACAATATTTATGGATAAAACTTACAGGAATTCTTGTTGAATGTATAAACTATCGAATAAAATTATTTTTGGTTGCTAGAAATTGTAATAAAATACGTAAATTATCCTGTATAGCATAGTAGTAGTATATACTTCAATTTTAGTGACAAAATTACTACTAATTTGAATTCTACACTTTTGTTTTTAGAGAAATTTATATGAAAATGTTTGGAAATATGTATATTTTTATGTTTTATGTGTTTCCATTCGTTACTCATACCAAAATATTAAAATATAAAAAAATTAAAAAAAAAATAATAATAATATTTTATCTGTATGACATTTCGAACAATATTTCAAACATATTTTTGTGTGAATTTGAAATAAATACAACGTCAAGTTATTTGAAATATGTAAGAAAACTATTTTTACTTACATTTTACACTAAAAATAAATGAGAATTTGGAAAATAACACATTTATGACCCAACCGCCAAAATGGAGCTTCCGGATTTTGAAGTACATTTGGCAATTTACTTTTCACTTTTTATACTACAAATTATATATCTACGTGTTTACTATATTACAAGGAATATAAAAAAAGTATAATACTTTCGTTTTTAGTCCAGACACAAATATAAAATTCTATAAAAAAGACGGAGCACCTTCATCAAAACGACACGTGGAACGCCGAAAGTTCAGAGTGATTTCTTTTTTTTTCTAAGAAACATTGCCAGGTTATGGTTTAAAATAAAAGAGCATATCTTTGTCTTTGATACTATTATCTATTGCATAGTGTCTTTGGTTTTGTTTAAAACGAAAAAATAGTTTTTTCATAGGTACACACGTTTACATAATGCTGATCTAATTAGCGCACGACTTGGCAAACGGAAGGATGGTATTGTACGATCAAAAGTGCGCATGGCTTGGTTAACAGGGGCTTTTTCTGGATTTGATTTGATTGCGTTACTTTGGACATTTGCTTGTTTCCTGGACCTGAGAATGAGTGATTATTATAGATAAGATAGATCAAATCTGTACTAAAACCAATAATGTGTGTTATCTACACTGTCACAGTAATATTTGCTCTTCGTGTTTTTATCAAAAACATAGTCAAAAGTGCCGTACAGTAGTAAATAACTTATTGATTTTACTACCTGTGTAGTGTTTTATTGTTCTGTGATAGTGAATTAACAAAAAAATTGATATACCAAGAGGATTTTCGAAAATATTCAGTTAAAATCTAAGTACGTTATCGAATATATCCTTGACCTACACCAATCCACAGCTCGACCGCTAAGGTACAACAACGTAGCTTAGGCGCTAACTCCAGTAGTAACTTACTGACCGATGCCGAAATCTACAGCGCTTGCTTTCTGCCTACTAGCATAAAATACACCTATTTGAAGACAAATAATCCCATATAGCGCTTCATATAATCTCGTTCAGTTGGACGAAGTACGCTGCGTGTGCGCTGTTTTTGCTGCGTTGTCGCATGTAAGCAAGTTTTGTATTACTATATTCAAACGGTTTCACCTACCTACGTGAATTCTATTAGAATGCATTGTTTAGCATGCAATAAAATCACTCGTAGTGACGAACAGCTTAAATGTATTGCATGTAAGGGATGTTATCATTACAAGTGCTATAATTTGTCAACATCTTTCTATAAAGACAATTTACATGAACTAAAACGGCAACGGAAGTGCCAATCATGTAAGCAAGTAACGCGCCATAAAGATGATAATACGCCTGTCCGTAAGCAGATCCCATCACCGCTTACCGACAACTCGGATACGTCTTCCGATAACATAGTACTGCAGACGGTTGATTTTACCGAGAAAAGTGTTTCCTATCACTCTAACTCTAACATTGTACTACCATCGGCGACTATTACATATGATTAGTTTAGCGCACTCTTGGACTTAAAATTGTCGGATATGAGGTCTGCAATTAGGGAGGATATCAACTGCGCTATATGTAAGCTTAAGGCGGGGTTCACTGAGACGACTGACCACTTAGCCGCACTTCAATGTGATATGCAAACAAAATTAGATATTGCAACAAAAAATATCGCTAAAATGGAAACGGAAGAAACCACACTAGAATCATTCACATTAGAAAAAATTTCTAGGGGTTGTAATTTTGAAATACAGTGTGTACCAGAAAAGAAAAACGAAAACTTGGTTTCCATTGTGTGTAAACTGTTAACAGAAATAAAAATGTCATTTAGTAGGACTGACATTAAAGCTGTAAGGCGAGTTGTAAAAATTGATAAAAATTCAAAAAGACCGCGTGGAATACTCGTAACTTTACCATCGGAGCGCGACCGAGATAACGTGATATCTGCTTACAAACGTTACAACAAGAACAATAAATCCACCCAATTGAACTCTGCTCATTTGGGCATACATGGAGAGGAGTGCATCGTTTATGTTTCAGAACACCTTTCACCAGAAATAAAACAGCTTCATGCCACAGCAAGATTAACCGCCAACCACATGTCATATAAATATGTCTGGGTTAAGTATGGCCGTGTTTATATGAGAAAAGATGATAATTCAACTGTCATACATGTTAAAAACACAAACACTCTTGACACTCTAAAACAATAGCTCAGAAAAAAAAACTATAAATTCTAAAAAATTACCAAAACGTAACAGATCAGGACCAAAGTTACAGAATTATTTAATACTAAGTAAGTTTACAACCAATTAAATAAGTTTGATAATGTTTCCCAATTTACTGTATTCAGAAGGGACGATCAACATGATGCGGTGGTATAATTGCTTTAAGGAAAGTATCATGTAATTGAAAAGAGTGAATCGGACTGGTTATCCTTCCGACAATTCCTAAGCTCCACACGATATTTCTCGCGACCACTTGCAAGCCTTTTACGACAATTTTCATAAAAACGTATCTCGTGTTGAGGATAAAGACACATTTTTACTTATTGGCTATCATATGTGATATGATCATCTTTACTTTCAAATTAAGCCGCTTATATCTAGCAAGCAGCACGGTTTCGTGAGAGGCGGAACAACAGTGACTAATTTGTTAGAATACAAAAACTACTTGTGCGAGGTTTTCGCCGTGGGTGGGCAGGTTGACGCCGTGTACACCGATTTTACAAAAGCTTTCGACAAAGTAAACCATTCTTTACTCTGTAAAAAATTAGCTATGTCGGGTATTCATGGAAATCTACTGCGCTGGGTTCATTCGTACCTCGATAATAGAAGCCAACTTGTCGCTCTCAAAAGTTTCACGTCATCTCCTATCAAAGTTAAATCCGGTGTTCGTCAGGGTTCACATCTCGGTCCGTTATTTTTTATTGTATTCATAAACGATCTGATTTGTAAACTGTCCAGTCCCTGCCTTCTATATGCTGATGACTTGAAAATGTACCGTGTAATACAGGATTTATCTGATTGTGTTAAGCTAAAAGATGATATTGATTAAATATCCGAATGGTGCCGGCTTAACGATATGCATCTCAATGCTAAAAAGTGTTTTATTATAACGTTCACAAATAAGAAATATAAACAGACATATTATAGATATAAAATTAATAGAGATTCATTAGACAGAAAAACGGTAGCAAAAGATCTGGGTGTGCTGTTTGACTCTAAATTAACATTTCGTGAGCACTATGCCCACATTAAGAACAAAGCATTCCGGTTGCTAGGTTTCATATCGATATGCACTAAGGACTTCAAACAGCCTCAAAGCTTCCTGACCGTTTATAATAGCCTTGTCCGTAGAATTCTTGAATATGCTTGTGTCATTTGGTCTCCCTGCTACACAGTGCATTCGGATAGTATAGAAAGCGTCCAAAAGAGAACCCTTAGAATACTTAGCTACAAATTTGGTCTTGGTCACAGTCTTGTCGGTTATAGTGAGAGACTCGACAAATTTAAAATGACCTCTTTACTTATTCGCCGTAAGGAATATGACCTTATATATTTACATAAAATTCTCCATAATGAGATTGATTCCGGTTACTTCTTAAGTAAATTAAACTTAATTACAAAGCGCAATCCCCGAATTCCTAACAAGACATTTCACCTGCAGACTTACAAGAATAATACGTCTTTTTACAACCCAATAATAAGAATGTGTCGACTTTACAACGAGATACCCATGAAAGACTCCCGCTTGGATATTTTTAGGTATCCAAGATCAAGGATATTCAAAAGAGCAGTAAAAGAGCTTACAGTCATACACCTCATATATCACAAATTAATTTATAAAAATTTTTTTTTTATTATGTCCCAAATCACATAATTTAAACTTGTTGTATGTCAAATTTGTTAGTATAAGTAATTAAAATATTGTTAAGCGAGATTTGATCTCCCCTTAGATAGAAAATGATGTGTCAACATACTTAGGATAACAATCTGGCACAAAACTTTTATATGTATATATGTAATTTTTAATGTATTTCGATTGTTATCTGTTTTGTTGTCCATATAATAAATAAATAAAACCGAATCAGAATGCCCTGACTTCATGAAGTCTTGTTCGTCCTACCCCTAGAGCGTTTTTGTAAGCCCGTAGGCACAAAGGGAGAGCAGCCCCCGCTCACAGTAGCGAATCGCAGACATCTGTGCGAGCCATTGCGGGTGAGGCTGGTCGCCGAAGACGCTCACCGAGCATGGGTGCCCGTGATTTGGTACGCAAGAGCGAAGGGGCAGCACTTCCCGCAGCGCCGAAGCCGTTGCAGAAGTAACTGTGTCAATATTCCTGTGTACGCTTTGTTAAAGTTTTCAATCCCAAATTAGTTTCTCTAGTGCTAGTTTTAACTAAAGCTCGGAGTAACAACTAGTTTTATCTGAAAATCAAATATATCGGTGGTAAATTATAGTTTTGACTAGGTATTTCTACATATTTTTCACAAAGGCTAGGGAAAACGCGATATATCTATAAACGGGTTTTAACTGTAACATATATAATTCTTCTGTACGCGTGTTTGAACTGAACTCCCAAACGGCTGGATTGATTTTTCTGATTTTTTTGTGTGTTAGAATGATTCCCGGTAGGTGGTCCTGTTGTCGATATCCAGAAATCCCCGGATACGCAAGTGTGTATCCGGGGCGGATCGCTGCTCTTGCAATATAAATATTTATAATTTTAATTTTTGTACACTGATATTTTGCGCAAACACAGGCATTGTATAGTCTTTAACATAATCCGTTAAAAGACTGAGTGATAAGATGTGATATTCAGTGGTAGCCTTGCGTTAAGAAAAAATATTTTTATGATACAAATGGCTATAGTAACTTGAAATCCAGGTCGTTACAACGAGCTTCTGCTCTCTAATAGAAATTCTAGTTTCTACCAAAGACGATGTGTTCTCTGGAATAGGACTTTTATTGGTTTATTACGTATTTACATATTTAATACGTTATTAAATACAAAATACGTATTAAATGCGGTAGGCTTACATAGCAGATGTGCGAATTGGTCGGTTCGATCGAGGAAGGTCCACTATTTTTTCTATAGCATTGGATGACACGAGGACACAGTCCACCTGATGTTAAGTGATTACCGCCGCTCATGAACAATTGCAATACCAGGGGAATGGCAGATGCCTTGCCAGCCTTTTAAAAAGGAGTAGGCTCTTTTCTTGAAGGTCCCTCAGTCGTGTCGGTCCGGTAAAATCTCTGGTGGTAGTCGATTCCACAAGGGAGTTGTGCGAGGAAGAAAACTTCTTTTAAATCGCACAGTGGTGGACCGCCAGATGGTACGGATGGTATTGCGAGTTTTGTCGCGATGTTAGATGGTAAAATTGTGCGGCTGGAATTCATCATCATCATTACAGCCCTTCACAAGTCCACTGCTGAACATAGGCCTTGTACAGAAGACCGAAGAGTACAATCTGCCACTATGCCTGGCATATGTGGACTATAGAAAGCCTTTGATTCCGTCGAAATTTGGGCGGTGCTGCAGTCCCTTCAGTGGTGCCAAGTTGACTGTCGGTATATCGAAGTGCTGAAGTGTTTGTATAGTAGGGCTATTGATGGATATCCAAGTACAGAACCTGAGTTCGAAACCTATCCAACTGCAGAGAGGTGTAAGACAGGGTGACGTCATGTCCCCGTAACTCTTCACCGCTGCGTTGGAAGACGCTTTCAAGCTACTGGACCGGAAAGGATACGGTATTAACATCAATGGCGAGTACATCACTCACCTTCGATTTGCCGACGATATAGTCCTTATGGCAGAATCACTGGAGGATCCTAGCACTATGCTCAATGACCTCAATGGTGTCTCCCAACGGATAGGTCTTAAGATGAACATAGACAAAACAAAGATCATGTTTAATGTCCATATCACACCTATGCCGGTAGTTATTGGGAGCACTATGCTCGAAGTTGTTGACGAGTAGGTTTACCTGGGACAAATAGTCCGACTAGGTAAGTCCAACTTCGACCGGTCGGTCAATCGACGGATTCAACTCGGCTGGGCAGCGTTCGGGAAATTACGACACATCTTCACGTCAGGTGTACCTCAATCTCTGAAAACTAAAGTGTACAACCAGTGCGTGTTGCCGGTGATGACTTACGGATCTGAGACGTGGTCCTTCACTGCTGGCCGTATGAGGACGCTCAAGGTCGCTCAGCGAGCAGCGAGCTATGGAGAGGGCTATGCTCGGAGTTTCTCTGCGTGATAGACTCAGAAATAAGGATATCCGCAGGAAAATCAGAGTGACCGACATTGCCCAACGGATTAGTAAGTTGAAGTGGCAATGGGCCGGCCATATAGCTCGAAGAACCGATAACCGATGACGAAGAAAGGTTCTCGAGTGGCAGCCTCGTACCGGTAGGCGTAGTGTAGGGCGACCCCCCACTAGATGGAGTGACGACCTGGTAAGACATGCAGGATGTCGATGGATGCAGGTGGCTCAGGTCCGTGCTTTGTGGTATTACTTGGGGGAGGCCTATGTTCAGCGGCTGGAATTAGTTCAAACAATTGCTCAGAGCACTCACTTCACTTCGGAGAAGATAACGCAAATGTGACCTTGTTTGTTTAATCCCTTGTTACCGTTGACCTCGCAAGGAGCGACGGGGTTTTGGGTCATCGGATACCTCACCTTTTCCACAGCGAAAATAAGTTTGTCCTTCACTGCGACTTACGTTTTCGTTACATCAATGTTCGATGTTCCCGGGTTGGATAAATTATCTACATAAAATACGTAGTAGAGCCACGTTGTAGCTATATAACGGTCGTAGCTTAGCTACTCCCACAGAATACCAGCAGAACGTTGCAGTTTGAATACTGCTGTGTTTCGTATGGTGAGTGTCGAGAATCGGAGACCCGTTTTACTGAAAACAAGGCATTCCATCTTAGTCCTCAGGGGTGACTAAATGTTGATGTCTATGGGTCGCAGCATCCACTTACCATTAGGTCGACTGTGTGCCCGTTTGTCACCCTAATTCTATAACAAAATACATGTCCTCCCGTGACCATGGGTACTGCAAAGCTACCGAAACGTCGGGAATTAAAAATAAGTAAAATTAAATGTGAAAAAATCCGTAAAAATAGTTTTATGCAATACCTACATACATAGTTTTTACGGTAGTGTTGCGCGCCTAAGTTGACGTCTGGCACTAGCGCCATCTAGTGTCGGGTAAAAAGGCGAGGAGAGCTTTCCAGAAAATGACATGACTAATCTTGCGACCAACAGCGCCATCCAGTATCGAACAGAAGAATTAAGCTTTCTGGAAGCCCCACACTCGAACTTTCTGCGCCTGGTCGGTTGGCGCGCGTATTTACTTGAATAGTCTGGACGTTTCGGTGAAAAATGTGTATTTAAAGGCGCTGCAAGACGCAGTCGGGGCAGTATTAAATTGGAGAGACAAGCGAAGCTTTGGAGCGAAATAAAATGAACGAAAGTGATCAGTGTGATTAATTATTAGTGTGTTTTAAGTTTTAATTAGTGTACAGTAATTAAAGTGTCAATTTCGGTAATTCAATCGCCAGTTTTTCTTGTCACGAACCCTAAGCTTGTAACAGTACTATCAAGGAGCGATACCTACTTGCACTTGCCCTTTTATTTTTATTATAATAGATGGGACATATTTTATAGTACCCAAATAAATTACAACCAGACCGGCTTAAATATTTTCTTACTGAAAATTATGTAGTACAGAAAGCATAGTTCGATGGAAGTTGAAACTTGGAACACAAAAGTTTAATCAACTGTTCCACACGTGCAAGTATCCACACGTGAAACTAACGCGACCTGTTACTTCTAGGCTGTCTATATAATGCATCATTAATTTTGTTCTCACGTCGTGCAGGCTCCTAAAGTCTGTATGACGTCAAGATGTGGAATAATTTCACACTATCTATGTAATATGTCTTGTTGGTGTCTGCTGTGTATACACAGTCATGACAATAAATTATCCTAATCTGTGTTTGTTGGCTTATTAGAATATACGGCTCATCTGATGGAAAATTATATAAGGCGCCCATGAGCATCTGCAATACCAGAGGAATGGTACTCGCGTTGCCAGCCTTTTAGAAAGGAGTAGGCCCGTTTCTTGTATTATAAAGGACGAAAGGCAGTTAAAAGTAAGAAAGAAAGAAACATTTATTTGCCATTATTAACACACAATATTAAAAAACATAGAAAATCTTAGTACAAGTCGGCTCGACCGGGAAAGGACCACGTTCTCACAGAATACCCGCGTAAATTAGCAGCTTAATGCTGCTGTGTTTCGTGAGGTGAGTGTACCGTGTGTGAGAACCGGATACCCTTTTTGCTGGAAACGAGATATTTCATCTTAGTCCTCACGGGTGACAACGCGTCTGCATTTTGATTCGTATTTGAGGACAGTTGACCATCAGGTGTAATGTGTGCTCGTTTGTCACCCTATACAAAAAAGTTACAAATTGATAATTACAAGAAGGATTCAACCTCAGTGATAATCTATAGGGTACCACAGCACTGGTTTTCAGTTGGGATCTTAATTGACCCATGAACGACCGCAGTTATTCATTTTTAGTCGTTATTAGGAAAAAGCAGCTGCCTATCTCCTGATTTATTTCCCTCTGTCGCCTCTTACGATACCCACGAGGCGATATGGGGAAGTGGAATATTTACACCGCCAGCACCGATTAACTAATATTTACTACGTACACCACTACGCGGTTAAAAGTGAAGTAGAGTTGCTTACTTTTTTCCGACCTAAAGAGATTAACGTTCATTATACAAAAAAAATACGGGCCTTTTCTTTTATAACTTACACAAATAAAACTAATTGTATTGTAACAGAAATTCGATTTATTTAGAAGTGCGTGAAAAACTGCGTGAAGTTAAACAAAGTTTTTGTGATTATACATGGAAACAATCACAATTAAAATCGTAATTAAACTTGGTAAGCAGTTTGGCTTTAATTAAATTTGGCTGCATATGTTACTGATTTCAGTGTTATTGTGTGTGTGTGTGTCCTATAATATAATATGTGCGGATGTAAATGTGTTTGAAACCTAACACGCACGCACGCACACACATACATACACACATACACACATCCCTCGTATACATACGCTTACACACTCAAATTTTCCCATTAAATCCCAAGAGTAATAATTGCATGCAAAAACTTTATTTTTAAAATATTATTATCTTATTTAAACAGTAGTCTAAAATGTACGGTGTGAAAATGTTTTTAGAGGAAGACAAGTAATTTATTTAGCTTAAAAGGAATTCTTCAAACATAGCATACTGGCATTTTTAGACTTAATTTATAGAATTAAAGATTATTGATTTTATTGATTTTGATTTGTTTAAATTGTATGCTGTAAATAATCCCCTGAGCTTATTAGAAGGTAGTTAGTTATTACAATATTACCGACTTTAATTTCATTTATATGTATAGAAGAAACAATTATTATTGACTTTACTGCTACACTCCAACGGTAAAAAAAATGATATTTCTTACATATTTCAAAATAATTTACTGAAATTTGTTGTGCTTTGAAGTGGAGGTAACTCTGAAATTTTCTCTATATACTTTCGATACGAGTTAAATAAACTTTATATTGTGGGTTCCGTACTTGTACATATTATGCGACATATGAAATCTTAAGCTGAAGTTTTTGAGGTCAAACCAAGAGCCTTTTATGTGTATAATATGTAATAATTATATAATGTAACCACAGGAAGTGGACCTGGTCGAGCCCCGACGGTTCGACAAAAAATGAGATTGACTTCATTATGACGACCAGACGCCAACTGTTCAGTGATGTCTCAGTGATCGCAAGGGTGAAAACTAGCAGCGATCACCGAATGGTTAGAGGTACACTGAACCTAAACGTTAAGTTGGAGAGGTCTCGTCTAATGAAGTCAACGCTCCGACCCACTCGTGCTCTAATCCAGAATCCCGAAAACTTTCAGCTCGAGTTACGTAACCGCTTTCAGCGCCTATAAGATTGCAATGCAGTGGATGATATGAATGACAAGCTCGTGGAAACTGTCCATGCGGTCGGAGCTAAGTTCTGCAAGACTCGCCGCAGAAGAACACAAAAACTCTCCGATCACACTCTTAATCTCATGGCTGTTAGACGGGAGATGAGGCTGCAATCGTCAACAGATTTGACAGCATACAGGCAATTGAACAGACAGATCTCCAAATGCATGCGGCGAGACTTACGCAACTTTAATACTGCTCGTATTGAAGAAGCGATCGAGCGGAACCAGGGTTCCAAAGTCTTTGCCAGAGATCTGTCTGCCAGTAAGAGCCAACTGTCAAAGCTGAAGACTGAGTGTGGCAGCATCGTTTCCGGGACATCTGAGATTTTGAGTGAGATTGAGAGGTTCTATGGGCAGCTGTATACATCATCGTTGGAGCCACACGCAAGTGTGAGTAACGATCCAAGAGCAAGTCTTATCCGACACTATTCCGATGATATCCCGGACGTCAGTCTAAGCGAGATTAGAATGGCTCTCCAGCACCTTAAAAACGACAGGGCCCCAGGCGAGGATGAATGGAATTACAGCGGAGCTTCTGAAAGCGGGTGGAAAACCGGTACTTTAAGTCCTTCAGAAGCTCTCCAATTCCGTCCTCCATGATGGCACTACTCCAGAGGCGTGGAGCAGAAGTGCGGTGGTCTTGTTCTTTAAGAAAGGCGACAACGCTCTCTTGAAGAACTACAGACCGATTTCCCTTCTGAGCCGCGTCTACGTGCTGTTTTCGAGAGTCATTACGAATCGTCTCGCACGCAGACTCCACGACTTCCAGCCTCCCGAACAAGCCGGTTTCCGAAAAGGCTTCAGTACCATAGACCACATACATACCCTGCGACAGATTGTACAGAAGACTGAAGGGTACAATCTGCCACTTTGTCTAGCGTATGTGGACTATGAGAAAGCCTTTGATTCCGTCGAAATTTGGGCGGTGCTACAGTCCCTTCAGCGGTGCCAACTTGACTGTCGGTATATCGAAGTGCTGAAGTGTTTGTACAGTAGGGCTACGATGGCTATCCGAGTACAGAACCAGAGCTCGAAACCTATCCAACTGCAGAGAGGTGTAAGACAGGGTGACGTTATATCCCCGAAACTCTTCACCGCTGCATTGGAAGACGTTTTCAAGCTACGGGACTGGAAAGGATACGGTATTAACATCAATGGCGAGTACATCACTCACCTTCGATTTGCCGACCTTATGGCAGAATCGCTGGAGGACTTAAGCACTATGTTCAATGACCTCAATAGTGCCTCCCAACGGATAGGTCTTAAGATGAACATGGACAAAACAAAGATTATGTTTAATGTCCATGTCACACCTATGCCGGTAGTTGTTGGGAGCACTATGCTCGAAGTTATTGACAAGTACGTTTACCTGGGACAAATAGTCCGACTAGGTAAGTCCAACTTCGACCGAGAGGTCAATCGACGGATTCAACTCGGCTGGGCAGCGTTCGGGAAATTACGACATATCTTCTCGTCAGGTATACCTCAATCTCTAAAAACTAGATTGTACAATCAGTGCGTGTTGCCAGTGATGACTTACGGATCTGAGACGTGGTCCTTCACTGCTGGCCGTATGAGGACGCTCAAGGTCGCTCAGCGAGCTATGGAGAGGGCTATGCTCGGAGTTTCTCTGCGTGATAAGACTCAGAAATGAGGATATCCGCAGTAAAACCAGAGTGACCGACATAGCCCAACGGATTAGTAAGCTGAAGTGGCAATGGGCCGGCCATATAGCTCGAAGAACCGATAACCGATGGGGAAGAAAGGTTCTCGAGTGGCAGCCTCGTACCGGTAGGCCTACGCCCTACACTACGGGCGACCCCCCACTAGATATAGTGACGACCTGGTAAGATATGCAGGAAGTCGATGGATGCAGGTGGCTCAGGACCGTTCTTTGTGGCATTACTTGGGGAGGCCTATGTTCAGCAGTGGACTTGTGAATGGCTGTAATGATGATGATGATGATATAATGTATGTATATTTAACGTGTTTGTTGAATACCAATTTTTTCCTTGCTGATAATCTGATTGTAAAGAGTATAACCGAATACCATATTGGATCTGACGAGTAAAAGTTACGAGTATATGACAACATTTGGTTTTGGAGAAATTGAATTGAAACTTATTAAGTTTACAGTAATCAGCAAACCTGTTTAGATCTTCTTGGAGTAGCTATATATCGCATGGGTCACGAATAATTAAAAAAAACATGTAAAGTAATATGCAAGAACTTTTAAAATACGACTTGATATCGGATATAAAAATGGCAAATAATAAGGCGTCAAGCAATGAACCCTGAGGAGTTCCAGACGGTATTGACCAAAAAGACATGTAACCACGTTAAATCAAAGTCTGTTTCCGATTTTCAAATTACGAATAAAATCATCTATTCCAGTCACCATGAAGTCCAGAAAAGTCATCATGTATTCCAGTAGCTAACAGCTTTTGTAAAACAATGCGACGATTAATACGATCAAAACGCTTGCTATAATCTGTGTAAATTACATCTACCTGTGCTTGGTCTTTGGAAGTAGTTGAACGCTTTCAATGAAACTCACGTTGTTAATCACCCAGAGAGTTTTGTACCACTAAATAGACTTAATTATAAACGATGCCTTCAAGAACTTTCAAACACAAACATAGCTTCGGGATGGAAAGATCATTCTAGATATTTGACTTATCACTTTCTTTGGTGTTATAAAGGCGGACTTCCAAACTTGTGGATCTATTCCTTCCGTTGATGATCATATTGGCCGTATATGGTCGGGACCACCAGATTTGGAGATGCTGAGTCTTTGTAATAGCTTCAAAATATCCTTCGTCTAAACCACGTATTGAGTAATTGAGCTAATACTGTTTAACTTTTTTTTTTGAATCAGACGTGTCCAACTCTGGTTCAATGAAAGTAGTACTGAAGTATTTAGTGAATAACTTACTCACTACTTCACTGGTATTCGCAGGGGTTTTCTCATAATACATGATATAAGGAGAAGTAGACTAATTATTCCTGCTTCTTATTAGTTAGTTTAGTTACTAGTTATACAAGATTCGAATAGAATAGAATAATATAATTTTTCATCAATATAGATTATTACATAATATTTCTAAATATTAATTTATTTCTTTATCAGTCGTTCTAAAAATACCTCTGTCCCTGGAAGGAATAAATTTTTCATACAAGATGCTGCAGAACTAAGTTTGCTTGCTAATTTAGATATATGGGGCACTATTAAAGCCCATCCCAGCCCTCTCCTGTAATAAGGGGTGCTAGCATCACTTATTTGTTTGGGGGTAAAGAAGATATTATACTATTGTCAGATTAAATCCTTTTAAAAGTTTAAAAAAGTAACGCGCTTTTTTACATATGTACAAACCTGGATTGATTAGTCTATGTCATATTTGTTGTGGGAATCGAACCCACGGTCCTTTTCGTTGTAATCAAACATCAGCCAGTGCGTTACCGAACCGTTTACAATTGACCGTTTGAACAAATGCATAACGTGTTGCAAATTATCTAATTCTCATTTACTTAAAAATGCGGAAGCAGACATTGATTAAGTTCCAAGGTTTTATGCAGCCTTTCTCTTGTTTATTGTTTTCATGCTTATTGCTACATAATTTTTAAGTAGATATAAGAGGCCCAGGCACAGCCATGGGAGTATAGGCTGTAACTTTATTTATTAGAAATCCTAATTTTTGTAAACTCATGGTGTGGTAAAGCTTTCTTTGCCTAGTCGAACTAGGTACGAGTATAATCTCTTTTATATTAAGCAGCATGCCTGGATGATTCACTTTTCTGCCCTTTTATGGAACTACTTCTGTCTGTCACAGAAAATTTTCTTGAAATCGTTTTAATTATGTTTTTTAAATCGTTTTAAAGTCTGTTATATTTTGAAATTAAGCACCGATAATAATTTGATATATTTAACCTTAAAGCCAGTGTAGAGCCTGAGCCGTGGTAGCTCAGATGGTTAGCGCTCGCTGTAAATTCCACAATACGCGAGCAAACCGGGTTGATTCCCGCCGGCACCAATGAAATTAAAAATAATTGAAATTTTAAGTGCTGATTTACCACGTGCTCGGCGGTGAAGGAAAACATCGTGAGGAAACCTGCATGTCTGAGACATAAAATAAAAAATATTTCGAAAACATGTGAAGTTCGCCAACATGCATTGGGGCAGCGCGACGAACTATTCCTTGCCCTAAAACCCTCTCAGAAATGAGAGGAGGCCTGTGCCCAGCAGTGGGACGTATATAGGCTGTAATTTTACTATTTACTTTACCCTTAAAGCCAATAGTAGATACACATTGAATATTTTTCGTACGGATTTATGATGTATTGAGCTTTGTAGCACCAATGCTTTGTAAAACTGTTTGTCATGTAGATGTCTTCAACCCGGGCTATATTTTAAGCTTAAATTATTAACTTTAATTTGAATTACTACATCTAGAACTCTTGCAGACTTAAAATGGGTTTTTATAACAATTTTAGTTTTACATTTTTTTCTTAAAATTGAAGTGACAAAAGAAATTACATCTTACATAATGGTTAGTGGTATTGCAGTGCGCGGATATTTGTAACCAACTTCCAAAAGTAACTTGTAAGAACTTTGTGGTCAGGTGATTTAGTAAAAAGAATGCAGCGAAATTCCACCATACGCGTCTCGACACGCACTTGGTATTTTTGTGTGTCGTTTCATTAGTTCCTTCATAGATAATTTGAGTTCCGGATGATTTTAAAGATAAATTACTGTGCTCTCTAGTAAGTTTTTGTAGGCACTAGGCAGTTGTGATCTTTCTTTAGATACAGATCGATACAGATCGATACACTTTAATTTATAAAAATGATTCTCCTTTATTTATTAATTAAATAAAAATGTGGATTTCTGTATAAAACCGCTGCAAATTTCATATTAAAATTTCTTCCACCAGGCCTGATACTGGATAGTTGATATTCAATGTTGTTTAAAATCTTAAAAATGATATTACCAGTTACAAGTAATAATATGGACGCAATATTTACGGCGGATTTCTATTCAAGCAACGAGATTCTATCATGATAAGAAATTAAGATAAAAATGACGTCAATATAGATTTAAAATCAGAGTTTTAAAAGATACAAGCGTTCTTAAGATTTAGCTTCGGCTTAATGATACATTCCATAAGCCAAAGCTATGTCATTATTGACATCATATTTTCGTAGCTGTGTCATAAATATTTTCCTTGAAAAGGCTGCACAGTGATTGCATGATATAGTTCCTTCCTCTCCCTTCCACCATCAGACAACGTCTCTACCTTTTTGTTGGAAGGCCTTCAATTCAGTCAAAATTGGGCAGTGCTACAGTCCCTTCAACGGTGTCAAGTTGAAAATGACAATATTGAGGTGCTGAATTGCTTATACAGTAGGCCCAGAGTACAAAACCTATCCAACTGAGGAGTAAAACGGGGTGACGTTCTATCCTCGAAACTCTTCACTGCTGCATCGAAAAATATCAGAATAGCACCGATTAAAACACCATATAGTATTCTACCTTCGCCGTATATTGACAGGGCCACGGGAACGTTTTCGAACGTAACCGTGGCCACGGCCGGCCGCCCCACTGCTGCCCATCCTCAGGAGAGGACAACTTGTCTCCCCTTTCCTTCTCAGGTAAGGCGTACCGGAACACTTTCAAACCCGACACGGGGAGGTCTTGGAGCTAGAAAATAGAGCATTTGGAAGTAGTAGCCATCGTTACCCCAGCGACGGATCAGGTTTTTCGCTCCGCTATCAACCAAGTTTCGGTTGCGTAGGGTTTGGAGAGCGGCGTCTCAATAGGTAAGGCCACTGAAGCGGCGACCTCGGGCCGCCCCTAGACCTTTGGCCACCAAGTGGGTGACCTCTTTGTTCACAGTGGGTGACCAAACCATGGCTACTAAGCCGCGCCGCCACTACAAAGGCAGGAATCCGTTCAGGGGGAGGCAAGAAGGTTACACGTGCGTTGTAACCAGTGATCATTAAGATTAAATGCCTCATACGTAGTAATTACATTCTGGCACTCTGGTGTTAGATAAGTTAAAATTAATTCACTTCTTATCCCTTTTTTTTCTGGACATTTAATGTCATTTCATGATATATTCCAGAGCCTTAGAGTTTGTGATGCGTTGCTTTAAAAACTTTAAACAAATAAAAACCTTGAAAACATTGTATTGTTGTTACGTAAGAAGTATTTTGGAATATGCATCATAAATATTTAACCTCCATATAAAACCTATATATCTCGAATTGAACGTATCCAGATGAAATTCATTAAACACCTTTGCTACCGAGTAAATGACCACTACAACTCTAACCTCTACTATGATAAGTGTAGAAAGTTCCACCTCTTACCACTCGAGATGCGAAGGCAAATAGCAGATATTACCTTTCTACTTAAGATAGCTTCAAGCGAGATCGACTGTCCAGATCTACTTGAGAAGTTACATATTAAAACTCCAAAAAATGTTAGACGAAAGGTCCCACTAACACTGCCCACAGCAAAAACTAATTATAGGCAGAATAGTTATATGTACCGTGCGAGCAAGAATTTTAATACTGTATCCCAATTTTTTAACTTAGACCTATTCAACACAAGCACCGTTTCGTCGAGGCGACTTCTGAGTAAGCCTTTTTTCGACTCCAGCTGATGATCTTTTTATTCATTTTTTAATTTTTTTTGCTTTTGTTAATCTGTAATATTTAGTTATTTAATGCACGATGTTACCTAGCTAAGCTTACCGTTGGTGCGACAGTGTCCTATTAGCTGTAGGTAACTCACCGCATGCAATTATTTATATAGTGCCACTACTTGCGAAAACCCATAAATCGTTACCTATTGCTTAATTGTTTCCTAGCTAACCTGTTTTTGTTAACCAAGGGAATTCCGATTAAATAAAAAAAAATTACCATATAGCCGAATTTTTTACGTGGTAGAGCCATGTTGCAGCTGTATTGTGGTTGTAGCACAAATGTGTCGGCTCGAATGGGGTAGGACCACGCCCTCACAGAATACCAACAAAAAATAGTAGTTTAATGCTGCTGTATTTCGTATGGTGAGTGTAGAGAAGCGGAGACCCTTTTTACTGGAAACGAGACCAACGATTAGAAACGATTCCATCTCAGTCCTCAGAGTTGGCAACGCATCTGCATTTTGATTCTTAATTGAAGACAAATGTAGTTGTCTATGGGACACAGAATTCATTTACTAAAATCAGGTAGACTGTGTGCTCGTTTGTTACACGTACGAAGTGAAACTTCTTTCCGACATATCATTCTTTTTTATTTTATATTTTACATAAGTAGGTTTAATACTATTAGTATACTGATGCAACCAGTAGGTTGTGAAACCCCGGGGGTGAAACATTACAAGAAAAATGTGACGTTTTTGTTTTTTAATCATCCACATCATCATCATCATTACAGCCCTTCATAAGTCCACTGTTGAACATAGGCCTCCCCTAAGGAATACCACAAAGCACGGTCTTTAGCCACCTGCATCCATCGAGGTTTTAAATACCGTACTAAAATTTCTCTATTACGTCGGTAAAAAAATTTCACTTCATAAATACGATTGCATAAATAAAAAGTTCAATGTTTCATTGTTATATTCAGTCAGGTTATAATTTGTTTGGATTGATAACTTTAATCTGAACATAAAGAATCAACCATTAATCATATTAAAAATGTATTAACAATTCGGAAAATGAATATATGGATATTCTTAAGTGTTTGAAAGTAGGGTGTCCTCAATAGCTTTTTAATTTGAGCTCGCAAGCTTTGTGCGATGGTACGAAAGTTTTAAGATAACACGTTTCGGCGCGAAACGATAAGGGAGCCATTCCTGGCACGCCTCTGCAGTGTAGAGCAGAACAATGACCGACTTCGTTTCGTAGATCTATTTGATAATAAACACGTTACTCAAAGTTATGTCGTAGTTGAAATATTAGTCATGTGTTTTATAAATTATACATCTGTTTTTGTTTTCTAATGTATTTATAAAATATAACCCCAACGGGATTTAATCCTTTATCATGGAAGCGTGTATTTAAATTGCATGAGGATAAACATCTGCAGACAGATTTTGATGGTTAATGGATATCGATGTTGGATTAATTTTGACATTTAAGATTTTATTTTGTTGTTTTATGTGAAGTAGTAGTATAGATTATAAGCCTCATGTACCTTTTTAATATTTATGTCCTATTTTAGCCCTAGTGCCGGATGTTACGTGCGTAGACACTTTGGCGACTTCTCACCTCAGGGGTACCTCGCCCCTCCCCCGAACGGGTTGTCGTGGCGGGGGGGCTTAGTAGCCGTGGCTTGGTCTCCCACGGTGAATAAAGAGGAACCCACGTGGCTGGCCCGAGGTGAAGAGCCGGCCTGAGGTGGCCACTCCGAGTGGGCTTGGGGAGCCCACTTCGGATGTGTGCTGGTGGACTGCAGCGAGTGTGGACTCCGCACCCTCTACCGCTGATGCCGAGGTGGAGTCGCGGAGGAAGAGGAGTGTTGGTATGGCGATGCGCCACTCGCCCTATCCTCCGCGACTCAAACGGGGCCGCACCGTTGATGCGGTGGTGATGGGGCTGCGGGGGGAGAGGATTGTCGGTATTGCGAGGCGCCGCTCTCCCTATCCTCCACAGCCGAATCTTGGTTGGCGGCGGAGCCATGGACCAAATCCGCCGCTGGGGTCGGGAAGGCTAGTACTTCTAAGTGCTCGTTTTTCCTGGCCCCATGGCCTTCGCGCATCGGACGCGGGGGCGTCTGTTGCGCAGATGCAATTGGAGGCCGTGGAGGAAGGCGTGCCAGGCGTGCCATGTGTTCTGGTGCGCCTTACTTAGGAAGGAGAACGGGGAGGAATATTCCTCTCCCGAGGAGGTGCTGCCATGGGGCGGCAGTCGCTGGTAGGGCCGCGGAAGTGTGCGAAAGCGTTCCCATAGCCCTGCCAATATGCGACGAAGGTGGAACACCATGGGGTTTTAGTTGGTGCGAGTCCGACATAACCCGTCCTTGCCCCCGCGAGGCGGGTATGCGGGTACCTCGCTAGAGCCGCAGTGTTGGCAGTGGCGGTTAACTAAGTAAATAGTGCAGATATTAATCTCTACAGAGACTACATATTTGTGAGAATTTGTCAAGACTATTGGTTCGTGCTGTGAAATTCCTAAACGAACAGTTTCCGCGATATGTCGTCTCTACTGGTAACAACGCACTTGATTTTTTCTCGCTCAAATGTTAACTAGCTCTATACCGTGAGTTGGAATGTAGGTATGATAATTTTAGTTATAGACGAGTTTGATATTTGGCATTAAGTTTATATAAGGTGGAGTGCAGAAAGCTAAAGTTTATATATAATATATGTTACAAATACATAAAATAAAATAAAATAAAGAATTCATTGTTACGTTCATTCTGTTAAAGTCAATTGTTATACACATAATAATCTGTGGTCAAACTGTCGCACAGAGTAAAGATTGTCATCTAAGATTTTTAATACGTTGCCCACCAATTAATTACTGATAGATTGTCTGAATGAATACATATATAAATAAAATTGAATGAGAGAAATGAGAATTCTGTCTGTTATATCGAAATAACGGCCATTTATTGAGCTGAGACAATTTATTAACACATAAATAACTATTTTTAAGTTTTTTGTCTGTCTGTATGTTTGTACGGGATAATCTTTGGAACGGCTGAATCGATTGTAATGAAACTTCACGAACAGATAGAGAGCAACGCCAGGAGTGATCTAGGTTATATTTATAATTATAAATACCTATGTAATTAAAAGATGTATGTATATATTTATATATTATTTGTAAGAAATATATAGTATTTATGATTATATTTTGCTGTTAGTTTTATTTGAGACATCACGTAAGCCGGGAGTTTTAGCTAACATAGGTAACTCACGTTATTATCAGAGCCAGCTGTTTCTCAATCATCCTCTCTGTCATCTGAGTTAATTAAGGTGTAATTTTAGCACATATTAATTTAGTATTAATAGTCATAGGCATATATATATATATATATATAAAAAAACAATAAAAGTCGGCTTTAAGAGATTTAGGTCTTGAATATTATTTAAAAGGAAACGTCATTTCATTATCTACGCTACTTTAAAATATGAGGCTATATACTCGTAATAATTACCTAAAACTAACCGTGAATACAATTCTCATTGCCGGTGTATCATACAATAGCCATTGGACTAAACGTCGTTTCCGTTCTCTCATGCCCGCCATGAAACGCAAAGCAAACACTTGGTTCCCGCGCTTTGCTTCGAGCCGGCTGTATAGTTGATTGTCAGTGCTTTAAAAAAGTATTTTACGCGGCAATTTTTGACTTGACGTTTAAAACTAAAATGTAGGAAGTGTTTTTATGTTTGATATTTAAAGGATTGATTGAACAGGTAGGCTGTTTTTATTCAATATATTATTTTAGCATATTTCGAGTATACTTCAGATATTATTTATTGAAAATTATTATTAGCATGGATTTTTTATATAAAAAAACTGGACCGACAAACGTACCTAGGAATGCCAGATCGGGAGAAATAAATATAAAAATAAAACCGTAAAACAAAAAGTTTATATTTTAAATTAACAGAGACAGGCTACAAAAATACTTAACATTGTTGACATATCCTATACCTTTAAACGAGCAATTCTAGTATTATATAATCGGAATCTCGAAGACGGCTCCAACGATTTTCATAAAATTTTGTGTCCAGGGAGTTTCGGGGGCAATAAATCGATCTAGCTAGGATTTATTTTAGAAAATGTCTTTTTGTCCACGTTTTCAGGCAATGAAAAACTGCTACAATATAAGAAGGTAAATTTTGACACTGTGTTAATGATCTAGCTAGCTGCTGTGCCAGCAAATCTCCAAAGACAGTACTAAAAAGTTTAAATTAATACATCATATAGTGATACGCAAACTGACTTTATATATATAGGTCCGCACCAAAAAAAATACTACCAGAGTATATTTAAATAGCAGCCTATATACGTCCCACTGCTAGGCACATGCCTCTTCTCATTTGTGAGAGGGTTAGAGGGCAAGAATATGTCCACCGCGCTGCTCCAATGCGTATTAGCAGACATGTCAAATATTCGAAATATACTTCTCATCAAAAAAAAAAATCGAAACACCTTGCAAGTTTATGTTTTGTAAGGATTATCAGTTTTTTATTATTATTTACATTGTGCAAAGCGTTCTCCATCTCTTCTGTAGACCTTGTTCCTTCCGTCGTTACCATAGATCATGATTTTACATTAATCAGAGAAGAGAACTTTGCTCCATTGGAGGTATGCACAATTTAGGTGCTCGCGTGCAAGGTCAAGGCGCGCTCTTCGATGGTCTGCAGTTAATTTCGGTCCATTTGCTGGTTTGTGTGGTACCAGTCCACGTTCCTTCAACCTTCTTCTGATTGTAGAGTCACTTACAGCGGCCCTTCGTACAACTTGAAGCTGCTGCTGCAGTTGAAATGCATTAAGGCGCCGATTTTGTAAAGAAGTTGATACAATAAATCGATCATCTCTCTCAGAAGTGACCCGATTCCTGCCAGATCCAGAACGGCGTGTAAATATACCAGTCTCCCGATAGCGGTTGTAGACTCTATGAACAGATGACAGGCTTAGATGCAATGTTCGAGCCACAACACGCTAAGTCCAGAATCCAGCAATGCCACCACTTGGGCGGCTTCTGTGGGCGAAGTATCCATATCTTTTAGGAAATAAAACTTCTTAAAGTCACATTAAACAAATTAAAAACAAAAACGTTAAGGATAAACGCAAATTTTTAGTTTTTAAACGTGAAATGGACTTCAACTATAGACGCACATTTGTCTCAAAATAGTGATTCATTTAATTTAGAGGATAAACAAATGAAATTCTAATTTCGAATATCGAATTTTCGCTTACCATTGTAATGGCCAGATTGCCAGCTACACAATAACGTGATTTTTTCATGGAATGAAAATTCTTTTGTATTAAATTAGGCGTTTCAATTTTTTAACAAATTAAAACGAAGGTGTTTCGATTTTTTTGATGAGAAGTATATTTATAAAGTTTCAATATACGAGCTATCCGGGTTCAATGCGATTGATAATTGCAATTTTATACCGTTTATCGAATTATTCGATACCCACGGGATAAAATGCTGTAGTGGATATTCTTGCACCGCAACTACACAGTAATGCGGTACATGGTTACACGGTACAAGCAACAAGCTTCAATGTTTTAAAAAATACCCACAATCCTAGTGATATTGGATGAAACAACAGTTTCTTTTATAACTTACTCATGAATCGTTATAATAAATTTCATCGCGGTGAAAGAAATTACTGAGAAAACAAATAACAGTTTTATATAAAATAAAATATATTAAAGTACGCAAGGTTAATATATATGGTCAACTTAAGCTTTGCCGCCTTATAAAACCAAAACTGGATACCAAAACACAAAGATGTATACTATAACTCACATATTAAGAAAAAAATAAATAAATAATAAACTTATTTATTTATTTTTTCAAGCAATAATTAGGAACACTTCGGAAAATATACTTAAAAAATATCTAACTACATAACACCATACTAAAATTGACTAAAATATTAATTATAATCTCAGATGTCAAAATGGCATCAATAAAGTATCGCCTTTTTTACCCTTTATTAATTTATTGAACGATGAAGAGCTAATGTTTCACAAAGACATCTATGCAAACAAGGCTGTAGTTTTTGAGTTACAAAAAAGTGAGCATATTAACCGGATGACTATATTACCCTCAAGTACTATATATATGTTAAATTACGAACGATACACGTATATTATGATGTTTAAAAAGTAGGTTAACGAGGCTCTTTAACTGCGCATATCGCTTGTAGTTCTTTTAGTACGTGCTCCTGGAGCACACTTGCAGAGATATTAGCTCAAACTAAAACCTTATACACCCTACTTCCAAACACTTAAGAATATCCATATATTCATTTTCGGAATTTTTAATATATGTTTAATATGATTAATGGTTGATTTTTCAGTGTTCAGATAAAATCTGACAGAATATACAAATGAAACATTGAACTATTTATTCATGCAAGATCATATTATTCATGAAACTTTTTTACCGACGTAATAGAGAAATTTTAGTATGGTTTTGAAAAACGTCGACGGATGCGGGTAGCTAAAGACCGTGCAAGTTTTTATTAGAGTGGCAGATGGTCTTATGCAGCTAATACAACAAACGAAGGAAGCCACAGATTCGACGTCATATCTTAAGACCAAGACTATCTCCATCCATCATAAATAAAAGTCCAATGTTGAACGTAGGATGCGATTGCTTTGATTGTTAGGATTAGAGGCTCTAGAGATAATATATATATATATATATATATATATATATATATATATATATATATATATATATATATATGTATATATAGAGAAGAGGGATATTTGCCATAGTTGCCACGCTTGGCAGGCAGGTTATCTGTCGTCTTCTTTATTTTAAATTAGTTACATA
Organism: Parnassius apollo; assembly: GCA_907164705.1. Lineage (NCBI taxonomy): Eukaryota > Metazoa > Arthropoda > Insecta > Lepidoptera > Papilionidae > Parnassius > Parnassius apollo. Next base: position 5,086,809 of record CAJQZP010000393.1, read on the forward strand.
GTGTGTGTATATAGGTTACAGTAGCCATTTAAGATCGAAGTCAGGAAAGGGTTAAGACATTCAGATCAGGTTTTATACGTGGTAGGGCTACGCTGCAGCTATATTATGGTTGTAGCACGAATGGGTCGACTTGATCAGGGAAGTACCAAACTATCAGAATACCAGCGTAAAATCCTAGCTTAATGCTGTTGTGTTTCGTATGGTGAGTGTAGAGAACCGGATACCCTTTTTACTGGAAATGAAGCATTCCGTCTTAGTCCATAGGGGTGACAACGAAACTGCATTTAGATTTTTGATTGAGTATAGATGCAGACGTCTGTAGGCCAAATCATCTCCTTATCGTCAGGTGGAATGTGTGCTCGTATGTCGCCCGTATTCTATACAATAGGTGGACGTGATTCAATTAATGATTTCTTATATTTACGCAAATATTACATACACATGGAATAAAATAAATTTTACAAAAATCTAATAATTTAAGTTTAGGTAGTCTTCGTTAACTATGACATTAGGACGTTAAACACCTTTGGCGCGACCCGGGATTCAAACCCGGAAACTCATGATCTCACTGGAGAAAACTATGATTACGTACTAGCAATCACTATCCAAATATAAAAATATGAAAAGGTAAATATTTCATTACTTCAATTGCACGTAACAAAAAAGTGGTAATGCCATTGTATCGTCCGGAGAGCGGTTGAAAATCACCACCATTATCGTCAACGGCTCAATGACGCGTCATTTTTCTTGTACTATCCGCGAGAGGAGGAAGGTCACAATTCGCTCGTGTGTAACGAGCCTAATACGTAAAGCAAGCACTATTCTAATGAAATAAAAAAGGTTTCAAGTAATATGAATATATTACTTGAAACCTTTTTTATACCTTTAAAATTTATTTATTTTTTTATAAAGGAGAAGGAATTCCCCATCCTGCATTGGAAGCGTTCATGAAATAGAGCTTGTGAGAAATGAATTATTTTTATAATTTACGTAGTTATAATGCTCTTTAGACCGAATTTCGTTCAAGGCGGCCAGTCTTAACGAAGTACCTTCAGACCGAATTTCGTTCACGGCGTCCAGTCTTAACGGAGTACAGCTGCACTATTTAATCTTTTACTCTCATAGTTCTACTGGACGGCACGACCGTGGCGAGATCCGTCATTGGACCAACGATTGAAAGGTTTAACTTCGCTTCTAAGATCTAGATAGCTACTAAGAATTTCTCCACAGAAAAATCCAATAACGGATTTTTAACCGACCCTCGATTCGAATCCGCGACCGTATGGCTAGCAGTCGCGCTTACAATTGCTAGATCTACAAGGCAATCATTTTATATGCAGGCAATCCTGGTAGATTATGTAACAGATACAGAGACGGCATAAACGGATCAAATCATAATATCCATTCTTCATGTGGGTGTTGTGAAGGTAGCAGTATCAGACTTCTTGTAACACGCCGCTTCCCGTCTCACTCTGAGTATATTTACTTCTAATTTATGTGTTTGGCAGAGTTTTATGGTCCGTTGCCCTGGTCATAATCAACTACTACGAGTACATTCGGGCTCACTGAAAATCAGCGCTGTTGTTTCGGTGACAGCATATTAAGAGGAGTGAGGTCCGTTTGCTTAACATGCCACAACACACGATGAACGTATTTTAGGAGTAATATTATATATATGTCGCAGCCAACTTGCTTATTTAGCCGTTTAATCAACAGCCTAGCCTCTTTACTAAACAGCGCCGTTCAACTAGCGACCTGAGTAATACCTCAGCCATTTGATCAAACAGCTAGGCAAATGACTTGGATCGATGACGTTTGATCACTTGCCTAGCCTGTTCATTTCAATTTAGTTCCACTTACTGCCACTTAGCGCTGAAACTCTCCAAACTGTCAATATGGCGCCGGCAAACAACACATTTGATGTTGTAATATCAGCGACAGTAGGTCAGGGTGCGGTTGGGCCACCATAAAGCCCTTAGGCCACCATAAAGCCGCGTATATTTATATAATACAAATTTTGTATTAGACGCATCGACTGACACGCCTGGGCTGTTTATCATTCAGGCCGCTAGTTAAACGGCGCTGTTCCACCCTATCGTACGAATGGCTTAAGCATTAGCTTAAGCATTATTATTAAATGTTGCAACAAACGCTACGGCTGAATATCATTCAGGCTGCTTGTTGAACGGCGCTGTTTAGTAAAGATGATAGCCGGTTGATTGAACGGCTAATTTTATAGTTGGCTGCGACATATACATACTTTTGTTGAATGTATTCGTCAAATTGTTGTTGACATGTGTACAAATATTTAAATTTAAGTGTCCGATTTATGAGTGTGGCACGTTTGCAATAGGTGTTTCTCTCTTTTTTTCATCTTTCTTTACATCATCAACTAGGTGATTAGACTCCTTTTCTGCCCCATCCTCTTTCTGATGCTACACAGCACTGCGTTCGCTGCTGTATTCAGGCCTGAAAAGTATGGAGACACAGTATAATTACATGCCTGCAACGCATCTGTAGACTAAGGATTTCTTTGTTTGAAGATTTTAGCAATTGTCCAGGGGCTGTAGCAACCACTTAGCCATTAGATGAAATGTAAGATCGCTTGTCATTTCATTTTTATTAAAAAATGTAAGGGACGGGATGGAGGGTCATTTTTTTGGATAATTATTGAAAGTATTATCTCATGCTGTCACAAATAAGTAAACAATGAAATAAGTAAAATAAGTGTATAATATTATTTTAGAAAAAAGGTGACAATCGAGCACACTTCACCTGATGGTATGTGGATGCTGTGGGCCATAAACATCTACATTTATCCTTGATTAAGAATCAAAATGTAAATGCGCTGTCGCCCTTGAGGACTGAGATGGAATGCCTCGTATCCATTAAAAAGGGTCTCGATTTCTCTACACTCATCATACGAAACACAGCAGTATTAAGCTGCTATTTTACGATGGTATTCTGCAAGAGCGTTGCCCTACCCCGGTCGAGCCGATCCATTCGTGCTACAACCTTATATAGTTCCAGCATGGCTCTACCACGTTAAAATGAATTGTTGGTATAACATAAAATCTTTCGGTTATAACTTCGGAAAAAAACAATTACTGGAGTACATCTCATTATACTGTTTGTAACTGTACAAGTAAATGTAGATAATTCCCCTACTCACGGTCACCTGTGCGCATGACCGGCGTTAGATAAAACACTTCCGCCGGAAGTTGAACAATAAACACCGATTTGGCTGCACCCTAACAACATTGTGCGATCTAAATCATTATGAATAATCGATTTTTGATGTTTTTGATGATCAGTAATGAAACAAGAGTCGAAAAAAGTACAATAAGTTTATGCTGTATTTTGGTTCTCAGATTCTTTATCATCGGCCAGTAGGGTAAGTGAAGTGCACCTTATTGGTGGAGGCATGGTCAGACTAGGCTTGCCAACCTAAGTGTATGGATTTGCAGGATAATTGCAATCACAATGCGGGACGTAGTTAAAAAAGCGAAACAAAGCTGTAAAAGTATAGGATGGCGAAAAGTTTTATGAGAAATAAGCTTTCGTATTTTGACTGATATCAAAGATGGAGGTTCTATATTCGACATATATGTTTTGTAACTAACTTCAAAAAAAGCAGGAAGTTTACAATTCAATTTCGTCAATACCTTCCGTAATTAGGACAGATGGATTTTCAATCTATGTTCAATTTGATATTTTACACTATAGTCTGTCCGGCGAGAGTTAGTAAAAATAGCAGGGTTTTGCTGATAGTTGGCCGCCGCGTTGGCTCGTCCGTCCGACCTCGCGCTTGACAAGTTGCCTCGTACCACAAAACTCTGTGTTTGCCGCTATAAGTGACACTCGTCACACAAATTGCGATACTTGAGCGGCAGTCGCTATTGCGATACGTTTTCATAGTATTTATCAAATCTTGCCGAACAGACTTTAGTAAATTTGTAGCCTGTATACGTCCTACTGCTGAGTACGGAGGCCTGTATAGCTCTAGACATATTATAGAATTGGCACTCATCTGCGCTGCTCCAGTGCTTGGCGGATTTTACGTGTACTCGAAATATTTTTATTCCTCAGTCATGCAGGATTCCTCTTAATGTTTTCTTTTACGGTTGAGTATGTATTAAAGTAGCGCTGTTACATGCTATTTTCATCAAGTTCAATGGTACCGGAATTGATCGGATTAGGTTGCTCGCTTACTATGAAATTAACAGCAAATGTTTATACCATACTGCTTATTTGACTATCAAAAAGTGTTTGTAAAGTCTAATTTTTAAACAAATATACTTTCACTTAGCCTTTATCTTTGATCTAAGTACCACTATCAATTGAATATTTATTAAATCTAAGTCCAATGTTTGTTATCAGCTATGGGGTCAGGAGCATCGGGCTTCGCCGCTGAGAACCCGGGCACGGACTTGCGGCTTCCAACAACCGGACTTCGATTCACCGTTAACCAGCTACGTAGCCTTAATTCTTACGTTGATACGCTTTATGAAGAAGATCAAAAAAGTAATAACTGATTGCATATTTCTTTTTTTTTTTTAATGGAGACTCGACTCCACCTCAGCTTCAGAGGACAGGATGAGAGAACAACCCTCCTAACACAAACCAACATCACACAACTGCTGTGGATTTTTCTAAGCTTACTCGAAGTCGCTTCCTCAGACCTGCCTTTCATCATGGGTTTGCCGTGTTGTCAAAAAATTTGACTTTTAATAAAAATTCAAGTTCTTTAGATCTTATAAAGTCAAATTTATTAGAGATCAAGATTTTTTATTAAAATAGTATATTTTGAAGATCAAGAATTACTTTTTAAAGTAAAATTTTTTAGAGATCAAAAGTTACTTTTTATTAAAGTCAAATTTTTTATAGGCATAGACATCGCTCGTAGTTATTTTTTATTAGAAGTAATTTTTTTTACTTTTAATTAAAGTCAGTGTTTGAAGTGAAATACTTTAGTGATCAAAAATTACTTTATATTCTTTCATCTCGTTCCACGGGTGTTTAAAACAACGTATAAATTCAAAAGTTTATTATTGTAGTATCACATTAATGAATCATCAAGTGAGTGCTATTATGATGATGTAAAGAAATTGCAATTTATATAATAGATTCTGGATAATGATCGAATGTGCGATTTGATATACGCAACACAATGCAAGATGAAACGTCACAACGATGCCTTCATATCTGTATTAGACATCGTGACTTGAAATTTACATTTCAAAGAAAAAGAGAGCAAGGTTACTTTAACAGAATGACCCATAAAAATGAAAAACAAATGTGCAAATTAATTGTCTATATACGTTTAATTGCAATATTCATCTCCTGTTTTAGATTATTTTAAAGTAGACAATAATTAACCACTCTGGAGCAGTGGGTATTGGTGGGTTTCAAACAACCTTGAAGTATTTTAATTTGTCCTCGGAACTTTTAATTTCTGTTTTTTTAACTTCACAAAATTGTAGGTTTTTATTCATGCTACAAAAAATTTTGGTGGCCCATGCGGGAAGCCTTCGGTATTTCGCGTACCATGTAATATTAAATGATCCCGTGAGCTACTATTGCTTTCAAATTTTCTTTCCGATTTTCTTACTCAATCTACTATAGCTCAATGAGTAATGATGCGGTTGTTTTGTTTTATTAAATGGTTGTTTTCATTAATGCAAAAAAAATTAGAGCTGTGGTAGCTCAGATGGTTAACGCTCGCTGTAAATATAACAGAACGCGAGTAAACCGGGTTCGATCCCCGCCGGCACCAATGAAATTGTTAATTGCAATTTTAAGTGCTAATTTACCACATGCTCGGCGGTGAAGGAAACATCGTGAGGAACCCTGCATGCCTGAAGAATAAGAAAAAAATTTCTTTATTATAAGACATGTGAAGTTCGCCAACACGCACTGGGGCAGCGCGGCGAGCACTTCCTTGCCCTAAAACCCTCTCAGAAATGAGGAGAGGCCTGTGCCCAGCAGTGGGACGTATATAGGCTGCAACTTTTTTTTTCTAAATAAAATGTGATATAACCGTCAACCTATTGACTCACCCTCGTACCTTCTACTTTAATAGATTCTTATTCCTGAATATTACAAAATCGATTTCTGCCTATATCACTCAAACTGTAGTTTTCATTGCTGATTTACTACGTGCTATACAGTACAGGAAAGCATGGTATCAAATAAAAGAAAAAAAAGGAAAAATTCAGCATCTGAAGTCTACCGATTATCTCTAGAGCATTATGGCAGGTTTATTATTATTTATTTAATTTCAAGTATCCAAGACTCATTTTCATTTACATTACTTTTTTTTCAAATTATAATCATTAAAAAAAATTAAAATCTAATAATCTAACAAAATATGACGAGACAAATGTATTAAAACTATTAAATTATTACTAAATGCCGTAATGCACTTAAACAGCAGTCAAATTAGCTGCTGTGCATATGCAGTCTACAACAATGTTGCAGATAGGGACAGTTCACTCTGTCACCTATCATTTTAAGAACGCCATTGGGGCTGGCCCTTACCCTACGCACCAGCGATGCAGCTCTTTTACGCAAAGTTGCGTAAAAACAATCTACATGTGCTTGAGCAAACATCGCTGATGCGCTGCAGCGTCGGGACAGCCCCATAGCGCCCGGAACGCGTTGTTATATTGGATCCGGAGAGCTTACACGGAGCACCACAGAGGGACTACACGCAACGGTCCTACCGTTGCGTGTAGTCCCTCCATAGGCTGCACGTGTAAAGAGATGTACAAAACGCTCTAAATAAAGTGAGTTTAACCTCCCTTGAACATCTCGCGAACCTACGTGCAATCATATTTGCACGAACCGACAGAGCCCTACGTTCCCTTTCTATGTCAGTAGTATCCTTGAGGTCGGAAGTAACCATATGACCCAAATATTTGAAAGAGTCAACCCTAGTTAATGGTGTGCCATTCAATTTAATAGGAGGCACATTACGCGTACGATCCCATCTGGCCCCAAAGATCATATACTGAATTTTTTGTGCATTGTAGTTCAGCCCATGTTCGGCTGCGAATGTCTCACAAACACTAAGCAATTTTCTTAATCCACATATTGATGCACTCAGCAGCACCATGTCATCTGCGTAACTCAAGTTATTTACACAAATTCCATCTATATGACATTCGACATGCATGCTGCTAAGCGCCTCAATAAGTGCATTTACATAGAGGTTAAAGAGACTGGGTGAGCTTAGCCCACCCTGTCTCATCCTGCACTCCAACCGGTATGGTTCAGACAAAACATTAGCCTATCTAACGCAATTGACCTGTCCCCCATACCAATATTTTAAAATCTGTATCAGTTGACCTGGTAATTTTATATCCTCCAATTTTTTCCACAGTATATTGTAAGAGACCAGATCAAATGCCCTCGACAGGTCAAGGAAACAAGCGTAGACAGGTGTTTTCCTATCAACATAATATTTGACAGTGTGCTTAAGGCAAAGTATCGCACTTTCTGTGGACAGTCCGGTACGAAATCCGAACTGATTGTCATGCAGTTTTAGATACTTATTGATCTGCGTATTAAGCACACTGTCCAATATCTTTGCTACGATGGTTGCCAAGGATATTGGTCTATAATTACATTTATCTGACAAGTCATCCGTTTTATTTTTTACCACCGGTACTACTATGGTCTTCATTAGATCAGGGGGCAGATATGCATGCTGTAAATATGTAGTGTAGAACATAGCCAGTACGCGGTGTATATATGGGCCTGCATACTGTAGATGCTCGATACTGAGACAATCATGACCTGGAGACTTGCCCCTAGACATAGATTTTATGACTTTTGCTACATCTTGCACACTTATTCTGTCCCCTACTCCATCAATGACTGTCCCAGCATCTTGCACTGATTCATAAGAATATGACCCTAGTGTCGACTTTACAGAGAAAAGCTCCCTAAAGAGGTTGGCAATATCCTTTGGGTTACTCACCCCGCCCACACTCACGGGAAGGCCAGGCCGAATTCTCATCTTATTAGTGCCTTTCCAAAAAGCACTAAAATCTTTTTTTGGTATGCGATGACACTATTTCATATATATATATCCTGCTTCAAAATACTTTCGGGAATGAGGGGACACCTGTGCCCATCTGTGGAACTAATAAAGGTTGTTACTACTTTACTTTTATATTTACAGATCGAATGTCAATTGAAATGGAATGCTTAGTCGAGGGAATAGTTCAACGAATTGTGGACGGAGCTGGGCAGAAAGACCCTCGCTTCCGATGCAGTCATTTGATTGCGCTGCATAGAGAAAAAAAGGCAAGTAATTTTTCCTATCGTGTAAAGTGTTTCTGTAACACGCAAGCATATTAATCTCCTAGATAGAAATGATTTAAAAACTAACTCCCAAACCAATTCGAATCGAGAAACACCATCGATCTACACATCGGCACATACACATTTAGATATTTTTTAATCCGGAGATTATTTTTAATGGATTTGATTTTTTTTTAAATTTTTTTTAAAAAAAATATTAACAATGCTATAAACATTACTAATATTCCCCTTAACCACTCGTGGTAAGCTTAAATTGCTTGTGTTACGAGTGGTTCACGCCAGTAGTCGAATGGTGGATTCGAACCCACGACCTTTTTGAGGTCGCGGTCCGCGCCCTGCCATTAGGCTACTGTCGCTTATAAAGGTTAGAAACCGCAATATTAGTTGTTCTTAGTAAGATGCTACAGCCCATCTCCAAGTCCGTTTCCATCTTTCGCCTCTTGCCGAGTATCCACTACAGTAGCGGATATTCTTACACCGCCACTACATGGTAAGGTTCAAAGTTCGCTTCTTAAATATTTTTATTACTAATATAGGATAATCATATTAAGAAAAAGCAATTTCTTCGCTTGCGACTACGAGTGCGATATATAGCGACGGACTAGATTTCGGTTCTGATAATTCCAATTTGAGCCACTATTTGGTTGTGCGTTAGTTGCGGATTTTTTTTTAATTTTTCCCCATTGGACTTGTGCACGTTTCTTTAATTAAAAATATATAATGTTTATATTACAAATTCAATTATCCTCAGATGCGATCACGTTCACTAGAGTACATAGTCACGTTGGATTCGTTGCCAGTCCTGAACGCTGACAGTGAGGACTGTCGTCTCCAGGACGGTCCTGTTGGCTACGGGAAGATCAGACTGACTGGCCGGGAAGCTGACAAGTGGTCGGAGTTTTTAACACCGTCGGGATATTTATGCAGGTGAGGTGTTTTGATGGTTTCTCTTTAAAATATCCATTTTTTAATCATTATTTTGAAACTGAAGTGACAAACAAATTTACAGTCCACGTGATGGTAAATGGCCGTTTAGTGGCGATGCAAGAATATCCACCACCCCATATCGTCCCGTGGGTGTCGTAAGAGGCGACAGAGGAAAACAAATCAGGAGATGGGCGGCAGCGTCTTCTTAATAATGATGAAAAATAAAAAACAGCGGTCGCCAACCCATTGGCCGGGCGTAGCAAACTATGACACATATCCCCCCTTTTACGACACCCACGGAGCGACTAAGGTTAGTGGAAATTCTACCTTATCACTCTCTCTCTATTACCCCGCGGCCCGTCTGGGTATATCTCACATCTGGTAAATGTGAGACTCTTATACTGTCTGTTAGTGTCGAGATGTATTAGATCATTTGCCATTCTCACAGACTAGGTTATATTTTTTTATAAAACTGATGGTAAGTGGCTACCGTAGTCCGCGAACATCAGCAGCTAACTTAAAGTGAAGAAGGTTACGAATGCGTTTTCACCTCAGAGATCTATAATGGAATTGTCTCACAGATTGGTCTTTAATATAGATATGCTGACTCTCTATACTCTTCAGATTGGAAGCAATGCACGGACTGTTATTTGCCAACAAATATAACATGTTTAGAACCGTGGTAATTCAGATGGTTAGCGCTCGCTGTAAATTTCACAGTACGCGAGAAAACTGAGTTCGATCCCCGCCGGCACCAATGAAATTGTTAATTGCAATTTTAAGTGCTGATTTACCACGTGCTCGGTGGTGAAGGAAATTATAGTGAGAAAACCTACATGTGTGAGAAATAAGATAATACATATTTCGAAGACATGTGAAGTTCGCCAACACGCATTAGGGCAGTGCGGCGGACAATTCCTAGCCCTAAAACCCTCTCAGAAGTGAGCGGAGGCCTGTGCCCAGGAGTGGGATGTCTATAGGCTGTAACTTTCATAAGATGTTTTGAAGATCACCAGCCAAAGGTCCAAAATTATTCTTGTGTGATACGTAAGTTCTTAATCCAGATGGTGGTGTATTTTTTTAAAAATTAGTTTATTGTAATGGAATATCTAGGTAAGAAGGTCTAAGGCTGTGTTTCTTGTTCATACTCTGGTTTGCGAAAGAAATAAATAAAAATGAGACAGAGTCCGGAATATCACTACGAATAACCGCCTAGTGATGTTCAGGATATACGTATCCGTAGATTCTCTTCTTTTTATGGATAATTTTAGGTATTATCTTTTAAATTGGTTACTCTGAGAATACTTATTTTTTTAGTTTTTAGTTTTGTCAGTAGTGAAAGACTAGGCCTACTGTCTACACGCATTAGTTGCTTGAAAGTGTTAAGGAATTCGTGACTAAACTGTCTCAATTTCTCGAGCTCTGTTTATCCGAATTGGATCCGATATGATTTATTTACTTAAAATAGATGTTGAATTTTTTTTAGCTAAGATCCGCGTTAAAAAAAGAAAAAATTTGTCTCACCGAGTTCGATTAGCATTTCCCGCTTTTCCTCTTCAGAGAACTTCTGCAAAGTAACGCCTAAGTCTATTGTTATCGTTACAGTTACCGTTACAGCTAATTAAAGCTGAACATAGGCTTCCCCCATAGATTGCCATTATAGGGGGGATATTTGCCATAGTTGCCACGCTTAGAAAGTGGGTCGGCAATGGCAGTTTTTTTTTATTTTTGTCGTTATTAGGAAGACAATGCTGCCCATCTCCTGATTTGTCTCCCTCTGTCGCCTCTTACGACATCCACGGGATGATACGGGGTAGGGGGGGGGGGGTATATTATTACACCGCCACCACACGGTAATTCTATTATTCACTTCAAGAAATTATCCGAGGGAATGATAAAAATAAAGGTGTTTGGCAATGCAGGGACAAGGTGGTGGAGCGATGGGTGCAGGCAGCGGCACGCAGTGCGCGTGCACGGGGAGGGGGAATCGAGCGCGTACATTGCGCGCGAGCTTTGATACATGCGCGCCCCTACCGCTACTGCTACTTGCAGAGAGGTAATGTACACCGAATTATTAATTTTCTATTAGGACAAAGTTTACTAGCAAAATACTTTATTCATTATATGACTATAAAGTATGCCCTAGGCATGCAATAATTACTAATCAGCTGTCCTTTTAAATAGTTATTTAACGCTGTGCCCAAATTTTTCCTTATATCATCACAATTAATAATAACGTTTAGTCCGGTCAAATTAGATGAGAAAATAAGATACATAAAGTTACAACAAGCTGATAATAGGTAAAATTATCGAAAATATAATTATGAATAAAATTTTGAAGTTCTCCACCATTCCTGCGTATGAAAAAAATTTACTCAAGGTCAAAGGTAAAAAAATGGGTTTTTCACGATTTTCAGCAAAACGGTAAGTTTTATCATAAAAATACCCCAAACAAAAGTTATAGATCATGAAATTATCTACAAAAAAATTATCATTACTTTTTTCGTACGAGCCACCGTTTTCGAGATATTACGATTCAAAAAGACGTAAAAGTTGTAAACGTTTTTCCATACACAGGAATGGTGAACTTCAAATTTTATTCATAATTGTATTTTGAACAATTTTACCGATTATCATTTTGTTGTAACTTTATGTATCACCGAATGCCTAGATTGACCGGACTAGTTATTATTTTGTTTGGTTGAATTACATACTTTTATGTTTATTTTTTGCCATGGCAATGTTATAGAGTGTAGATGAAGATAATGAGTCATTTGAAGTTTTTGTTTCAATCGTTGATAGCAGTATTTATTGGTAAAAGTTCTCTAGTCACAATTTCTAGGTTCCGACCATATATTGTGTAATGTACATTGATGAAATATACGTAGTAAAGCCATGTTGCAGCTATTAAAGACTGATTATTATAGCACGAATGGGGCGGCTCGACCGGAGAAGGACTACGTTCTCGTAGAATACCAGCTTGAAATAACAGCTTAATGCTGCTGTTTTTCGTATGGTGAATGCATTTACCGGAGACTCTTTTTATTGGGTATGAGGCGTTCGATCTTAGTCCTCAGGGGGGACAATCTACATTTTGTCACTTAATCGAGAATATATGTAGATGTCTATGGGTCACAGCATCTAATTACGATCAGGTGGGCTGTGTACTCCCTTATACTATAAAATACGATAACTTCCCAATGTTTTGAAAATCATTGATTTTCATAGCGGGAAATTAAAAAACACCGAAGCTGTTGTTTCAATCGCTTGTATGCATGTACCGTTAGTAAAAATATAATGCAATTTCAATGCGCGCTCTCTTAAACACATGGGCGTGCCTATCGTCGCCGCTATAGGCAATGTACTCGTACAACCAAGGATTGTTTTGATCGTTGATCTCAGGATTTCGTGTTAAGAGTTCTCGACAGATGAGTTAAAGGTACGAGACATATGGTACTGTGACCCTTTTACTGGAAATGAGGCATTCCATCTTAGTCCTCAGGGTTGACAGCGCATTAGCGCTTTGATGCTTAATTGAAGATAAATGTGGATGTCTATGGCTCACAGCATCTACTTACCATCAGGTGGACTGTGTGCTCGTTTGTCAAATGCTTTAAACAAAATCCTTTTTTTTTAAAGCATTATAAATACATAACTTTTTGTTCAATTTCGTTACCATCAAAGATAAACATCTAATTGATAGCAGGCTTGAGTTTACCCGCCGTTGCTAACGAATCAAGAGCCAATAAATCATACAGTGTGCGATCTAGTTCAGAACTTATATAATGAAACTTTGATAAAGCACTAAGTTGGGTTTCATCGGGAATTAAAAACTGGTTTAGATATTCTACGAGAATTAAAAAAAGTTTACTATGACTAACGTCTCTTCTGTCAGTGTATATGTGACTGAATGCCTTTTAAAAGCTGTACCAATTTTGATGAAATTTTGTTTGTGATTATGTTGATTCGAGAATAGCTTAGATTCGCAATTGGACATTGGCGCTGATGTCGACATCATGTGATTTGGATTGACACGTACTTTATACGTTACAGCATATCAAAAGTAAATTGCTGAACATAGGCCTCCCCCATATATTGCTTTATAAGGGGGGGATTATCACACTTGTAGAAGGGGAAGTTGTCACACTTATAAGGCGAGTTTTCAGAGCAGATTTTAATTTAGTTGATATAAGAAAGATACTGCCGTCCACTTCCTAGTTAGTTTTCCTCTGTCATCTCCTGCGACTCCTACGGGAAGATATTCTTACATCGTCACTATACGGTCAATGTCATTTATTACATATAATATAATTTTATTAAACATTTTAAAATTTAAATATCCACAATAAGTTCATTTAGCAAAACCTTTCCTTATAATTAAATATAATATGCCATTAATTTTATTATATCTTCTCTTTTATATATTCTCTATTCGATCATTTCTTTTAAAGTAGTTTTTCTTTATTTTTATTGTTACAATAAAACAACTAATATCTACTTCAAGATTCCATCCACAAAAGTTAGTGTAAACGTGCGATTTAAACTCGTGCGTCAAGTTATTCTCACGCCGCACCGTGCCATTCCACCGGCGCTTTTCGTCGGAGCTTGAGGTACGCTGTGTTGTAACGACCTACTACTACCATTTCGTAGCCTAAAAGCTATTAAGACATTTAAAGAAAAATATGAAAACTGTCTAATAATAGCGCAGAAGAACACAAACTGAAGCGAACTACATACCAAAAAGGATACTGGCACGTGGTCCTGCGGTCAGGCTCGCAACGAATAAACTGATAACATTAACCGTAAACCGGTACGGCCTTTCAAAGTCTTGATGAAAACAGCCCTCCCTCATAGATTGCCTCATAGAAGATTTTAATACATACATAATAGAACGGTGGTGTGGGCGGAGCCCGTGTAGCCACTAAAATGCCACTAACACGTCAATTCACACGTATAAACGTCAACACGAGATTTGTTTTGACGTTACAATTTACAACAAGTTACAAATTATTTAGAAAAAGCCAAATTGCACGCTATTTACAAATAAATATGTATTAAAATCTGTCTGTCAATACAGCGAATCGGGTTTGTAGTAACGATAATACAACGTTATTGCTTGTATGTGCTCTCGGCGACGCCTATCGTCGTATAAAATAAGGTTGTCAGCCATTCTATTGTATATTATAGTGTTCTATGGATTGCCTTATAGGGGGATATTTGCCATAGTTGCCACGCTTGGCAAGCGGGTTGGCAGTTGTTTTGCTCGTCTCCCGATTTATTTCGCTTTGTTGCCTCTTACGACACCCACGGGACGATATGGGGTAGTGGATATGCTTACACTACCATTAAACGGTAGATAAGATTAAGCCCTAATTAAATTTTTAATTGTTAGTATCCCCTCAAACAAGAACGGAGCATCGCTTAGCGATAGTGGAGGGTGCGGCGTGGGTGATGGTCCGCGTGGGTGTTGGGGGTGCGGGGGGTACAGGGGGAGGTGGAGGCGAAGTTGATGCTGGCAGCCAGGGTGGGGGGCGCCGCACGCGCCGCTTACACAGGCGCCGTGCCCCTCACGCACCCGCTGGCTCTGCTGCACTACACCGCCGCTCAGGGGGTGAGTACACTCACTGATAACTCGCAGGGACTCAACGCCGTTTATAAAAGCAAATTTAAAGTCCACGTCATAAGTGGCTACTTCTGCCTATGGATACTTGCAACCGACTTCAAACAAACATGGTGACACAGTTACGTCGTCAAAGTTTCAAATTTTTCCGTCCGCAAACTTCCTGTCTATTTAGAGTAATTTTGAAGATGTTTCGATTCATAGTGTCATCTCATGTTTTATTCTTTGAGAACAGTTATGATTTCATTACAAAATAAATATAGCTCCTTATTACTGGACTCAATGGCAAAATATCAAAGGTTTCATTTACCTTATATTTTCCTTATGGCCTAAAATTGTTCCAACATTACTCGTGATTGTTGGGTCTGTCCTTTTTTACACAAGAGGAGCTAACAAGCATGCGGCTCACCTGATACCGCTGCCAATGAAGAATTGCAATACCAGAGGAATTGCAGGCGCATTGCCTTGGTCCTGCCCCATTCGAGCCGAACCATACGTGATACAACTATAATATAGCTGCAGCGTGGCTCTACCACGTACAAAAAAATTCAATTATTAAAGTAGTAAATCAATTATTGAGTTTTCCTGTCAAGAACCTGTCCGGTGTCAGGAAAATGAAGGTGTTTCTTCCCCGTGTCTCGGAAAGCACGTAGGTAAACCCGTCAATGCGCCCGATCTCTCTCCTGTCGTGTCGGATTACCATCCCATTAGACTATGAGAGTGAGGGAGCAAAGAGTGCACCACCACCACCATACACTCGTGCACTATAACCCTGTCCTGCGCAGCTGGTCTTCGTTGCGGCTGGCGGCCGTGACCGAAATTCGAATTTGAGGACATTATTAATATTATTACGCTGTCACTACATGGTGAATGTTAGTAGAGTTTTCAGTTAATTGAGGCGTAATGGATATTATGCTTTACTTTGTCAGGGTTACTATGTCGCGGCTGTAGGCCCACCGACGTCCACGGCGTGTAACGAGCGTGGGGTCTTGTGGCAGTTTTGGCACCCTTCACTGGAGGCGACTCTGGACTCGCATTGCTCTGATCTGTCAACTGTGGCTAGAGTGGCCGGTGCGCTTAACGCTACTATAGACCACATGCGAGAGGGATCCTATCAGGTCAGTAGCATCGTTTATATGGTGGACTAGATATTAAGTAAATTAATTATCATCATTATTATAGCCATTCACAAGTTCGCTGCTGAAGATAGGCCTCCCCCAAAGAACGCCTCAAAGCATAGTCCTGAGCTACCTGCACGAGGTGCACTTCGTGCTTCGCTTACCGGTACGAGGTTGCCACTCGAGAGCCTTTCGTTCCCAATTAATTAAATTGCTTGTGAATAATTTTGGTAGTAATCAGCATATTGTAAATCAGAAAATAATACTCTTTTTGTTTTTATGTTCTTACTTGGTACTCTTTTCGTGTATAATATAGTAGAGCCATGCTAGTTATACACACCTGTAGCATCGACCTAAGTAGGACCACGCTTTCACAGAATACAAGCGTGTGATAGCAGCTTAATATTGCTGTGTTTTTATATGGAGAGTGTAGAGAGCCGGAGAACCTTTTCTCTGTAAACGAGGCATTCTATTGTAGTCTGCGGGGGTGACAACGCATCTCAATTTTGTTTCTTAATCGATGGCAGATGTAGATGTGTATGGTCTTTGGTATCCACTAATCAACAGGCGGACTATGTGCTTGATCTTTACGCTTATACTTTAATAAAATACTTTTCATTCGATCGTAAGATGTCCAGTACTAGATTTGTGTTCCCCTCTTATTGGTTGGTATTGCTTGGAATTGCTTGAATTCAACCTATCCGTGCTACAACTGTAATATATCTGCAGCGTGGCTCTCCCACGTGTCTACATACATATACCATGAGGGACACTGTGTGCTTGTTTGTCTCTGTCCGGGAAAATCTGTTGCTATTACCGTATTGTGTGCACTGCAGGGCTCTATTCGGCTCTTAAGTCGTTACATGGCGTCGTGTGCGTTTCGAGCGAGGCTGCTGGACTGCGGCTCGTACGACAAGTGCCTCGCTCGATTCTGCGCACACGCACACAGATCCCATCATCTGCTGCTCACTATCGACTCGTGAGTCTACTCGTGTTTTTGTATTATTACATTAGACACTAAAAACATTTCATGAACCCTTGCAGTCAAGCTATTAAAGTTTGATTCACCTAAAGTCCTTGGAATTAGAAGTAGTGTAGGAAAGTACCTTGGAGTGCAAACACTTTTTTTTAATAATTTTCAAATTTTAAATCTGAAAAGGATTAGATTTGGTTTGACATGTTATAAATTCATGTACATCTGCACAAAAAATTACTATTTAATTTTCTTAGTCTAAAAGAGACAATTTCTTTTTGTATGGAGAATGTACCCACCACGAATTACGGCGTAACTTAATTAAATGCATGTGAACGTGTGTAAATGTGTCCTTAGTCTATAGTTTACAATAGTGATATTAGTTATACCGCCTCTAACGTTAATACGAAACTAACAAATAAAATATGAATATCACAATATCTTAAAACAAACTAAAAGCGATTGTCTAGTAGTTTTCACCGGTATTATAAGTTAAAATAGTGCACTGTTCAATAATTAATAGTATAAAACAAAGTTGTAGGTAATTCAGCATTTATAGTTACTTTAAGATTGATGGAAAATCCTTTTAGTAGTTCCGGAAAATATAGTGCACAGACAAACAAATGTGATGTAGAAACTAATTTTATATATATTGATTGATTAGCGAGTATTAATCCCAAACATCATTACAGTAATTAAAGAAATGTGATTAAAGCCAAGATGACTAAGGAATAATATGTTCATTTAAAATATTACCTATATACGCTATACGATGAAGATGATGAGTAAATAAATAAGAAAAAGCAGCAACGTGACGAACGTCAATGCCGTATAATACCCGTACCCGGAAGTCAAAGAAAAATAGGAAAATAGGGATATTAATACGTTTCGTTCCACGGTCACTTTGATCCATATAATATAATATTAGCTTTTAGAAATAGGATTAAAAATAAGTTTTAGGGGTATCTCTTTCTATTATTAAATATATAACATACTCGAAAAAATACATAATATATGTATATAGTATTATTATAAGTCATCGTATTATATACGTATATGTAAAATATTTATGTTTTTTATTATACACACTGCAAAATGCTTCGTTACACGCATGTTTGCTTTTCATATTACATTAGCCAGAACACGGATATTAAAAACAATTATTTTTTTTTAGATTTCATGATTCCGGTTAGATTTTCACAAAATCTTTAGGCCTTTTACTATAGTAAATTGTGATTTTTTTTAATTTGATTATGTCCTTACGTTACGTTAAAATTTCTAGGAGGCCCAAAATGATAGTCTCTTTTAGGATCATCTATTTTAGTACTATCTCTCAACTTACGATGTCTATTATTAATCCTTCATAAACTAGATTCACGTTTTCGTATATACATAATGTTTTCTAATAATGTATATATATATATATATATATATATATATATATATATATATATATATATCCAACGTCCAACTTCGACCGAGAGGTCAATCGACGGATTCAACTCGGCTGGGCAGCGTTCGGGAAATTACGACATATCTTCTCGTCAGGTATACCTCAATCTCTGAAAACTAAAGTGTACAATCAGTGCGTGTTGCCAGTGATGACTTACGGATCAGAGACGTGGTCCTTCACTGCTGGCCGTATGAGGACGCTCAAGGTCGCTCAGCGAGCTATGGAGAGGGCTATGCTCGGAGTTTCTCTGCGTGATAGACTCAGAAATGAGGATATCCGCAGTAAAACCAGATTGACCGACATAGCCCAACGGATTAGTAAGCTGAAGTGGCAATGGGCCGGCCATATAGCTCGAAGAACCGATAACCGATGGGGAAGAAAGGTTCTCGAGTGGCAGCCTCGTACCGGTAGGCGTAGTGTAGGGCGACCCCCACTAGATGGAGTGACGACCTGGTAAGATATGCAGGAAGTCGATGGATGCAGGTGGCTCAGGACCGTGCTTTGTGGCATTACTTGGGGGAGGCCTATGTTCAGCAGTGGACTTGTGAAGGGCTGTGATGATGATGATATATATATATATATATATTGGCTAACCACATTTTTTACAAAATAAAAATAGTATTAACACGAGCTGCACGTCTCCACAATAAAATACTGTAAGACAATAGGCGGTTTTCCATTCACCGGCACGGCATCGGCACGGCGCCGGCGCTGGCAACGGCCCGGCTGCCGGGGTAGAAAAAATGTGTGAAATATAATATGGCGTGTGTTTCCACTTACTGGCACCGGCGTAGGCCCGGCGATGACTCCCACCGACACAGAACACTAATACCCTCACCCACCGGCACAGAGTATTGTGTACGTATTGTAACCATGTACAATCGACGTAGAAGGGACTTGTGAGGTTGAAACTCTAATGACTAAATATCATCTCATTCATGCGGAAGTACTGGAGTTCATTTTCAACTTTTAAAATAGGTTAATATCGCACCTCCGATAAAATAGTGTTAAAACTCGAAAAAGTCGAATTTTTAGTTAAATATACAGAAATACTTAAAATTTTATGAACTATCTTCTCCAAAATGGTTACATCTGTAACTCTAAAACTCGCCGCTAGATGAAGTTGTAACGGTACATGACTATAGCATTTTGACTCGAGAATGATCTCTATTAGTGTTACATTTAGTGTTATAAAAGGTAGACGTGCGTTTGTTTAGACAAGAAGTGTTACATATCAAAATACAACAGTGTTTTAGACGGGTAAAATATTTTTGCTTACATCAATTTGTCTAATGAACAGTTACAAGTCGAATTATTACAGTTTATTGTTCAAGAATTGAATCAAACTAGCTCAATATTTCTATTATAAAGTGATATATTTTGTATTGTATCAGTATTATGGATGCGATTTATTGTAATATTGTTTTACTTTTCACGTTGTAACAGTATTAGACGAAAAATTTATATTTTTTGTGATTTATGATTCTAGGGCCAAAATGAAACTTAATGACGTAATTCTGCGTTTAGCTATAAAGGATAAAAGGAATATACCCGTCAATTATTATCAAAAGATTGGGGGAACAAACTTGCAAGGTACGATGCCTACTATACTTACCTAAGTAGGTAAGTATAGTAGGCATCGTAAGTATCGTAGTGTCGTGTAAGTATCGCAGGTAAGTAAGGTAAGTACCTTACCTACCTGTTTTTACCAGGTTATTTTTGTCATTTTAAAAGTTAGTAGCATACGTTATTTTGTATAACGAACTAATTGAAGCGTCTAACTTTATGTAAACAAGTGAATTTCATCATAGGTTCGTGTTGATATTTTTTTCAGAATCAAGAGAAAAATCGGATTTTGATATTATTGACAATCTATCAGAAACCGGAAAAATTGACTACGATATACCACAATGTAACCTCGTAAGAGCTAATCAAGATTTCATAGCTGTTCCCGAAGCTGAGAGTGAAAAAGTTTTTTTTTTATCGTGCAATCGGAGCAATGATGGCTTTAATTTTGATGTTTGAAACGATGTGCTAATTTAAAAATGTGTTTTACAGAAAATAAGACAAGAATTAATTCCAGCAAGAACACTACGGAATTTGAAACACTGTTATCTCCAAGTGAACACTTCAAAAGCTATCCCATCGAGAAAGTTAATTTTGTTTTGCCAAATGATCTTCAGACTCAATGTGAAAAATATGGTAGTATTTTATTGTGCAATTGATATAAAAGTTGCCCTTGTTTAGTAGTCATTATAATTGTTGATTCGATTTTGCATTTACAGATATAACAATAAGTAATTCTGCTACTTACAATACTGAAATGATACCATCTACAAGTTCAATAGAAGTTAAAGACCAGAGTTCCAAGCAAATCGAGTAGCCTTTTGATGACTTGTTAACCAATTCTTCTTCAGATACAGAAAGTACATTTTCTTCAGACACTTCTAATTCAACTTCAAATGAGGATAGTGATGACTCGGTGAAGGATCCAGATTTTCAAATTGAGGAACGTCGTTCCATTAAAATCTCTGACGATTCCGAAACTGAAGACAATGTTGGTAGCCAAGCTAACTTCGAAGCTACACCTGCAGCTACATCTTCAGTATCAACATTGTACTTAGGCCTAGATGACACGATACCAGATACGAAAAAACGAAGCAGAAAACGTGTAGCCAAACCAATTGAGTGGTTACAAAATAAATGTAAAATCCTCAGAAATGCAGGATCTGCTTACGTAACACTAAAAACAAAGGTGAAGAAGGATTCTAGAAAAATTAAACCACCGTGTAGCGAACGTTGTCGGTTAAAGTGCAAAGAAAAATTTTCAGAAGCAGATAGTGAAGCTGTTTTAAAGAGTTCTCGGAACTTAAAGATATTAACCGCCAAAGAGATTTTATCAACAGGCATATTGGGCCAATAATGCGAAAATATAGATACACGACTACTCAAAAAGGGAGACAATTAAATCATGAATTTTACTTGACCAAAATGGGATGTCAAATCCAAATCTGCAACACATTCTTCATGAATACAATAGACATCAGTAATAGAGTAATACAGACTGTAATCAAGAAGAGGACATCTTCTGGTTCCGTTGAAGAGGACAAAACACACCCTGAGGTTCTCAATAAGCGAGAGGAAGAAAGCTGATTTGATGAGTTTGATTAATAGTAATCATATACCACAGTTTTATGCGCCTTTTTACAACCAATTGTAATTGAATAAATACCAGTAATTTTTTGATAATTATGCACCCTAATTAAAAGATGTCTGAAACTTGGATTTTATCTGTGATTTTGATTTTATTGTGATGATTACAGTTCCTACTGAGTATAATTAAGGAGAACGTTAAACCAAATATTATTTAAGCGTAACTTAATTAAGTACTACCTGAACTTGTACTGAAGTGATTCGATAAAATTGTGGTGCCTAGAATAGTTAGTTTACATTTTTGTTTAAGTTAAAATTTTTGAATATTTATGTTAGAGTTGATTTTGTTGCTAAGACTACAGCTATATAAATATTGTTTAGTTGAAAAAAGTTTAAATAAATGCCTAATTTTTATTATAATAAGAATTGTTACATTTGTCATACTGTATTTTTGTTAGTAAAAGTTCAAATAGTTATCTAAAATACTGTTACAATTAGGAATTTTCAGGTAATTTTTCAGGACATTTGAAAAATAGCCTATGTCATTGAAACATATTTTTTGTAAGCTTTTCAATTATATATAATTTGTATCACTTTATACTAATACTACAAGAATAAAGACTGTATAAAGAATCCATGAGTTTATTTTCGCTTTTCTAAAGATCCAGATTTTTCAAGTTGTAACCCTATTTTATCGGAGGTGCGATATGTTCCCTCTACGTATTTTATTTTTAAAATTGGATGAATTCAAAATTTTACTTCTCTGCGTTGGTCATATTTTTATCTCAAGTGTAAGAGATATAACAAACAAATACGACGACATGACGAGACCATTTTTATGTATTGTAGAAATGAAGTCTGTGTTATTACTGCCCAAAAACCAAGCATAGACCGGCATCGGCACCGGCGCAGTGGAAAAACGAAGCGTCGGCACCGTGTCGGTATATGGGAAATCGCCCATTATGTTATGCAAGTAACTAAAATAAACTGACCTTTGTAAGTTGGCGATCTATCCAATAGGGTAGTAATATGTGGTCTCCATAGTAATTTACCATCTACCATGGTCCATAGAAATACAGTTTCTTCCACAAAAACACCTGTTTAACAAAATGACAACATACGAATTTGTTTAACATTTCGCAAAATAAAATTATCTAACCCATCATTTTTTTTAAATATTTAGTATCAAATTGTTCACGTGGAACAAGTCTAAAAAATATTTAGCAACGTTTACTTCACTTAGAGTCTTAGTTTTTCAGTTGACCTCGTCATATAGAAAGTTAAGTGAAGTATCATCTGCATACAATATATTGTTAGGTAGATTTTGAACGGAAAATGGCAGGTCCTTTGTTATGTATATATGAAACAAAAATCGCTCAAGAGAAACAAACTCTTGTGAAAGACTCATTTCTACAACAGAATCTACACTAACTATTTAGATAGAAACAGTTAAAACAGTAAATGAAGAGCATGTCTATTGTTCATATATGTATGTTGTAAAATTTTAAAACGTGAAATTTTAATTTAATTTTTTAATAATAAATTAAATTAAATTAAATTTTTAATTTTAAAGTAACGTTGCGTGATTTATTATATCAAATGCTTTAGATAAATCTTCTTAAGCACAATAAATGTCTTGCATTAGGCATGCTTCAGCTTCAGTTCCAGTATCTTTTATAAAACCAAAGTGATGATCATTTCAATCAAATCGATCATGATGGACTTTTAGTTAGTTTGTCATCATTAGAATTACAGTCCTTCACAAGTCCACTGTTGAACATTGGCCTCCCCCAAGGAATGCTATAAAAAGCACGGTCCTGAGCCACAAGTTACCTAAAACGAGGGTACTCTTACAAACTTAAATGTTTGAATCGTGTTATACAGAAAAGAATAGAAACCTTTTTATTGAATGCAGATTATAAAAAATAGTTACTGAAAGTTACTCTTATGTTTTAGAAAATACACATTAAATACACACATACAATTGGTTTGGAAAATACGTCTGGCCTAGATAGAACCAGCAAGAAACCAAAGAGACTTAAAAAAATAAACAAAAAATATTTCTAATTGTTAAAGTTGCATAATAAGTAACAACACAAAACAAATTAGAAATAGCTTGGTAGCGATCACCCTATTCCCAGGGGTTATTATCATTCATATCTTATAATATAATAATATGTTCTTATATATTTCTAATTCCTTAATAGTATTGAATAATGGTTGATATTCGCGATAAAAAATCCCGCAGGTTGGTAGTTGTGTGCGAGCGGGGCGGACGGATGGGGCTAGTGTTCCCGCTGGAACGCGGCGGGTTGGCGCGGCGCGGCGCTCGCAGCGCGGACTGGGCGCGCGACGCCGCTTGCCTGCGGGCCTGTCTGTCCCACCTGCATACACTCGCAGGTGCTCATTTTTTATAAAACAAGGGTGACAAGCATAGATTATTTTATTTATATTAAAGTCGGTGGTACAATTTTTTTTTAATTTTACCACTTGTAACTAAGTAGAATATGATCACATATCTGCTTAGAATCATGTTTCGGGTTTATTTGTTGTTTACATTACCTACATATTTCTTCCGTGCCAAGCGAGCACACAGCACACTTGATGGTAAATGGATGATGTGGCCTATACACATCTACATCTGATCTTGATGAAGAATCAAAATGCGTATGCGTGATGATGGAATGCCTCGTATTAGACCTCTATCAACCTTGCTACATGCGTGCACGCAGTTGGGGCTAACACGTTCTGGACAAGCGAATTTTAAAGTTTTTTTTCAAAATCAACAATAAATTATTTTATTTATATTAAAGTCGGTGGTACAATTTTTTTTTAATTTTACCACTTGTAACTAAGTAGAATATGATCATATAT
The DNA here is from genome assembly GCA_907164705.1 of Parnassius apollo. NCBI lineage: Eukaryota > Metazoa > Arthropoda > Insecta > Lepidoptera > Papilionidae > Parnassius > Parnassius apollo. The sequence continues at coordinate 5,111,258 of CAJQZP010000393.1, forward strand.
CTGCTTAGAATCATGTTTCGGGTTTATTTGTTGTTTACATTACCTACATATTTCTTCCGAGCCAAGCATCGCAATTCGCGGCAAATGGCCTTGCAAGTTGCATGCGTTTGGCATCACAGAACTCACATAGTAGAGAAAATATGGTTAGTCGATCATAGTCAGGATAGGTACCTTACCTAATAATCGCGAAATGGTAAGTTAAACTTACTTGCCATTTCGCGATGTATTTTTTACTTTTTATTAACAGCCCTTAGTAACCGCAGAAAGACCACCGTGACGTCATCATCATCATCATCATCATTACAGCCCTTCACAAGTCCACTGCTGAACATAGGCCTCCCCCAAGTAATGCCACAAAGCACGGTCCTGAGCCACCTGCATCCATCGACTTCCTGCATATCTTACCAGGTCGTCACTCCATCTAGTGGGGGGTCGCCCTACACTACGCCTACCGGTACGAGGCTGCCACTCGAGAACCTTTCTTTCCCATCGGTTATCGGTTCTTCGAGCTATATGGCCGGCCCATTGCCACTTCAGCTTACTAATCCGTTGGGCTATGTCGGTCACTCTGGTTTTACTGCGGATATCCTCATTTCTGAGTCTATCACGCAGAGAAACTCCGAGCATAGCCCTCTCCATAGCTCGTTGAGCGACCTTGAGCGTCCTCATACGGCCAGCAGTGAAAGACCACGTCTCTGATCCGTAAGTCATCACTGGCAACACGCACTGGTTGTAAACTTTAGTTTTCAGAGATTGAGGTATACCTGACGAGAAGATGTGTCGTAATTTCCCGAACGCTGCCCAGCCGAGTTGAATCCGTCGATTGACCTCTCGGTCGAAGTTGGACTTACCTAGTCGGACTATTTGTCCCAGGTAAACGTACTCGTCAACAACTTCGAGCCTGGTGCTCCCAACAACTACCGGCATAGGTGTGACATGGACATTAAACATGATCTTTGTTTTGTCCATGTTCATCTTAAGACCTATCCGTTGGGAGGCACTATTGAGGTCATTGAGCATAGTGCTTAAGTCCTCCAGCGATTCTGCCATAAGGACTATATCGTCGGCAAATCGAAGGTGAGTGATGTACTCGCCATTGATGTTAATACCGTATCCTTTCCAGTCCAGTAGCTTGAAAACGTCTTCCAAAGCAGCGGTGAAGAGTTTCGGGGATATAACGTCACCCTGTCTTACACCTCTCTGCAGTTGGATAGGTTTCGAGCTCTGGTTCTGTACTCGGATAGCCATCGTAGCCCTACTGTACAAACACTTCAGCACTTCGATATACCGACAGTCAACTTGGCACCGATGAAGGGACTGCAGCACCGCCCAAATTTCGACGGAATCAAAGGCTTTCTCATAGTCCACATACGCCAGGCAAAGTGAAAGAAGAAAGAAAGAAAGAATCTGCCGCAGGGTATGTATGTGGTCCATGGTACTGAAGCCTTTTCGGAAACCGGCTTGTACGGGAGGCTGGAAGTCGTCGAGTCTGCGTGCGAGACGATTCGTAATGACTCTCGAAAACAGCACGTAGACGCGGCTCAGAAGGGAAATCGGTCTGTAGTTCTTCAAGAGAGCGTTGTCGCCTTTCTTAAAGAACAAGACCACCGCACTTCTGCTCCACGCCTCTGGAGTAGTGCCACCATGGAGGACGGAATTGAAGAGCTTCTGAAGGACTTCAAGTACCGGTGTTCCACCTGCTTTCAGAAGCTCCGCTGTAATTCCATCCTCTCCTGGGGCCCTGCCGTTTTTAAGGTGCTGGAGAGCCATTCTAATCTCGCTTAGACTGACGTCCGGGATATCATCGGAATAGTGTCGGATAAGACTTGCTCTTGGATCGTTACTCACACTTGCGTGTGGCTCCAACGATGATGTGTACAGCTGCCCATAGAACCTCTCAATCTCACTCAAAATCTCAGGTGTCCCGGAAACGATGCTGCCACACTCAGTCTTCAGCTTTGACAGTTGGCTCTTACGGGCAGACAGATCTCTGGCAAAGACTTTGGAGCCCTGGTTCCACTCGATCGCTTCTTTAATACGAGCAGTATTAAAGTTGCGTAAGTCTCGCCGCATGCATTTGGAGATCTGTCTGTTCAGTTGCCTGTATGCTGTCAAATCTGTTGACGATTGCAGCCTCATCTCCCGTCTAACAGCCATGAGATTAAGAGTGTGATCGGAGAGTTTTTGTGTTCTTCTGCGGCGGGTCTTGCAGAACTTAGCTCCGACCGCATGGACAGTTTCCACGAGCTTGTCATTCATATCGTCCACTGCATTGCAATCTTGTAGGCACTGAAAGCGGTTGTGTAACTCGAGCTGAAAGTTTTCGGGATTCTGGATTAGAGCACGAGGGGGACGGAGCGTTGACTTCATTAGACGAGACCTTTCCAACTTAACGTTTAGGTTCAGTGTGCCTCTAACCATTCGGTGATCGCTGCCAGTTTTCACCCTTGCGATAACTGAGACATCACTGAACAGTTGGCGTCTGGTCGTCATAATGAAGTCAATCTCATTTTTTGTCGAACCGTCGGGCCTCGACCAGGTCCACTTCCTGTGAGGCCGCTTCTGGAAGAAAGAGTTCATTATAAAGAGTCCCTCTTTCTCTATAAAGTCGGCCAGCTGCTGGCCTCTTCGGTTCCGTTGCCCTACTCCAAATTTACCTAACTTCAGCTCACCGTTTTCTCTTGTGCCTAGTTTTGTGTTGAAGTCTCCCATCAACACCGTGTAGTGGGTTTTGGAGGAATACACGACTTTGGAAATATCCTCATACATTTCCTCCACCTCCTCATCGGAATGTGCCGAGGTTGGTGCGTAAACCTGTATGACCTTCAGCGAATACCGTTTGGTAATTCTGAGTATCAGGTACGCGACCCTCCTCGACATACTCCCAATCTTTACAACGTTGTTGACGAGAGACTTGTGGACGATAAATCTGACACCTCCTTGGGACAGATGGTCGCCCTCCCGGTGATAGAACAAGTTGCCGGATTCGAGAATCACCGTGTCCTCCCCCTCTCTTCGGACCTCGGATAATCCTATAATACTCCAGCGCAACTTGTCTATCTCTTCTTCCAGCTCCAGGATCTTCTCGTCAGTCATCAGTGTGCGTGTGTTAAATGTTGCCAGGTCGAGTCGTCGTAGGTGGCAACCGAACCTCCACCGGAGATTCTTAGCACCCCCTGCCCCGCCGTTACCATGGTCGCCACCGTAGCCAGGAATAGCGGGGCCGCCGGGGGACTGGGGGCCGTCTATTTGTGTAATTGTTCATGGGGGGGTATATTGCCATAGTTGCCACGCTTGGCGAGCGGGTTGGCAACCGCAGTTTTTTTTGTCGTACAGTTGCTGTTATCAGGAAGATGCTGCTGCCCATCTCCTGCCTGTTTCCCTCTGTCGCCTCTTACGACACCCACGGGAAGATATGGGGTAGTGGATATTCTTAACCGCCACTACACGGCAGATAAAGTTTAATTTAGCTTACGTGCGCGATTTATCTAGTTATTTTGCCAACATTGGAAAGAAAGTAGCAGACAAAATTTCAATAAATTACGTAACTAATAAGTCATCCACAGCGGACTCAAATTTAATAAATCAATCTCAATCTTTGTGCATGAGACCCACCGATCCACTGGAAGTTGAATATTTATTGAATAATCTTAAATATAATTCTGCACCAGGCTACGATGGCATTTCTAACCTAGTGCTTAACCTATTTCTATTCTGCCAGCACTATCTAAAGTTTTAGAACGTTTATTAAATAATCGTTTAAAATCATATTTTTCTAAATATAACTTAATTTCTGAAAATTAATTTGGTTTTGTAAATGGAAAATCTACTGAAGACGCAGTTTTATCTCTAACAGAGTTCATTGTAAGACATGTTTACAGTAATAATAAATGTACAGGAATTTTCCTGGACCTCGCAAAGGCATTCGATACCGTCTCTGTCTCGATACTATTAGCAAAGATGAAAAAACTAGGTATCAGGGGTATATCTCTGAAGTTGTTCACAAGTTATCTATCAAATAGATCTCAATTTGTAAGAATTGGAAGCTTAAGCAGTGAAAATACCAATATTAATTATGGCGTACCTCAAGGTAGTACTTGGCCCTACCTTGTTCCTCATATATGTGAATCATCTAAAATGGGCTTAAAATGTGCAGCTGTAAAATCGTTGCCTACGCTGATGACACTGTTTTACTGTTTCATGCACCCTCCTGGCATGAATGCATTGGTTTAGCACAGATTGGTCTCGATAAGGTTATGTCTTGGTTGAGAATAAATTTGCTAACCTTGAACATTGATAAGACAAAGTACCTTACTTTTGTGAAATCTTCGATAGGTCAACATGAAATTGACTCTTATTCTCTGAAAGCACATATGTGTGATACCTCTTCTTCACTTTTATATAACTGTCAGACCATAGAGAGTTGAATCTATTAAATACTTATGTGTAACTGTTAATTAATTACCTTCTAAATTGGCAAGAGCATATTAACAAATTAAAAAGTACCATTATAAAACTTATACCAGTTTTTAAACGTTTAAGACTTATTCCAATTGAACTACTCAAAATCATATATAATGCTCTCTGCCATTCTTTATTATCGTACTGTATTACTGCTTGGGGAGGCACTTACAAAACTTATATTTTGCGCATTGAAAGATCTCAAAGAGCTGTGCTAAAAGTTATGCTTTCTAAACTTTTTAAGTTTCGAACAAGTAATTTGTTCTCTGAAGTAAATGTGCTGACAGTCCGACAGCTATTTATTTTAAAATCACTTCTGTTCTGTATTTAAAACACATAAGTACAATAACTGTGACTTAAATTTATTTCAAAAATTAAGAAGGAAAGATCAAATTATACTACCAAATAATTTTTTTTATAGAAGAAGGGGCAAACGAGCATGTGGCTCACCTGATGTTAAGTGACTACCACCGCCCATGATCAACCGTAACACCAGGAGAATTGCGGGTGCGTTGCCGGCCCTTTAGAAAGGAGTAAGCTCTTTTCTTGAAGGTCCCCAGGTCGTATCGGTCCGGAAAAATCGCCGGTGGTAAACTATTCAACAGAGAGGTTGTACGTGGAAAAAAACTCCTTGTGAAACGTACAGTGGTGGACCGCCAAGCATCCAGATGGTGTGGATGGTATCGGGACGTTTGACGTGTAGTGCGTTCACGAAATTTGGCGGCTGGGATTAATCCGAACAATTCCTCAGAGCACTCCCCGTGATAGATGCGATAAAATACGCAAAGAGATGCAACATCTCTTCGCAGCGCCAGTGAATCGAGCCGATCGGAAAGCACTCAGTCGTCGACGATTCGAGCCGCTCTGCGCTGGATGCGGTCAAGTGGAAGATGCTGGTACTGGGGAAGCCCCAGCCCAGAGATGGGAACAGTATTCCATGTGCGGCCGAACCTGCGCCTTATAAAGTTGCAGGCGGAGTGCCGGCATGAAATACTGTCCCGCTCTGCTGAGCACGCCAAGCTTTTTAGAGGCCAATTTGGCCTTCCTTTCCAAGTGACCACGAAACTGCACGTCACTCGATATGTCGACGCCCAGGATTCCGATACTGGCTGAGGCAACAAGGGGAGTGCATGTGAGTGCATTACCAAATAAATTTTACACATTCTATGCTCAAAGACAAATAAACTTCTTGGGACCTTATCTTTATAAAAAAATTAGCAATATTATAACGATATATCCACTAACAGGTTTTAAACGTAAGCAAGCTCTAAGTTTTCAATGTCTTTATCTTATGAGGAAACTGAGAAATTATTAAATATAGATAGGTAAAAAATGCAAAGTGTTTAGCAAAATACACACACACACACACACACACACACACACACACACACACACACACACACACACACACACACACACACACACACACACACACACACACACACACACACGCACACACACACATACACACACACACACACACACACACAGGCACACACGCACACACGCACACACGCACACAAACAAACAAACACACAAACACACAAATACACAAACACACAAATACACAAACACACACGTAATTACATACAAATACACATACACTACACACTCATATTCTACACACAAGCATCTACGTATTAATTTTACACTTAGTTCTAAACTTGTAATATTGGTTATGATTAACAAATCTCCAATAATAAATGAACATTTTGCATATTATATATTACTGTTTTTAGAAAATAAAATATTAACTTAGTCACTACTCACTACGTTTAAATTATTTTTTATGTGGAATATAGAATAAGTTCTTTTAAACGTTTACTATAACATTTGAATATTAATATGTGTGTCACATTTATAGAATATCTCTCTTGCCTTACTCTTGTACCATACAAGTAAACATTTAGCTATAATAGTATTGAGCCATTTGTCGGATTAGAACATAGCACATAGCTAATTATTTCACTTCTTCCCACTTTTATTAATTTCTTGATTGCGGTAAAATTGTTTTATGTTTTTGTTTTTCTATTTAGTACATATTTAATGGGGAGGGCTTAGCAGCTGTAATACAGGTCTGTGACCTAGCACAGTTGCTAAAGATAAAATAGTATTGAGTTAGATTACGTCTTGTCAATGTAATTTTTTGAGTTTTTTGTTTCTGTGTAAAGTATGTTTGGATTCATTATTTATTATTATTAGTCAATAATAATTATGTAGACTATTAAAACATTGGCAAGCAGTCAACATCAAAGGAGAGCAACTTCTGTACGAAGTAATATTATTTATTCTGTGCTCGTATCCAGTAAAAAGGGTCTTCGGTTCTCTGTGAGGGCGTGGTCCTGCCCCGGTCTAGCAGTCTCGTTCATGGACAACACAGCACCACGTAAAATTCATGTACATAAAACGACTCTACGTTTAACTCTATGTTTTTTATAAGGTAACGAAGCCATCCCTCCAACACCTTCAGAGTCACTGGAAACAGCTCTATTCTGCCGTTGGGAGAGGCTGAACAAAGAGTCGAAGGGTTCGCTCACATCGCACAGCTACAGCAAGCGACAACTGCGCTACTTGTGCCGAGTGGCGAGAGAACTCCTCAACTATAAGAAATTACTGGTTTATGTAAGTTCCTCATGGCAAAACACATAGAGTCACATATGCAAATATTTTTAACGTGCGTGTGTGTGTGTGTGTACCTAAACCTGTAACAAAATTGAACTGATATAGAAAAGTGCACATTTTTATATTTTCTTTGGATTTATATAATTACTAATAAAATAACCGTATCGTATAAGATATGATATTTATAAAATTATAGTTTTTGTCTGTTATATCGAAATTACTGATTTATGAGCTGATTATTACGGGGCGCATGCCATTACGACATGAATAATATAAATAATAATATTAGAAAACTGAAGGTAGCCGGGCTAACTATGACATTGGGACGTCAGACATCTCAGTCCCCCCCCCCCGTGACCATGGCTGCTGTAAAGCACCCGAAACGTCGGGAGTACTCGCAAAAATGCAATTGCTAATGGCATCCTACAAAATTCAATTTACTTACATGACCTAATTTTGCTAGCTAAAAGGAAACCGAATGAAAATTGGAATAAATTGTGGGAAGTGTCCAATAAATGATAAGGGTAAGCACTATGCTGCCATCTAAGATCCAAGAATTTTGTAAATTTACAAAGCAAATAAACATGCAACTTCAATCATCTGTAGATTGAGAATTGGACATGCTTGTATATATTTACATCTGGCAAAAATCAGAGTTAGGGATAGCTCATTGTGTGAATGTGGTTTAGATGAAGGTTCCATAAACCATATTTTTTCAACTATCCCAAATTATCCTCTTCCTTTTTTGCTTTCCTCCCTATATTCTTCAACCTATAGATTTTAATTCTCTTTTCACATATACATGTACTCCTTTTGTGTATATTTTATGTGATTTTATTAATACTAATAACATGAAACTTTAAATCCTTGTCACTTTTAACCTACTAACAAGATTCTAACACCTGTGTTTGTCATATTTGTTCTAGGTAATTTAACAGATAGATTTGTCAAAATTCTAGAAGGAAAACTAAATCCTTGTATTATTACAGACTCTTAATTTAAATAAACTCATAAACTTTCATTTGTCACTTAATACGTCATTGGCGAATTTTACCAAACCACCACAAAAAGAATTAAAAATATGATAATGAAACGCAAAAAAATCCGTATGAGTGGTTTTACTCAATGTGTGTTCGCATAAATTTAAGAAAACTTTAATTTATAATTTTTTAACATATAAATAATTTTGATCTGAAGATAGAAAATATAAAATCATCTTTCCGGGTTATAGTGGCAAACGCAGGCCACATTTCCTCCAATGAATTATGAATGTCTACACTTCGGTTTTGGGCTAGCTTACATTTAGTTTTAAAATTCAATGAGATATAGAGAAAGATGTGCTTAGGTTTCTGCTGCGTCGTGGTGATGAAGATATGCATTTATAGTGGAGCTATTAATTAAAAATATTATATATTTTATAAGATTAAATTGTTACTGTTGTAAACACATAGTTCGAACTTGTTAAGGAGGTTAAGGTAAGGTCGTTAAGGAATATGTTAGACATAGTACGAGTGACAGGGTGAGAAATTGTGTGATAAGAGAAGAGTGTGGTTTGCAAGATGATGTTGTGACCAAGAGAAGAAAGGGAAACAATATGTGAAATAAGATTAGAAGGGGAGTTGGTCGTGCAAGTAGATAAATTTGTATATTAGGGATGTGTATTCAGCAGGGATGGGAGACATGATAAGGGTGTAGAACGACAAGTGAACGCTGGAAATAAAGTAAATGGGGCTCTATACTCTGTTGTGGAAAGTCAGAATATGTCAAAAAAGGCACGTATACGTACGAGGATACCTTGAAAATGAATCGAAGTTTTGGGGCCGTGGCTTATTCCTTTGTCGGTGAAGCTAACGGACGACTGCGGGAGTGTCAAAATGAAAGTGATGCAATGACTTCATAGTACGCAAAGTATGAGATAGCCATACCGAGCAAGCACCCGGAAAAGAACTAAGTAAGCGCCAAACAACGTTTTTATTTATTTTAACAAAACTTCGTTATGTATTAAAAAACTGGTTTATGAGAATTTAGATATGATTATTTACTATGCCTTAAAAATAATTCAATGAAATTATTCGTAAGAATATTGTGGTGTCATCGAGAATCTTAAATAATTAGAGTCTACTTTGCAATTTTTTTCTATCGAGAAAATTACATGATATCGTGTTTTCCTTTTATGCAATCCAAGATCACATAGTCAAAAATCATACACCAAATTTTGATTTGTAATCTATAAAACTTTAAAAAATATGTCAAATAGAAAAACTACCAAATTTTTGAGGTATCAACTTAACTTATAGTAGTTAAAGTTGGGTATGGCAGAAGGAACACGAGAGTAGAATAAACGCAGTAGAAATGCGGTCGTTAAGGAATATGTTCGGGCTGAATCTGAGTTACAGGGTGAGAAGTTGTGTGATAAGAGAAGAGTGTGGTTTGCAAGATAATTAAAAGATTGTGACCAGGATTAAGAAAGTAATGCTTGGGTTGTTTGGTCACATAGAAAGAATGAAGGAGAAAAGTGTGACAAGCAAATTTATGTTTATCGACCGAATTGGTGATATATGTAAAATGGGGCAAATTAAGAGTACCCTTAACCGACAAGCATGTATGCGTAGGTATATGGATGTGGAGGAGGCGAGAGAGGTTTGTCAGGATCGTGTCAAATAGAATCTGTAGTCTCTGCCTACCCCTCTGGATGACAGGCGTGATTGTTTATGTTTTATTTCAGGAGGACCAAAGCACCTTTCGGGCAAATCTCATACAAGCCATCACTGAACAGTTGGAGCCTATTGAAGATCTCATCCACATCCTCGCTATAGCGCTGGACCAAGCCCGAGATGCATACATAAATAATTTTCAAGCTAAAACTGTCGGGGAGTTCGATAGAGAACTGACGGTTTACAGGTAAATATGTTTTAACGTCAGCAATCATCGGGTATCCTTACAATGACAAATGGTTCTAGGTTGAAGGGCCCCTTTTTGGGTCAGGAGTATGGGTTAGTAACCCAGTCGTAGACGAGTGTCTTAACTTGAGAATTTAACACGCCTAATAAAATAACAATATTAGACAAGTTTATAAAAACTGAAACAATACACGTTGATCATGAGCTGCGATGATCTTGATTATTGTCTTATGTTATCCTGGTGATTCTGATCAGGATACTAGGATATAGTTACTAATTTATTGTATTGTTATTGGTGTTTGATACGAGGCAAATTTTAAAGTCAATTGGCCGTCTACAGGTTGATGAAAATTACATTAAAAGATTCCGTTACATAGATCATCGTTATCACCAACATTTCATCATTACTGTCCCTTATTAGTCTTACGCTTCACCCCATAGGTTACCACAGAGCACGATCTCGAGCACCTGAATCTATCAAAACCTCCCCCGTCGACCTCATCCTTGGACTACAGTACAACATCTCTCTGTAATTCAGATTGTTCTATCATCACATAATTCTGAAATTGGATTACTTTTAGTGACTGGCTGTAATATTGAAAGACGTATATCAGTTAAGCTTGGGGGGTTATTTGCACGTTATTAAGTGTTGTCCTTCACTGCTGGCCGTATGAGGATACTCAAGGTCGCTCAGCGAGCTATGGGGAGGGCTATGCTCGGGGTTTCTCTGCGTGATGAACTTAGAAATGAGGATATCCGCAGTAGAACTAGAGTAACCGACATAGCCCAACGGATTAGTAAACTGAAGTGGCAATGGGCCGGCCACATAGCTCAAAGAACCGACAACCGATGGGGGGTTCTCGGAAGTGTAGGGTGACCCCCCACTAGATGGAGTGATGACCTGGTAAGACATGCAGGAAGTCGATGGATGCAGGTGGCTCAGGACCATGCTTTGTAGCATTCCTTGGGGGAGGCCTACGTTCAGCTGTGGACTTGTGAAGGGCAGTAATGATGATAATGATGAAGACATAAATAACCATTAATAAAAATTATGTCTGTCTGTCTTGTCTTGTCTTTCCGGGCCAATCTTTGGAATGGTTAAACAGATTGTGATGAAACTTTACGAGGGAGCAATGTGGATGATGATCAATATTTATTCGAAAAACTTGAAGATTAAAAAAAACGATAATTTAAATGGTCTTTGATTACTTTAGATACTAATAACGCCACTTTAATAGATTCTTTCAAGGAGAAGCCAGGATACGTCGTTAGTTGATTATAAAAATGGATTACATAGTCCTTCAATCGTATTTAAAATAAAACTGTAAGAATAATGTACGATTTTCCTTTAAGATCAAAAAAGTGGAACAAACTAAAGGACTACTATGACGCGTCATCAGCGTGCCTAATAGACGCTGTTCGAAGAGACCCAGAACTTAGGAGGGAAGACCTAAAAGATGAGGCCAATTTGATGAAAAACGTTCTTCTGTGGCTTCACAAGGGAGCCAAAGAGGACAAAAAGTACCTGGGTCCAGTTCTCCGACCATATTTAGATGGTCTTTTCAACGTTTCTATGGAGAATTCTTGGTTTTTGGAGGACTTCGATGCGAGTAGATGTGAAATGGAGTACGAAGGTCTGGGTGAATATTGTATGGGAGTCCATAATGGGGAGATTGAACCGTGCATGGGCCTGCTGGATGCTGCTAAGAAGTTTACCTGGGCAAAGGCCATGGTCGATTTCTTGGAAAGATATCGTCATATTGGTGAGTATTGTTTGGTTATCTTAACAAAAACAGACTGCTTTTACAGCAATTTGAATCGGCATCGGCTGACATCAAAGCGTTTCACAAATTTATGGTCTTAAAACTGTGGATAAAGCTTTCAACTAATAGCTTTCACACCGTATTTTGATTACAGCGGCCCGTCTTTACGGTGACTAGTCATCTGCGCAGGATACGATCATAGTGCCCAAGTGTATATGCAATCAAAGCTGCACTCTTTATTCCCGCACTCTCAGAGTCCGATGTCTAGGTAACCCGTCACGACAGGAGAGAGGTTTCCTACTGGTTTTAACTGAGAATTAGTGAGAACAGACTAAATAATCTATATACGTCTATATACATGCTCCAGCTTAGATTACAGAGCTTAGGATATCTTTTTATAAATATAATATTTCTGTTCGTGTGATGATTTTAATGAAATTTTTGAAGTGAAAACTTCTTTACCGGTGTTGTACACTTTTTTTTGTAATGGCTAAAAAATGTTAAACTCGCGTCAGGACACGTGACCTGATCGAAAATGCGTAAGACGGACGGAGTAGCAGAGGAAGTATCCCCCTCTCTTCTCATGGCGCGGCGAAAATGTATGCCTGCGCCTGCTGTTTCGTTTAGGCGGCGCAGGGCGCTTGCGCGAATGTAATATAAATTGTCATGTTTGTATACGATAGCGCAATAAATAAAAATTGTTTTTTACACATAAATGATAGTACTTTTATACTGATAATTAAAGCAATTCGTGAAAAATTATTACCTAACCATTCCAAAACATCAAAAATGCACAACGTTGATATTCAAGTTTTCACTTCCTCCGGCACTCCCGCAGTGCAGCCAGTCGTTTTTTTGTGTAGGTTTGTGTAGGTAGGGTCCCTGGATGGTTTAGATTAACTATTGGACCTGGAAGGTGTCTGTTGTCGAGATCTAGAAATTACCCATGCGAAGCCGGGGTGGATCGCTAGTATAATATGATTTACGTAGGACTTATCTGTAAAAAGCTACCATGCTTTTTCTAAATGTTTTCATACTTAATTGTATATATTATTATATTGTATATTTAAAAAAAATCCCGCTGGGTTTCTTCCCAGGACCGAAGTTTTTCCAAACCAGTGGTAAAGCTTAAACGACTTTCAATAAGTATTTTTGTTATCTATATTGAATAAAAAACCCTTCTATATAGGTATTTGATTATAGAACCTACGACCTTACCTACGACCCTACGAACCTACGACTGTACCTCCTCGCCTCGTTGCTCCAATTGACGAACTTAACATGTCTTTTTTTTTAAATTTGTTTAAGTGCCAACGTCGCTGTCGACAGACAGTCGGTGACTGCCCCGTTGATTTTATGTTAATAAACGCGGTCGGGCTAAAATCACTTATATGGGTTTTCTGTTAAGAAATTCTTATTAGGCTTGAGTCAGGAAGCCTCATGCCTCGGAAAACATGTCAAGCAGTTGGTTCTGCGCCTGATCTCTCTCCAGTCATGTTGGATTGCCGTCCCATCGAATTATGAAAGTGAGGTAGTGGAGAGCGCACCTGCACTTGCACATATACTTAGACAAATCATGTCTTGCACGGTTATGTGGCACATTTGCTTAGCAATTTGATACGTCGTTGAGGGCCGCGGGTTCGAATCTCAAGCAGAAAAAATATTTTATGGTTTACGAGTAATTGTTCTGGGTCTGGATCTTCGTCCATGTGAAATTTATGTATATTAACTGTCTCCATAGTACAAGAGAAAATCCTGGTGAGTTTAATCTTTTCTTTAATAAAAAAATATATTTTACCCCCAACTATAAGGTTATCTGTGAAGGAGGCCTATGTTCAGAAGTGGTTTATGGCTGTAATGATGATCGTTAAAAAAAACCTTTTAGAGTTTCGTCTGGTGTTCCCCACTGGCGAAGGACTTGCGGTCTCGTACGCTGCGAAGCTGCCTTCCCGTCGGGAACACAGTTCAGCTCGCATCCTCACGTTAAGCAGGAGGGACAAGGCTGAGGCTAAGATCAGGCTGGCCACGAGATGTGTGCTTGGGGCCTTCAATTCGGCGCTCGTTGGAGACAGAAGGTAAGTTGATGTATGATTCTTGGTTGATTGGTGGATTTGTTGATATAGGGTTCGAACCTTTACTTACCAGCTGATGGCTGTATTTTTACCACGAGTTTCTTTGATTAAAACTACTTTTACGGATTTTATCGCGTTTAATTTTAATTATTTTTAATTTCCGACGTTTCGGGTTCTTTCCAGCACCCATGGGGGACTGAGATGACTGACGTCCCGATGTCACTGTTAAAACCGGAATACTTTCAACTTTTTAAATTATTGTTCATATGGTCCGATCTATGCAAAATGAACTGACTGTGTCTTGAAGTCTTGCAGTGGTAGTTTCTAATGGTAGTTTCTACCACGTAAAAACAATATCCACTTACGACCGGGTGGGTTGTGTGTTCTTTTATCACCCTTATTTAAAAAAAACATAGTTGTGTAGTAGTGGTTTAAGAATATCCACTTTAAAGGTCATCTAATCTATTTTATTGACACCTTAATAATATAGAAAGATTTTCATCATGTCGCTGTCGACGGCCGCTCACCTTATAAATAATTCCGAGCAGAGATTACTTTAAATAAATTACTTTTTATGATAAAAACTGGAATAACGGTAGCAACGTTGCAAGATAAATCTTTTCTATGTTGCGCCATTAAGTATTTATGTTAGCATATTTTATTAAGGGTTTAAATATTTAAGATAAGAAATGATGTCAAATATTTTTAGTTAGGTATTTTTTTATAGGATGGGGTGACAAACGAGCACACAGTCCACCTGATAGTAAGTGGTTCTTGTGGCCCATAGCACATATAGCACGAAAGGTCGGCTCGACCGGGAAGTGATCACGCTCTCACAGAATACAGCAGCAGCTTAATGCTGCTGTGTTTCTTATGGTGATTATAGGGAATCCGAAAACCATTTTTACTGAAAACGAGGCATTTCATCTTACTTCTGAGGGGGCAAAGAGGATCTGCATTTGGATTCTTAGTTGAGGATAGATCCACATCATCCACTTACAATCAAGAAGACTGTGTTCGCCTTTCATCCTTGTTCTATAAAAAAAACTATAACTTAATTTCTTTTGTTTATAATCTAAATGGTAGACACATCGGACGCCATGAGAGTTCAGAAGAAATCCTTAAGAGTGTCAAATCTGGAAATTTCTGGAGAAACAATACTAAGCCGGACATCATCCCGGTCAACTCCCACCAAGACGCGTCATCTCTTGACAATATCCCTAGGGTTGTCAGAAGATCAAGAAGGAATAGACCTCCAACGTCCTATGGATTTCCCGAAATTACTATTATAGACCAATCGGATACGAAGACATTAAGAAGAAAATACCATACTTTAAGGAATTTAGTGTATACAGAACCAGTTGAAAATATTAAGGAGTTGAAGCGACGGCCGAGGTCCGCTGGGTCTACTGTGAAGAATAAGGAGGCTATGAGTAGACCCAGTATTTTGGAAACACTGGATTTTATAAACAGTGTGAAGGATGCGTTATATGGTAAGTAATATACACATTACATCAACACAAAGATTTGTTTGGATTTCATACAGCCATTTCAAAGATATGCCATTGCAAAGATAGCCATACTGTCTTGGCGGCTTATATCCTTGCACTGATGGTATGATTTAATGCTTTTGGATAAATTTTGAGAGAAAATGAAAATAAGATCTGTATTTATTCTATATAATAATATCAAAATAGTGTTTATCAAACATCAGGAGTCTTGGGAGTTTAGGGGCTGAGCGCTCACCGTAAAATTCGGGAAACCCAAGTTCGAAACATGCTAGCACAACAATGAAATTGTTAATTGCAACTTAAAGTGCTGATTTACAACGTGTTTTGTGGTGAAGTAAAACATCGCGAGGCAATTTATAGACATTGAAAAATATTTTGAAGACCTGTGAAGACCAACACGCATTGGGGCAGCACGGTAGACACTCGTTTGGCCTTAATTGGCATTTAAGTATTGAAAGGCGTCCAGAGCTCAGCCGTGGGATATACAAAAACGTTTTTTTTGTCTTCTATGATGATGGATTCTCTTTCGCTGTCACCAATCACATGCATTAACGAATATATTCATTTATTCCTTTATTTCAGCTTTTTGAAAGTCCACTGCCGAACATAGATCTCTTCACATTACCTCAAAGGATATTTGCTGTAGTGTCTATGCTAGAGCGGGTTGGTAATTGCAGTTTTTACAATTTTGTGTTAATTATCAGGAACTTACTGTTCATTTGTTTCATTTTATGTCGCCTTTTACGGTGTATATGGTACGATATTTGTGTCGTTGCTCATGATCCCCCACTAGATGGAGGGACGGCCTGGCAACACGTGCAGGAAGTCGATGGATGCAGGTGGCTCAGGACCGCACTTTGTGGCATTCCTTGGGGGAGGCTTATGTTCTGCAGTGGACTTGTGAAGGGAATGATGGTGTTATAATATGGGATAGAGAATTCTCTAGTGGTGTTACCTAATGTTTAAGGGTAAAATCGGTGAGATTAATCAATTTGAAATGTGCAGTGTTTTATAGGCGTTTAAATTCTTTTCACAAAGTTGTAGGATCTCTGTTTCTAATTTGGGATCTGTCTGGGTACCACACTCTTCAACTCTTTCTGAAGTAAAGGAGCAGTACTTGCACTGTTGTGGAGTATAGAGAGTATTCAGAGGTGACAACGTGTTTGTAGCTTTCTTTCTCTTTCTGTTTGAAGTTTGCTGCAGATGTCGATAGATTATATGTCCACTTACCATTAAATTGGACTGTGAGGCCGTGTGTCACTTTAGTATTAAAAAAAACCATTCGTAGTAAACTACGAATGTTTTTTTTGTTTGAAGTTGGCTGTAGGTGCTAAGGACTGCAGTAGCCACTACCATTAAACTGGACTGTAACTACGTTCGTTACTTTAGTTGTATGAAAAACTGTTGATAGTGGAAGAGTCGGGCACATCTGACGCCGAGGATGTAGCGTGGTCGTGGTGTGACGAGTGGGTGCTGGGGCACTGCGCGCCGTTGAGCACACTAGCGGCGCGCGGCGGCGGCGCCCTGCACCTGGCGCTAGCCGACCTGGTGCCGGCGCTGCTGCAGCGCGCGCGCTTCACGGTAAGTTATCCTATTTGTATCTGTCACCTGCTACCTGACAGCTGCCACATACCGTTACAGCATAAAGGCAAAAAAAAAGTGTTTATTTTATATTTTGTATGTTATATGTCTGTTTTATATACACTCATTTGTAAAAAAATGACGGGTTACACTCCGGGAGTGCCGGCAGATGAGAAAACTTGAATATTAACGTTGTGCACTTTTGATATTTTGGAATGATTAGGGAATAATTTTGCACGAATTGTTTTAATTATCACACACGAACATTCGCGCAAGCACTCTGTGCCGCCTAAACGAAACAGCAGGCGCAGGCATACATTTTCGCCGCACCGTAGAAAGAGAGGGGGATACTTCTCTCTTTCTCTCCATCCGTCTTACGAATTTTCGATCAGGGTCACGTGTCCTGACGCGAGCTTACTATTTTTACCCATTACAAAAAGTGTACAACGCCGCTAAAGAAGTTTTCACTTCAAAAACGAGCGGTGTTTATATTATTCTGTCTGAAAAAATATAATACGAAAAAGCTTTTAATCATTTGAATATGTTACTGGCCGGTTCTTAAAGTGCTCAGTGTTTAGAAAAGTAGGGTCCATATTCAAAATTTTGCCTCAGACTGGTTTTTAAAGAAAACAACTTTTTAATACATTTTGTAGCGCGAACTCCCGAAAATTTATATCGACTTTAAATAACTTTTAGTCCTCCTTGACATTTTATTGTATTGTAATTGCTGTTTAGCGGTCTTGAAAATTGTAAATAAAGTGATCTTTTAAACTACTTTTATATGTGTTAGAGAGCCATGCTGCAGCTATATTACTAGTATAGTTGTAGCACGAATGGGTCGTCTCGACCGGGGAAGGACCACGCGCTCACAGAATACCAGCGTAAAATAGCAGCTTAACGCTGCTGTGTTTCGTATGGTGACTGTAGAGAACCGGAGACCCTTTTTACTGGAAACGAGGCATTCCATCATAGTCGTCACGGGTGGCAACGCATCTGCATTTTGATTCGTAATCGAAGACGGATGTACACGTCATTTTGCCGCAGTAACCACTTACCATCAGATGGACGGTGTGCTCGTTTGTCACCCTATCCTATAAAAGAGGATCCTGTATATACAGCGGCATGTCGAACAAGTCAAGACGCGCTTCTGTACCGAGCGCATGAGCGAGTTGCTGAATTTGCCGCCGCAACGGGCTAGATTCAATCTTCTTTTAATTATTTATCAACCACATTCCTTTGACAACATAAAAAAGTAAGTATATCTATGCGTTTCACGTGGTACAGCGGCATTCCGTTGAATACCAGGACGGGCAGCAGCATGCCGAGGTCTCACGGGATGTTTAAGTCTATTTGTGTTGAAATAAAGAAATGTTAGTGCTAAAATCTTTTTTCCACGAAAAAAATCCTTTGACACGCTATGCCATCCCGTGTCGTCAGTGAGCGCAGGCCCTCATACTATGTAGATATGTCTTTGACAACCTAAGGATCCTAAAACATTTTTTCTATCCCTCTTTCACCCCATACTATATATACCATATCAAAATCCTCGAACACATTATCCATAGACAACTCTCTCATTTCTTATCTCCCAACTTCTAACTTTTGCATATTAATCGTGCTTACGTCCTGGTCACAACAAGCAACTGAAGAAATCTTGAAAGAAATTATAATATCACTTACTAGCACTTAGTATACGAGGTCTGTGCTTCCAAACCAATTTCATTTGACGTATAATTGAACACATAAGTATTCATTATTAAAAATAACTGAAAATGGAAAAGTCAAAACCTACTTCGAAAATAAAACTGCCTTATGTTTAGATCAATGAAAGCCCTGATCTCGTAAGTTTTTGTGGGAATTAATTTATTCCTTAATGAAGTCTCTTTTTATTTTTTTTAAGTCTCTTTTTTAATGTTTAAGTATTCTACCTCTCTGTTTGAACAAAAGAATATTACAAATCTTATTGTAAAATATCTTTAAGTGGTGCATAATATACCTAGTTTGTTCTAGTTTCTAAGTTTGTAACTGCAATATTGTATGTGTAATACACCTGTGATGATAGTTGTAAGTGGTAAACAAATAAATAAATAACAAAAAAATTAGAAGGAAGTTAGATTTAGAATCGTTTGGCAGGAATTCGGAGAAGTAAGGTGTTGATTTCGGTAGAGGTTTGATCTCCGAATATCTCTGAATACCATTTGTATTAAAATGTTATAACCTAAAAATAGGTAAAACATGGACAAATAAATGCAATATTACTGTGGATAGCATACATAACTTTACCTAAGTTCGACAAAGATGTAAGAACTATATGGAATGATTATTCTTCTACTCTCATAATAAATTATGTTTACAAGCAATAAAGGAATGATATTTTTTTTAAAAACGTTACAACACTAGAATATCGCAGAGGCAGTTTACAAACATAAATTGAACAAGGACACACATCCAGACCCGGAACAATTATTTGTAGAACATACAAATACTTGTTCCGTGCGGGATTTGAACCCGCGGTCCCCGGCGCAGGCACTCAATGCTAAGTCACTGCGCCACGGAGCCGTCAAAACAACGTCAAATTACATACTTTACATCCAGAAATCTTTTCAGTTCAGTTAGGTAAGAAGTTTGTAGCGGGAGCGAAGCGCAATGCAGCTCTCGCCACAGCCTTCGTGGTAATTTTTTTACCGCCCAGAAATACTTAAGCACCAAGAAGTTCTTACAGTTGTGATAAGAATCCCCTGCTTCCCCTCCCCCATCTTGCCGGAGAGAGATAACTGTTGAGGCTAGGTGTATGGAATTTCCTTTTTAATTTTTCTTAAGAACGGTACATTACCTTTTCACGGGAGTGGTATCGAGGTGTAGGGAAGACTCCCCTCCCCCCCTTCTCCCCACTCCCTCTTACTTCCAACTCCTGCCAAACGATTATAAATTTTTACCATTTAAGGTACAAATTTGAATGTCGTTTAAATAGTCACAGTGAAGTCTTTATCCATTCTTTTACCTTTCCCACCTTTAGGTATAAACCATCCCTAGCCTATTTAATAAAAAAAATATCATTAAAATCGGTTTACAATTGACAAGATATCGCGTAACATACATCAAAAAGAGGTAGAAAAAACATTCGGTCGAATTGCAAACTTCCTTCTTTTTTAATGTCGGCTAAAAATATTGCTTTGGTTTTAGATACTACAAGAACTGTGCTCGTTTCTCGGAGAGTCCAGCGAAGGTGCACTGTTCGCTCTCCACCGACTGGCACGAGCGGCTCGTTCTAGAAGTAGCGAGAGGGCTACCAAGTAAGTACCAAAACAGTTCCTTCACATTTGTCTTGTGAAAGTTTTCTTTTGGTAGTTTTAAGCTATAACAATTGATGTATTGCGTGAGATTTTTCTTAGTGAGTTATAGAAAAATTTGTTGGAGCGACATAACAAAAAACTCCACTGCTAAACAAAGGCCTCTCTTATAGACTGCCACCTAGGAGGGATTTTTGCCATAGTTGCAACGCTTGGCAAGCTGGTTGGGACCGAAGTGTAGAGTGGCCCCCAAGATATTAGTGTTCAGCTTAGAATAAAAGTAGGCAGAACAACACGTCTCCTTCTCATTTAACTACCTCCAACATTACAGAAGTTTTTAATTATTAGATGTTATGAGGAAGACACTGTTGCCCATTGCACACGCAGTTTCCAGGTTTGTCTCCCTGGTTTGCCTCTTATGACACCCACGAGATGAAGTAGGGAAGTGGATATTCCTACACATAATCCTGCAGTGGCGGGCACAGTTATCTCCCCTCCAGTTCAATGGTAGAATGCTCGCATGCCACGTAGGTTAGCACAAAGTAAGTATCTATACTTAGTATCTATACTAAGAATATATATTAATGATGGTATACAGACTTTAGAGCCGTGGTGGCTCAGTGGTTAACGCTCGCTGTAAATATAACAGAACGCGAGTAACCCGGGTTCGATCCCCGCCGGCACCAATGAAATTGTTAATTGCAATTTTAAGTGCTGATTTACCACGTGCTCGGCGGTGAAGGAAAACATCGTGAGGAAACCTGCATGTCTGAGGAATAAGAAAAAAAATATTTCGAAGACATGTGAAGTTCGTCAACACGCATTTGGGCAGCGCGGCGGACACTTCCTTGCCCTAAAACCCTCTCAGAAATGAGGGGAGGCCTGAGCCCAGCAGTGGGACGTATATAGGCTGTAACTTTACTTTACTTTTTATACAGACTTTTATGCTACTATGGTCAACTGAACTAAGATGAAATAATTCGCAGTTTGTTTATATTTTCAAAATCCATTGTCTTAGTTTTTTGGCTGCGGCAGTCTAAATACTCTATAACCCTTAAAAATGAAAGACATGTGCCCAGCTGCAAGAAGTAGATGTGCTGCAACATTACATTTATATTTTTTTAATATGATAAGGATGGCAAACGAGCTCACAGTCCACCTGATGGTAAGTGAATAGCCCATAGACATCTACGTCTATACTCGATTAAGGATCATAATGCAGATGCGTTGTCACTCCTGAGGACAAAGATGGAATACCTCGTTTCCAGTAAAAAAAGGGTCTCCAGTTTTTTATTCTCACCATATGAAATAAAGCGGCATTTACCTGATATTTTACGCTGGTATTCTGTAAGAGCGTGGTTCTTCCCCGGTACAGCCGCTCCATTCGTACAACCATATTAAAGCTGCAGCATGGCTCTACAATTAATAAAATTACGTATTTAAATCACGTATTAAATTACATTACGAAGAAACTGTTTCTCAATATTATTTAAAATTAAAAAAAAATTATAGTTGGAAATAAAACCATTTTTTCCAGTTAAACACGTTCCACGAGTAGTATTCGCGTAAACATATAAAAAAAAAACATTATATAAGCAATAATTATTAATAATGTAAACATTTATAAGATTTCGGTGTTGCCCTTATTAATAATTTACAAAAGGGTCGACGTGAACCAAGATTACTGCGATAACGTAAATAATAAACGAGGTAGAATGACTGACGCATCGCCGGACAGGCCCCCGCACAAACAGGGCACCCGAGAGCGAAAACACGTGTTCACGATCATTTATCTTTTTTGTACTAACAAGCAGAAGTGTCGAGGAATTTGTATTTATTACATTTATTTTAAGGATCTCCAAGTTGACAAAAAATGTACATATTATGTTTACATGAAAACACATTTTATACGTGGTGGAGCCATAGAATGTTTGTAGGAATGGGTCGGTTTAATGCTGCTGTGTTTCGTATGGTGAGTGAAATTTTTACTGGAAATGACGCATTCCACCTATGTCCTCAGGGGTGACAATGCATCTGCATTCTGACACTAAATCAAGGTTAAATGTAGATTACGCAAAAGCAATGATGATGATGTGCAAAAGAAAATATAATGTGCTACCTACAATAAGTATTAATCAAAGAAAGAAACATTTATTGTTATATAATACCTGAGATAAATATGTAACATAATATATATAAATGTAAAAGAAAAAAAGCGCCATTACCGGCAACAGTTGCGCAGTTTGGTGATGATTATTATTACTGTAAATGTGTGTTTTATATGAATAAAGGTAATTTAAAAAAAGATATCTAAGGGCCTTAGCATCCACTTACGGCCACACTTCCTTACCATCAGTTGTACTGTGCGCTCGCTTCTCATCCATACCAAAAAAAAAAAAAAAATGAGAAATCGTACTCAAGTTTTAAATCTCAATATTGTCACATCTAGCTCAAATAGACTTACGTAAAATTTGCTGTAGGCTATAGAATTTAATTTTTTACTGGGTGGTATGACATTTCTTTTTCTAGGAGTATATTTTGGTAGAAAGGTCACCACACTACCTTTACTATTTCTGTCGCCAAATAGCAGTGTTTCCATTTCTGTGTCCCGAAGGGTATAGAGATTGAAAATAGTTACAGAATGTAAAGCATTTCATCTTAGTCCTTAACGGTGATAACGTACACGTAGCCTTCTTTCTTTCAAGATGACTGCATCTGTGAATGAATTCCAGAAGCCACTTACCATCGGGTGGACTATAAAAGTTCCTTTTACACTACACATAAAAATGAGGTCATACATTACAAATAAAAGTATTAATATGTATATTCTACTCGTTTAAACTTCTTTATAAGTCCGTGTTAGTCTACTGCTGAATATGGGACCTCTCCTATTGTAAGGAAGGCTTGTCTTAGTCGTCACGCTTACGCTAGCGTAGCGAACGCTTAGGATAAGGGTGACAAGGGTGAGAAACGAGCACACAGTCCACCTGATAGTAAGTGGTTGCTGCGGCCCATAGACATCTACATTTAACCTCGATTAAAAATCAAAATGCAGATGCATTGTCACACTTGAAGACTAAGATGGAATGCCTCGATTCCAGTAAAAATGCTGTGGCTCATAGACATCTACATTTAACCTCGATTAAAAATCAAAATGCAGATGCATTGTCACACTTGAAGACTAAGATAGAATGCCTCAATTCCAGTAAAAATGCTGTGGCCCATAGACATCTACATTTAACCTCGATTAAAAATCAAAATGCGGATGCGTTGTCACACTTGAAGACTAAGATAGAATACCTCAATTCCAGTAAAAATGCTGTGGCCCATAGACATCTACATTTAACCTAGATTAAAAATCAAAATTCAGATGCATTGTCACACTTGAAGTGGAATGTCTCGATTCCAGTAAAAATGCTGTGGCCCATAGACATCTACATTTAACCTCGATTAAAAATCAAAATGCAGATGCATTGTCACACTTGAAGTGGAATGCCTCGATTCCAGTAAAAATGATGTGGCTCATAGACATCTACATTTAACCTCAATTAAAAATCAAAATGCAGATGAATTATCACACTTGAAGACTAAGATGGAATGCATAGATTCCGGTAAAAATGCTGTGGCCCATAGACATCTACATTTAACCTCGATTAAAAATCAAAATGCAGATGCATTGTCACACTTGAAGACTAAGATGGAATGCCTCGATTCCAGTAAAACGGGTCTCTAGTTCTTTACACTCACAGATTAGTGCGGAACTGAAACACAGCTGCATTAAGCTGCTATTTTACGCTGGTATTCTGTAAGAGCGTGGTCCTTCCCCGGTCGAGATGACCCATTCATGTTACAACCATATAATAGGTACAGCGTGGCTCTAACACGTATAGAGGGTGTTATATATTTGGCATATACGAGATGGTGTATTATGTGCTCATAAGGTTTTTCTATTTTTTTTCGTAGTCGCTTAGTCGATAGGAAATGGGGATAGATTCTTTTAGTCGCCACAATACGTCATAATTTTCGAAACTGCAACAGTATGACCATATTGAATTTTTTATATATAAGTAAGGACGAAGAATAAGCACACAGTCCGTCTGATGGTAAGTGGATGCTTTAGCTCATAGACATCTAAATCATTCCTCTATTTAGAATTAAAACACCGATGGAATGCCTCGTTACTAATGAAAAGGGTCTCCGGTTCTTATACTCGTACGTTGGTATTAAGTGAGGACGTGGTCCTTCCCGGTCGAGACCGACCCATTCGTGCTAAAACCATAATATAGCTGCAGCGTAGCTCTATGACTCATTAATTTATATAGAGAGCAATATTATTGGATGTTTTATAACGCCACCACGGCTTACATACTTGTGGGGGTGGGATATAACTTCCCCAGTTGAGACAGCTCATTCGTATTCTTAGCATAAAGGCCATAATGTAGCTGCAGCTTGGCTTTACCACGAATTTATAAGAGCTGTGTAGACGAATGTGATATTAAAATAATTTGCTTTGAGGTTTTCTTAAATGCAGTTCTTGGAAGCTACCGGAAGCTTCTGTGATAGAGAAAGAAGCACCCCAGAGATACAAATCTCGGCCCCTCGACTACGTGTCTGGCGATGAGGCGCCACAGCCGCCACCCTTACCCAGGAATGCGAGCAAAAGTAAGCAGGTCAGTATATTTTCTGCCACCAGCTAGAATCTTAAGATGTCCTGAAATGTGAAGTCATTTTATATATGTAATAGTTTGGACCTAGACGGACTCATATGTCTTCTTAGTAAAAGAGTCCTAATGAATATTGAATTATATCGAAGCCATTACAGGAACATCTCTTACGACACCCACTGAAAAAAATAGGGAAATGAATTCTCTTACGTAACTACCACCCCGCAATGTAAATAAGTAACGAAGAAATAACTAAGAGGCTATTGAATAAAACTATTATTTACGGATTTTATTGCGTTAAATTACATCTTTAATTTATTTTTATTATCCCGACGTTTCATCCCGATTTTATTCAATGTGTAGTGTTCGCGTAAATTTAAGAAATCATTAACTAAGAGGCTAATCATAATCTGACTCGAAATCAGATTTCCTTTGGTAGCGAAGTTCGTATCTATGTTATATTTCTAGGAAAGTTTTTTATGTGGCGGAGCCACGTTGCGGCCATATTATGGTTTCAGCACGAACTGGTCGGCTAGGCTGGGGTAGGACCACGCTCTAAAAGAATACGAGCGTCAAAGCAGCTTAATGCTGCTGTGTTTCGTATGGTGACTGTAGAGAACCGGAGCCCCTTTTACTAGGAATTCCATCTTCGTTCTCAGTGGTGACAACGCATTTGCATTGTGATTCT
Organism: Parnassius apollo; assembly: GCA_907164705.1. Classification (NCBI taxonomy): domain Eukaryota; kingdom Metazoa; phylum Arthropoda; class Insecta; order Lepidoptera; family Papilionidae; genus Parnassius; species Parnassius apollo. The sequence goes on from CAJQZP010000393.1 coordinate 5,136,810, forward strand.
TAAATGAGGATAAATTTAGATGTCTGATGGACACAGGTCCACTTACCATCAGGTGGACTGTGCTGTGCTCGTTTGTCTACCTTATTTTATAAAAAAATTGTCACACATGGCAAACGGGTTGGTAATCGCAGTTTATTAGATTGAAAACTTCTTGCGCGTTTAGTTATTTTGGATGGGTTAAATCTTTTGAGTCCAGGTCACCGATATGCCAATGTTAATGTTATATCTGTAGCTATAAGTGATAAAGACTATGACGACTCCGTAGCGCAGTGGCTTAGCAATGAGTGGTTGCGCTGGGGGTCGCGGGTTCGAGTCCCGCACGGAGCAAGTATTTGTATGGTCTATAAAAGAGAAAATCCTATTGTAGGGGTAACGTTTTTAAAAAAAAATAAGTATAACGTGTTGCGCGTATGATATACGCGTTGAACACTTTTTGGATGAGTAAATTCTAAAATCTTTAGATTTCGTGTCACCAACATGTTGTAATGGCAGTGTATAGTGTATAGTGTTATTTCATAGTTTTAAGTTTTTGGCAGTTTAAGCTTTCAACAGTCCCCAATAATAATAATAATAATAACCCCCCTACGGGATCACCTTGTCGTGGTGGGGGGGCTTAAGGGAAAGGCATGTACTCAATTGCAGTCTGAACAACTATACTCTGTAACAATAACAAGGCAGAATAATCTCTATGCCTATTAATATTTAATGACCCTTTCCCAACTAACGATCCCAAACCAGGTTTAAAAAAATGAGTGCACGGCGTAAACTACGGCCCCCAGTGCCCGGCAGATTCAGTAACCATGTCGACTCTGGCGGAAGCCGAGATGGTGCTGTATCTTGGGGCGCATACAATCTCCGGGCGAGGAAGATTTCCCGTCAAACGACTCAAGCGAGATCCACGGACACTGATGATACCCTTAGTGATAGTGATAGTTTATATACCCCCGGAAACGATAGACAAAAATCAATACCAAACATTTCACACCAGTCTTTATCTTCTTCATTATCATCAAGTAGCCAATTGCTGAAGGATGATGCACAGAAAATAACTCCTGTTATAGAAACTGTGCCCACCATCAGTAACCGTAACACGCGTAAAAAATGGACTTCTGAAATGAATGAATTTATATTGCGTACTTACCTCTATTTAACAATGATGGATACTGACACTAAAGGTTATTTACAACCATTACACATGAAATTTATAGAACGATTCCCAGATATGCAAGTTACTCGTCAAAGAATAGGAGATTAGCGAAGAGCAATAATGAATAACAAACTTTTGCCCCAAGAAATAGTAAATCAAATTTATAATGAAGTGCAATCAAATTTACAGACTACATTTTCCCAATCAATCTCTGTTACAAAAAATAATCAACACACTAGTACCCACCCTTTACAAACACAACAACGCATGAAATGGACAGACGAATATAATGAAGCTATAATAAGAATTTACTACAAAATAACTCAATGTGAGAAAAATAAAATAGCATATAGGAAACTCTTACACCAAGAGTTTATAAACCAATTCCCCCATTTAAGTCATTTAACAGAGCAACGCATAGCTGACCAAAGAAGATTAATTCTACATAAGAAATATTTAAGTGTAAACCGCTTAGAATCAATTAAGAATGACTTGCAAGAACAGCATAACGATATACAAGCCAATGACAACTCAATACTTCAGATAGGTATCACAGACAACGAAGAACCAGATACAGAAAATTTAGATTTAAATGCTGAAAACCACACAACAAATGAAAATGAAAATTTACATAGGGAAAAGATAATTGCCATAGATGAAATGTTTGCTAAAGCTTTAGAATATTTTGCTAATACAAACCCAACAGAAAGACAGTTTATACCAAAGCAGAGGTCATCAAAGAAATTGAGTAAAATAGTTGACTATGTAAACAATATTTTATTGCCACAATATATCAACAGCGAAATTGAATTTAAAACATTTCAGAATTTAGTGTACTGTGCAGCATGGACTTCAGCTAAGCTCAACGGAGCTAAAATTGAAATAGCTATACAAGTTGATAATCCGTTAGGACCTGAGAAACAGAAGAAATATAATAAGCCAAAGTGGGAACAAAGATTAGAAAACAAAGTAAGTGAATTAAGAGCAAAAATTGCAAGGCTAACACAATATATTAATGGAAACCGAGGTCAAAAAATTAATCAAACACGTAAATTCTATACTTGAACAACATAAAATTCATTCTGTCCACGAAGAACATAACACCAAACACGAACATTTTTTAGACACACTTAAACAAAAACTAAAACTTACTAGTAGTCGGTTAAAAAGATATAGAGCATGCTCTCTACGAAAAACTCAAAACATTCTATTTTGCTCAAATGAAAAACTTTTCTATCGTAATATAAAAAATCCTTTTAAAAATAAAATCAGCAGTTTGAAAAGCTCCGAAAATAATATCTTACCATCACCGAGAGAATTACAAAGTTACTGGTCTACAATATGGGAGGAACCTAAACATTATAATACAGAAGCGGATTGGATCAAAAATCAAATAGACACATCACAGATTAAAGCCATGCAATTCCAACACATCAAGATAGACACTTTCCATAAAGTAATTAAAAAACTGCATAATTGGAAAACACCTGGATCAGATAATATACATAACTATTGGTATAAAAAAGTTTACAACTATCCACCCGATTCTGTTTAATTTTGTTAATAAATTCATACAAAGCCCGGATACTTTGCCGCAATACATTAGTTCAGGAATAACGTATATGATACCAAAAGAGCCTAGTAATCTTGACAATCCTGCAAAATATAGACCTATCACATGTTTACAAACATTGTACAAAATAATTACATCTTGCTTAACTGAAACCATTTATGAACACATAGAAGCTAATAACATATTGTCAGAAGAACAAAAAAGGTTGTATAATGATTTCTTATATTTACGCGAACACTACACATTGAAATAATACTAATTTTTACGGAATTTATCGCGTATATTTAACTTTTTTTTTTATTTTTTTTTACCCGACGTTTCGAGAGCTTTACACCACCCATGGTCACGGGAAGGACTGAGATGTTCAACGTCCAGCTGTCATAGTTAACCGCGGTTACCATAGATTAAAATTTAACTTTTGTTCCGATCTACACAGTATGAACTTATGGTATCATGGAGTCTTGCAGTTGTATGCTTGGGTTGGGATTTAATTTTATTTATTATAGGATCCCAAGCAGATGGTAGCACCCAGCCATCTTCTCTATTGAAATTAGGATGTTTTTTGATTTCAATAGCCTCGCGAATCATCCTTGGAAGGAATCGGTGTTCTTTAGCGAGGATTTGTGGTCTATCAAATCTGATGTAGTGACGGGGGGCGATCCTGTACATGTTCACAGACTGCAGACTTCCCGGAGCGTCGATTCTTCACATCAGCTATATGTTCTTTGACGCGGGTTTTAATTGATCTTTTAGTTTGTCCTATGTAGGAGAGACCACATTCACAATCAAGCTTGTACACTCCTGCATCTTGCAGAGGGACGTTACACTTGACTGATGGTAAAAACTGACCAATCTTCTTCGGCGGCTTGAAGTATGTTTTGATGGAAGCGCGCTTCAAGATGTAGCCAATCTTGTCAGTGACTCCTCTAACATATGGCAGTACAGCAGGTACACGCTCGACTGTGGCCGGCTTCACTCGTTCTCTGTGACGTAGGCGCGGGACCCGAAGCTTGTTGTCATGCAAAACTTGCTTGACATGTTGGAGCTCGGCAGCCAGGTGTTTACTGTCACAGATCCCTCGTGCTCTCTGAAACAAAGATTTACCCACGGTAGCTAACTGTGAAGGATGGTGGTGAGAATCACCGTTTAAATATCTATCTGTATGGGTCTTTTTTCTATACACAGTATGGCTCAAGGTGTTATCAGGATTCCGAATTACTAACACATCTAGAAAAGCTAAGGAATTGTTTGCCTCTAACTCCATTGTGAACTGAATTTTAGTATTTATAGAGTTAAGATGGTCTAAAAATGCAGTTACTTTATCTAAAGGTAGAATTGTGAAAGTGTCGTCTACGTACCGCTTGTAGAATCTTGGATTTATGGGAGAAGTAAGCAGGGCTTTCTCCTCAAAGTCTTCCATGAATATGTCGGCGACAATGGGAGATACAGGTGAGCCCATCGCCACACCATCTACTTGCTTGTAGAACTCCTCCTTCCACAATAGGTAGCCAGATGTAAGGCAGTGTCTAAGTAATACTGCATATTCTACGGGCATGTTGTTTTCTTCCAGCCTTCTAGTTACAATTGAGATGCAGTCTTCAACAGGTAAGCATGTAAACAATGACTGCACATCAAAACTGACCATAGTTTCATTGTCTGCCAGACGTAGGTCTTTAATCTCGCTGACAAAATGGTAGGAATCCTTTATGTGTGCTCTTGTATGTCCCCTGAGC
>CAJQZP010000396.1:0-36914 GCA_907164705.1 Parnassius apollo
CCGCATAAGCCTCCAAGAAGATCTCTACACTCTTGTTGGCTGTTTATTTATTTTGTTTTTTAAATATTCCTAAATTTAATTAACCATGTCTTCCTGATGATAACTTTTCCACCCTCTGTCTCCAACATTGGCCTTACCCGACTAAAGCCACAAACCAAAGTCCTGAGTCACCTACAACCATCAACTTCTGGTATGTTTTAGCAGGTCATCAATCTCTTTTGTGGTTGGCGGTTGTAGAATCCACTTGTCGGTACGAGGCTGCCACTATGAAACCTGTCTTCCCAATCGGTCGTTGAGTTACTAGTCCCACTTTAACTCACTGATCCGTTGATCTATGTCATTTAATCTGATTTTGTGATATTTAATCAAATAAAAAAATGTACTTAAAAGAGATGTGTTTCAGTTGATAGAAAATTTAATTCTCCAACGTTTTTTTTACACCCTTATTAATGGCTGGCTATAAAAATTTGTGGCAATTACGCCACTAAAGGCATTACACGTATTAATGTGTAATGCTTTTAGAATTTAATAATTTTATGTATTTACGAGTAAAGCTCTACAAAAGGTTTGTTCTCGTTTCAGCGTTATTAATATAATTTTTTTACATCCATAATTTCTAGTATATTAAGTCCAATGATGGGAAATTTAGGCCTCTCGCATAAATTGCCTCATCTTGGAATTTTGCTGCATTTTTTTTATTATTTTGCCCCGTTGTCAGGAAGATGTTCAGTAATTGCTGTATACGGTGTTGGTTTTCGAAATAAATAAATGTTGGTGCCCATCTCCTGCTACAGTTTCCGTTTGTCGTCTCATACGACAATGATATGGGATGGAATGGAATGAAATGGAATAAAAATATTATTCGATATTCATTTTTCAATACTGACACAAAACATTACACAATCGTTACGTATTTGGAACTATTTCTTCGTTAACAAAAATCTTCGTCACTGTGGTATAAGCAAAATGTCGCGCTAAATTTCAATCGGTAAGCACTTCTCATGGGTAGAGATGAGGCCGTAAACTTTATTTTCCTCCTTATACTTCTACACATTGGTCGTAAAAGGAAGTTGTGATCTGTTCATCTGTCGTAAATAACCTCCTTTACTTTATTTCAGCGAAGCGAATTGCGATCTCTTACATTGTGCTATTTTTATGATTTAGATGATAACACGTCCAGTGTTTTAGCACATTTACTGTTTTCTAGATTTTTTGCAAGCAATTTTTTTCAAAATTTCTCGTAGTGATTTTATCTTATGACTATCACAAACTAACAGATTGGATTTTGATTATATTTTCGTATTTAAAAAAATAGACGAAAAAAATTCACATTCACAAAACTCAGAATTGCTTTGCGTAAATCCATAATATCAAAGAAGTTTAAATAATAATTACCTAAGCGAGCTGTTTTGACTCACTGTACACTTCGCAATCAGCCATCGCAGAGTCTAATTCACTTAATGATACCTCGTTTAGAGGCAAAATACGTGTAGTATCGACAATGGTGTATCTTTCCTAATGGTGTGTTTTTGGAGTAGTGGTGTTGGTATAAATTGTGACGGGGATAATTTCCGCAATTGAGGGAGAGTGGGAATTGCTCTTCAAACTAGGTGTTGGTTTTTAGGTACTTAGGTATGACACATAATTTTTTACGCAGATTTAAAGGTATTAATACTTAATACGGATAAAACTTTGTAAGTTAATTTTGGTGAAAACCTTTCGAATGCCAGCAAGTTCGTTCAAATAGGTCAAGCTATTCTAAAGTAATGAGAGGTTATTTTTTTATTTGTATTTATTTACATATTGGACGAGGAATTTATTATGAATAATTTAATTTAAAATATACTTGAATAATAGGAATTATTATTTTATTTATTTTAATAGCTACAGCATTTATTGGATATGTATTACCTTGAGGATAAATGTCATTTTGAGGAGCCACAGTTATTCCTAATCTTTTATCTACTATCCCTTATTTAGGAATAATATTAGTAAACTGAATTTGAGGGGGATTTGCTGTTGATAATGCTACTTTAACTCGATTTCTCATTTCATTTCTTATTTCCATTTATTATTTTAATATTAACTATAATTCATTTATTATTTTTACATCAAACAGGTTCTAACAATCGCTTAGGAATTAATAGAAATTTAGATATAATTACTTTTCATTCATACAAACACACACACACACACACCCACACCACGCACATCCACACACACACACACACACACACACACACACACACACACACACACACACACACACACACACACACACACACACACACACACACACACAGGAGTGCGCGCGCGCGTATTCTGAAATGCTTTCTTATCCTTATCACTGATATCCTATCCTGGTAGATTCACTATATACAACGGCTGAAATTTCATAACTATTACGAAGGGTGGGGAAAAAAGTTTTTTTTTTTTAAATATTTTTAGTGTCTTTACTACTTTTGATAAAAGCATGAACAAAGCGTATCATTGCTTGTGGAAGTGCTATTTTATTTTTGAAACAAGTACCGTTCTTTTTGATATTTACACATATGCAATTCAGGAGGAAACAAATGTAAAAATACTACCTAATTCCAGATCAGAAGATTATTCAGATAAATAAAGACGGTGCCTATGCTCAGAATCCTTTCTTTGATATTATTAGTGTGAACTCGTGCAAGTGTGCAGTGCCCAAGGAATCCATGTTTAGATGTTTTGGTAGTTTTTACAAATATCTAGGGCCAGTTAGCTCAAAGCCGATATTGTAAATAACTACAGTTCAGGTATATGTGTCTATCAAGGCTGCAGGCTCAAGTTAAAAATGCTATCATATAACAGGCCGTCAGTGAGTCAGAGGATACCATGATAACGTTTAAAGATTTGATAATCTCATAACAAGGATGTATAATAAGTGAAACACAAAAGTTATTAAACAATGTCATTCACGTGTTAGATCATTACGGTAATATAAATGAAACCACTTTATTTTTTAAATTATTTATCCTATTTTTAAAACCTCTCTTACTAAAAAAACCATCAAGAAGAGAAGCCAGTGCTTTCATGGAAGTTTGATACAGAGTCCATCCCAAATACCAAATAATAGCCATTATGTGGGCACAGCAACCTACTATCCGTTGCCCGTAAACCTTGTGTCCAACAAAAAAGGCATACCATTGTATGTACCTTCATAATTAAATATATTGTTACAGATGTAACAAAATATTTAATATCTTTTATTAAACATTTATTACATTATTATTTTTTTACTGCTTAAATGATGAATATTCAGATTAGTATACTTTTAAATAAACATAAATACTTACGTACCTTAAAGAAATTCTCTCAAAAATAAAATATCTACCAGGCTCCTCTAAAGTAGAGTGACATCGCCCGCTACTCAGTTTCCGTTGACACCAAATGCAATTATACCAGTACTACTGGCAGGACGCTGGAGCTCATTTTCATAATTTTTGCCATCAGATAATTTTTGCAATACGTTTGCGAAACATCGTGAACTTATTGTTCCATTTGCACCCATCTAAAACAAAACAATCAAACCTATGAGGCAATATTTTTTACCGTACTCCTGGTTCCCAAGATACAGGCTATGCCTAGTTTGGGGCCCGCCAGTAACTTTTTTATTTGTAATAAGAATTTATATGTAATGACTATTCAATTTAATATAAGTTAAAATTAATTTAATATAACTCACTTTTTCCCACTGTTCAGATCTGTAGCTCTATTTCTAGGAATAAATGATTTTTTATTTTATTTTATTTTTTTATTTTTATATATGAGGGAGTTCTATGTAAAGCAGTAAGTACGTATATATATTAGTAGTATTACGTAAGTTTAAAAATATCTATATTATTACAGTTTTAGTTGGTACAGTGATGTTACTTATAAAACACAATCAATAGTCTAAAAATAAAAGTTTAAAACAATTAATTAACTAACAAACGTTCTATGCGAATGAAGTCACGGGCACAGCTAGTAATCTTATGTAATTAAAAACTGCTTATTAATTTTTTAAAATTTTATATATAAAGTACCAATGTTATAAAGATGTTTTAATATACTCGTAATTATGAGCTGTTCTAATAAATACTTAGAGCATAAATAATTGCAACGTCCTCATTAATTGCATTACCGTTGAAAAATTATGTGTATAACATTCAGTGATTTACTCTTGAAAAAGGTACTGTTGATAATTTTTGAATACTAATTAATTTGTACTTTCAAAGTCATTTTTAGGGTTCAATCCATCAAGAGGAAAAAAGAACCCTTAAAGGATTGTTTTGTACGGTCGTCTGGTCATCTATCAAAATCCTTGTCTCCGGAAAGGATAAAGGTATCAAGTCGAAACTTTCTGATAGGCGAAGCCATACTACAGTACGTTTCTAAGGCAGGCGGAAAAAAGTACAATGACCTCAAGTATTATGTTAGCATAGAAACAAAACGACAGTTATTGCTTCCATACATTTTTTTATAGATTACGTATCGTTATGCACTAAGCGTGTCTCATGGTACAGGGTAGGGTGAAGGAAGCGGTCATTCAGAGATAATAAACCTGTTGCGACGCAATTTGCGATAGGTCATTCTACTTTGGGATACACTTGTGTGTAAGTAGTTTGAGATTTAAAATTTTCGATTATAGTAGTTGTTTTATTTTTATTAAGTTTGTTTTGTTAGTTGTATTATTACGTTTTGTATTAAAGTTTTTGTTGTTATTTTGTGACTTTTGTTTATTATCATATATGAAGTCGTATGAAGTCGGGTCCATCGACATGAAAATCTCATAAAGACTTTGCGTCACCACGAAAGAAGCGGAAAATATTTCGGAACCCGAAAAAACAATGATTGTAAACATCTATAAATATGTAAAAGAAACATGGTTTAGTGACTTATATCCATCCAAAACGGATATAAAGAAGAAGACTGCCGATATTTTGGGTTATAATCAATTTGACGGACTCTTCTACGTCTTCATCATCATAAAATGATTCTGAAATAGATACAGATGAATAGTCTGTCAAGTGTCTCTGACAATCTATTATGAGAAGTTTTATGCATGTTTCAAGGTTGGCTGTTTAAGAATGCTTAGCATTAAAAGTTCGTCTTTTTACCTTAGTGCCAAGAAGTGGTTATTCTTTATACAACTACCTACCTACCTACTTATTAAAGTACTTATCTACTATTAACGTAATAATGAAAACTGTGAATATGATTTATAAAAAATAAATTAAAATTAATTTGCTTTTAAATTAATTTATGTGCAGGATAATCTTCTTTCTTTATAATATAATAATAGACATATAGCCTGTAAAGAACTTCACACTCAGCACCCTTATCTTTCACTCTGGTAATGTATGTAATGATAAAAGGATAAAAAAATTAACCTAAACAAAAAGGTTGCCTACCCAGATGATATCGTCAAAGGTCAATGGACTTTTTTCCGCCTGCCCTAGAAACGTACTATAGTTACCAGAAAAATATAAAAAAATTCTAAGTCATGTATTTCAGAAATTATTGCAATTTTTTTTTCGATAAAATGTACACCATGAGACAGTTTTTTAATTCCTGTTACTACAAATATTTACTTTTTTCCAATTTTTTTTCTCTTACGTAATCCTGAATAGTGGTTCTGTAACCTGTTATCCGAAACCCTGTGCCGATCACTCCAGCTTGAAAGAAAATGTAATTTTATACCAAACCAAGTTTTCAGAACTAGTTTTTCGCACTACTTCAACTGACCGTCCTGGAAAAAAATCGTACTACGCCAGTTTGGAAAGTATCTTTAAAAGTTAGCGCATTTAATAAGGATTCTATCATAGTATAACACTTACTCCATTATTTCTTAGATCAGCCATAATTTTTTTTTTGTTAAACAAAGTCAGTTTTTAACAATTTTTTGGAACTTACATTAAAACGATTCTAGTGCATTCAAAGCGTTTCTAATGACTACAGCGTGGTTTAAATGAGATAGAAAAAGACATTCCAAAAAGTGTGAGCGAGACAGATAGTGACGCTTATGAGATACGGACTCAAATACAAACTAAAGTAATAAAATAATGGTTATAAAATTAAGACAGTCAGTTTCGTTTTTATGATAAAATTTATTACTTATTTTACAAAAGATGTTCAAATTGCCGTCCTTGAGCTGCAATACAAGTCCGAAATCTTCTTAAAAAAGGTCGTGAAATCAGGCGGGCGAATCCCATATTAAAATTCAACTGCTTCCGCTATTCTATCTCTCTCTCTCTCTCTCTATATATATATATATATATATATATATATATATATATATATATATATAAATGTATATATGCACGAAAACAGGGCGCCACAGCGACACTGTAACACGACAACATCGTACTCGCTATTAAATAAGTTTTAAAATTATTTGTATGTTCCAAAACAAATTGATACAGTCAAAATATAAAATCAGTGCATAAACTAATTCGAACAATATATAAAACATAGTGCATATACAATAAAATTTATCAAAAAGTGCATAAAATCGTTCTATCAAATGCCACTAGAAATCCGTTATGATACCAAGGACATATCATTATTCAAGTGAAAAATTATTAGTGTAGCATGTGTACAACAAAACTGGAAACTGAATTATATTAAAACTGTAAGTAAACCAAAAGCATCAAGAACTATAACCTCAAAAGTGCATTGTAATCATAGTAGATATATCTGTTTTTAAATCATCGATCAAGGTATCTATCAACGCCATCTATTATGATCCATTATAACTTTTAAGCCAAATCCTAGTGCGACGCACATTCTGATATCTCGCAACATTTAGGACACCTCTTAATACACTAAGACAACTCGATCGCTACTAAGACAAGAAGTACTTACCTGTTCCCATAGAGGGCGCTAAGCGAAATAAGCGAACTAATTATAACCAAATATGGATGAAATAAAAAATATGTTAATTAGCATACAGCAAGATATAAAACAGCAAAAACAAGACATGCTAGAGATGAAAGAAGATATTAAAAGTACAATAATTAACAGCCTCAGCGAGAAGTTCAATAACTTAGAACTGAAAAATGAGCTTTTGGAGAAAAAAATTAAAGAGCAGTCAAATAAAATGACCAACAAAAACCCCCACGGAAACAGTCAAGCAAAAGAAACCTATCAGAGTCCCCGCAGAAGCTCCACCCTGATAACAAAAATGTTCAAAAGATTAGTAAACAACCACTTAAGAAAAATAAAGGGGACATGAGTATAATACAAAATCCCAAACTAATCCTCGCTCATACAGAATCAACTCAACGCCAATCGAAGACATCAGACTACAACACAGCATAGCAATCAAAATCGGACCCTCTTCAAACCCCTCCCTAATCTCCAAGTACGGCCGGTTAACGCGGGAGAGTTCGACCAAAACCCCCAAGAACCATTATCAAAATGAAAAATACCATCTACATTTGCACCCTCAACGTAAGATCTCTATCTGCTGACCAAAAATATATTGAGCTCAAAGCTGAGCTAGAAGATATTAAGCATGATATAATAGGAAGACGACGAATACATCTTCTACTACATTCGCCAAAGAAAAGGACTATGTGGAGTAGGTTTTCTAGTAAGAAAGAAGCACAAAGATAACATCATAAAATTTTCTGGAATATCCGAAAGAGTGTGCGTACTGGAAATCAAAATGGAAAACTTTTGTTTTGCAGTAATTCAAGTGCACGCCCCCACTGAAAACACATCACATGAAGAAATAGACAATTTTTACGAGGACTTAGCGAAAACTCATGATTCCACATCTACTGAGTACGTATTTTCTATAGGTGATTTTAATGCTCAAATCAAAATCCCAGAAAAGTATGAACGTTCCGCTACAGGAGAGTATGGTTACGGTATCAGAAGCGCTCAAGGCACGAGACTGATTCTGATTCAATTCAAACGCGCAAGAATACAACCTGAAAATTTTGAACACAATGTTCAAACTAAAACCAAAAAACTGCTGGACATGGATCTCTCCAGATAAAAACATAAGAAATAAAATTGACTATATCATGACCACGAAGCACCACATGATCTCCAAATATGAAGTACTACCATCTTTCTCTTTTGTATCGGACCACAGACTACTAAGAGCAACAATACACCTAAATTCAACAAAGAAAAGTAGGCGCAATTTCTCAATACTAAGCTAAAAACTCTAGCAGAGCAGGAATTATACCTTACAAACCTCAATCGCTTTATAGCAGAACTTATAAAGAATCAAAACAAATATAATGCGGAGGAATACTATCAACAAATGATGCACTATATCAAGATAAGTCTAAAAAATCTAAAAGGATTACATAAGAACAAAATCCTATCCGCAAAAGCGCTAGAACTCACGCAAGAAAGAAGCGAACTACAAAATAGGCCCCGTAGCGTAGCTGATAAATAAAAACTAAAAATTTTGTACAAACTTACCAACAAGGAAATAAAAAGGTGCTACGTTACCTACAGAACAACAACCATACAAAGACACCTCAATAATTCTAGATCTGCCAAAAAAACTTATAAAGAGCTAAATCAAGCCAAAACATGGGTTCCTTTTCTCAATTCGGGCAACAACAATTGCAAATCTCGCGCAGAAATAATAAATGCTGCTACTAACTTCTACGCTAATCTATACAGACAATCGGACGTACAAAATCAAAACATGGTTTTGTACGAGTATAGCTACATAGATACCTCTCCAATACACCAGTTTACAGAAAATGAAATATTGAAACAAATAATGAGACTTAAGCCAGAAAAAAGCCCAGGACCGGATGGAATCACCAACGAATGTATCAAGGTTGCGAAGACTCTATTACTGACAACAATCACTATAATATGGAATAAAATACTTGATGAAGAAACTGTGCCACATCAATGGATGACATCGGAAATTATACTACTATATAAAAAAGGTGACCCAGTTGATATAGGCAACTATCGTCCTATAAGCCTAATGCCTTGTTTTTATAAACTTTTTGCCTCCTGTCTACTGGAAAGGATAGTGCCCCAGCCATTGATGCTGACCAACCAATCGAACAAGCTGGTTTCAGAAGCGGTTTCAGCACGATGGATCATATCCAAGTGGTTGACCAGGTGATAGAAAAATATTCAGAATTTAATAAACCCCTGTATTTAGCTTTCATAGACTACAAAATAGCTTTTGATTCAATTTCACACGAGAGCATATGGGGTTTGCTGAAAGCAATAAACATAAATAAAAAGTAAATCAATATCTTAAAAAATATTTATACTTATAGCACAAGTAGAATCAAACTAGATAGAGTAGGCGAAGAAATCAACATAAAAAGAGGTATCCGGCAAAGAGACCCGATCTCACCAAAATTATTCATAGCCGTCTTTCAACACGTAATGGGAGAGCTGCCATGGTCCAATCATGGTATTTATTATAAGTCGTCTCAGATTTGCCGATCACATAATTTTATTTTCGGAAACCTCTCACCAAATAAACAAAATGGTAAGTGAATTAAACCAGGCTAGTATAAAGCTGGTTTAGAAATGAATCTGGAAAAAACTAAAATTATGTCGAACCGCAGTGTAATGCCCATTTTAACAAATAACACCCCTCTCGAGTTTGTAAACTAATACATATACTTAGGAAAACAAATCTCCTTTAGTAAGGATAGAAATACTGAGGAACTTAACCGAAGAGTGGCGATTACCTGGAACAAGTTCTGGCACCATAAAGAAATACTAAAATCGCAACTTCCGCTACCGACCAAGAAAATAGTCATGGATACTGGTCTTCTACCGTGCCTCACCTATGGATGCCAAACATGGACTTTCGATCTCAAAACCAGGAACAAAACACAGACTACCCAGAGAAGAATGGAAAGAAGTTGCCTAGGTATAAAATTGAAGGATAAGGTAAACAACGTTGACATTCGAAAGAAGACAAAAGTATGCGATGCCTTAACTTTTGCAATGAAGTCTAAATGGAAATGGGCGGGTCACGTAGCCCGTTACAAGGACGATAGATGGACTCTACGGTCAATAAAGTGGTCTGGGCCAAAAGGCAACAGATCAAGAAGTCGACCAAAGGCCAGATGGGCAGATGAAATTGTAGAGTGCGCGGGTGGTAGTTGGCTAGGCAGAGCTATTGACAGAGAAGGGTGACATAACTCGGGGGAGGCTTTTACCCGAACGAGGTCCATGCGTTAAATAATTAAATAGTTGATAATTAAAGCAAATAATAATTTAAAAAAAATAAACTAATTACTACATATATAACTAACTAAAATAATAAGTATACAAATGTGATTTTAATACGTACTACGCATGGAATTAAATAAAGCTAAGAGCTCATTTTCATGGTTTTTTCCATCAGATTATTCTTGCAATACGTTTGCGAAACATCGTGAAATTATTCCTCCATTTGCACCCATCTAAAACAAAACAATCAAACCTATGAGGCAATATAATATGAGGGAGTTCTATGTAAAGCAGTGAACGTTATTAAGCTGTAACGGTAAGTATAAAAATATCTATATTATTACAGTTTTAGTTGGTACAGTGATGTTACTTATAAAACACAATCAATAGTCTCAAAAAATAAAATTTTAAAACAATTAACTAACTAACAAACGTACATATATATATATATATACAAAATTTCCAGTCTATATACGTTAAACCTTAGCATGTGTTTTGACGGTTCACATTTCTTAAAAAGTTTTTTTTTTCAAACTTCTCAGACATGGAGGTTTTCGCAAAATGTTTTTCTTTACAACCGAGTAAGTGGTAAATCTCATCAATTTCATTGGTGTGGCGGGGATTGATCGCGGGTTCCTCGCGTACTGTAAAATTCACAGCAAGCATTTAGGTGGACATCGCAAAGAATCTCACCGGCTAATGGCATTAAAGGTAAGAGAAATATTTTTGGCGTAATAAGTAAGCGCCGATACAGTTTCTATGGTAGACTTTTCCTACTTTAACTTAAAACACGTCTTTGAGCTTCCAGCTGGTTATTCTTTACAATTTACGACCGATTTCAATAATCCATCTATCCCTTACAGGAAGTTAAAATGTCTACCATTGGTATCTATAGTGAAATTTTTCCATTTTAATAATCAAAGTTAGATAGAAATATTTAACCATCACATTTGACTACTGTTCGGAGAGCTTACGGACTACCTGAGTTAAGTGAGATCATATAAAAAAACGGTAGTGTTTCAATAACGTTTTGACAGTTAACTGGCGATAGATCAAATTACGAGTACCAAATGTTAGAGTTTTCTACATCGCCCAATTTTGAGCGTTAGCTAATAATTATCATGTTTTTAAATAAATAAAACATATTTTGTTTCTAAAAAAAATGGTTTTTTTCAGTGATGAAAATGATTGTGAAATGGATGAGATCGGTGTTTTTGATTCCGAAAGTAAATACTTACTTATCTTAAAGAAATTCTCTCAAAGATAAAAAAATCTCTCAGGCTCCTCTAAAACAGCGTGACTACGCCTGCTACTCAGTCTCCGTTGACACTAAACACAATATACTCGTACTATTGGCATTAAGGCGCTGAAGCTCATTTTCATGATTTCGCCGTTAGATAATTCTTGCAATACGTTTGCTCCATTTTCATCCATCTAAAAATCGAAATGTATGAAGATCCATTTTCATCCATGTAAAATGCTGGTATTCTATATGCTGGTAGCTAGTATTGAGAGCGTGGTCCTTTCCCAGTCAAACTGACCCATTTGTGCTACAACTACACAACTATTATATATCTGCAGTACGGTTCTACCATGTTTATAAAGATGCAGCATTGCTCTACCACGTTTACTATAACGTTATAAAATAACTTTTCTTTTGTCTATTTTTTATATTGAAAATCAATACGTCGTAAAATTTTGGTGAAAATAGTTTAACTTCTCTTAAACAAATTAGCTACTTTCAGAGATGTCAAATGACTGGTCCTGTTAATGTATTCATTGCTCGAATAATAACTATACTCGTATATATGATTCCTAACTGCATCGGTGTCAAAGGTATCAATATCTGTCAAACGTATCAGTATCTGTCAAAGGTTTTGTTCTGCGTTTTTCCTTCGTAGTTCATAAAACATTTTCTTAAATGTCAGTTGAGTCGAACTTTTCTTTATTAATAGTCTTTATTGTTTGTTTGCTAATTCCTAGTGATCTTGTACCCATTCAATAGGTATCAAGGGTCCACCATTTTGCCTTTTATGCTCAAAGTAATCTTGAAGCTTAATGATTAACTTACGGGTTTCACTTTTCAATATTTTTTTACGTTTCAGCATTATTACGCACCAAACAATGTAGAACAGTAGTAGTTTAGGGACAATGTCAGTATAAGCAAGACAAGTAAACGAAAACCGGATCACAAGAAAAAAAGGAACGAGAAACAAAGGAGAAGGGTGTTTCAGCGGCACAAAATGATGGCCCACCACACCGTTTGGGATTGCCAGTTTTTACCATAAATATATAACAGACAAATCATTAAGTTCAAGTTTTTTTCAAATAAGTTTAAAACTATTCATATTACGCTTCTTACCTTCGCGCGTTTGGTTTGTCGCCGTTTTATAATAATATTAATTATATTATTACATTCTTTATTTTTAATTTATTCTAAAGAAAAAAACATTATTGTATAGCACAACGACGAATTACATTGCTTTTCACTGCTATTTTTGGCACATCACAACAAAAATAAACAATTGATCTATCCTTGTAACAACGTAGTATGGTTTTAAAAAAAATTTCTTCTTATTCTTTATCGTTAAATTGTACGCAAATATATAACATTTATTTTAAGTTGACATAATGATATATTTTTAAATATTAAATATCCATTTAGTATGGTAAACAAACAATTTTTTACTTGCCGCTGAGAAAATTGAAAATTTTTAAAAATCGGGTAGTTATTGTTTTTACTCCGTTTTTCGAAAATAGAATTTTCATTAAATCTTTACGTTTTGAGGTCACAGAAAACCACCCTGACAATTTTTCGATGGTGTCTGTCTCTCTCTCTCTCTCTCTCTCTCCCTCTCTCTGTGCGTGTGTGTGGTGTACGAGTGTGTGTAGTGTACGAGTGTGTGTGTGTGTGTGTGTGTGTGTGTGTGTGTGTGTGCGTGCGTGTGCGTGTGTGTGTGTGTGTGTGTGTGTGTGTGTGTGTGTGTGTGTGTGTGTGTGTGTGTGTGTGTGTGTGTGTGTGTGCGTGCGTGTATTGTAATAGCTGACTGCAGTTGTTATTCGTACATATACTAAATAAATCAAAGATGTGTGGTTTAATTATCACATGTGGTATAATTGTCACCAAACAACACCCCATACAACACTTCTATATGCTACACCAAAATGACACATGTTTCGCTTTTAAACGAGGTATCTTCAGAACAAATATACTCTGAGATGGCTAACGACAAAGTAAGCGGTTAACTGGATAGTCAATGCATATGTCCAATCATGCAAAATTACTAATAAAAAACTAATAAAAAACTTCAATTCAATTTAATAAAATTCAGTTTGTTGACACGATGTACGCCAGCAGCTGAATGCTACAACGCTAAATGTAAATGTGTTCTTGTCACTATACTACTGTAGAATAACACGTGTGTACGTGCTTTAAAGTAAGCAATTACATTTCTACAGCCATTGCAGTGTGGCAGTCTGTTCAGAAATATATTGTCAATGTAAAAGCGACCTACATTTAGCAGAAAAAAACTTGACACTTCATTTGTATGCTCGTGATTCTATTTGATTGACTACTACTTTTAATAATGTTACTTTTACTAGAAAGAGAGACATTTTATACGTTGTTACAGAACAATACCCATTGACTCGGCTACCGATCTAATCAGATCATACAATACCTACCTTACGTCGGCTCTGGTACGGGTCGAATTAGATCAGGTCGGATCAGAAGTACTGCCTTATGAAAAAACTATTTTTTCCTTTAAAACAAAACCAAAGACAATATGCAATAGATAATAGTATCAAAGACAAAGATATTCTCTTTTATTTTAAACCATAACCTGGCAATGTTTCTTAGAAAAAAAAAAGAAATCACTCTGAACTTTCGGCGTTCCACGTGTCGCTTTGATGAAGGTGCTCCGTCTTTTTTTATAGAATTTTATATTTGTGTCTGGACTAAAAACAAAAGTATTATACTTTTTATATTCCTTGTAATATAGTGAACACTTAAATATATAATTTGTGGTATAAAAAGTGAAAAGTAAATTGCCAAAAGTACTTCAAAATCTGGAAGACCCATTTTGGCGGTTGGGTCATAAATGTGTTATTTTTCAAATTCTCATCTATTTTTAGTGTAAAATGTAAGTAAAAATAGTTTTCTTACATATTTCAAATAACTTGACGTTGTATTTATTTCAAATTCACACATAATTATTTTTGAAATATTGTTCTAAATGTCACACAGATAAAATATTATTATTGTTTTGTTTTTTTAATTTTTTCATATTTTAATATTTTGGTACGGGTAACAAATGGAAACATATAAAACATAAAAATATACATATTTCCAAACATTTTCATATAAATTTCTCCAAAAACAAAAGTGTTAGAATTCAAATTAGTAGTAGTAATTTTGTCACTAAAATTGAAGTATATGCTACTACTATGCTATACAGGGTAATTTATGTATTTTATTACAATTTCTAGCAACCAAAAATAATTTTATTCGATAGTTTATACATTCAACAAGAAATCCTGTAAGTTTTATCCATAAATATTGTCTCAAAGTGAAAATATAGCAAAATTTGCAATATAGCAAAAAATTTTCTAACTTACAAATTTTCCCGCCATTAAGGTCCCGAGCGAACGGGAGTATAACATGTCGCGCGCTGTCAGAGCCTTGGGGTTAATAGATTAAATACACAGAAAAATATTATACGAGTAAGTGTCGGCGCCGTTACGACAGCACGACGGTGTTCGCGGGAGTACGAGAAGCGCGCGGGTTTTTTCTCACCACCGCGCCTAAGACCGTCACTCGCCGATAGCTCGCGATCCGATCACCACCAAATTATTTTATATTTTGATTATTTAAATAAACAATTTTTCTATCGTGTAAGTCGCCTATTTTATTCATGTTCCCTACAATTGAACATAGTGGCGATCGTGACAGGACTCTTCAGGGCAGTCATATAGGACATGTATATTCATCACTTACTAACTTTTAACGAGGATGAAGATCAATTACGGTCTATACAGAAATCAACACATGAGACTCTTTCTATCGCTGGTTTTAATTTACGTAAGTACCGATCCAATTTACCTTCTTTACTGCCTTCAGACGTTGTCCAGTCATCCGGCAACCTGACATTGAGTCAGTCTACAAATACGCTGGGCCTAAATTGGAGTCCTTCGTCGGACAGCATTAACTTTCCCATTGCAGTGGATCAGTCTGAGGTCGTCACTAAGCGCTCTATACTTTCTTTCACTTTCAAGATCTTCTATCCTTGTCCACTATCGTTCCCAAAATTTTAATTCAGACCTTATGGTCTCTCAAATTGGACTGGGATGAACCCGCTCTAAAGGAAATCGTCGACGTTTGGAGACCTTTTGTTGAAGGACTTAAATGTCTTTCTTCACTAAATATACCCAGATGGGCATCAATAGAATATCCAGTCTCTGTTGAAATCCACTGTTTTTGCGACGCATCGCAACGCGATGGGGCGGGTCGTGTTTGTACCTTCGGTTTCAAATAAAGAAGGACAAGTACATGTCCAAATTTTATGTGCGAAATCTCGCGTTGCCCCAGCATCCAGCCCTATTACAATTCCTCGTTTGGAGCTTTCAGGTGCTCTTCTTGCAGCTGAAATGAACTCGACAGTGACCAAGCCTTACAACGTAAAATATCGCGTCATATCTATTGAACTGACTCGAGCGTAGTTTTTAGTTGGTTGCGCTGCGATTCTTCTAAAAAGAAAGACATTCTTGAAATCATTCGTTACCAACAGAGTCGCCGTCATTAAAGAGTTGACTGACGCTAATTCATGGCACCAATTTCCTACAGAACACAACCCAGCTGACCTGCTATCCCGTGGTGTTAACCCACAACAAATCGCTGCATGTCATATGTGGTGGAATGGACCTAAATTTTTATTGTTGCCTGATTCCGAGTGGCCTTCTATGCAGTCGCAGACTATTATAGGGATGAAGAATTTGCCGGAAGTTAAGGCACATCCAGTTGCTATTTGTGATAATTATCAATCAATTATTAACTTTAATAAATATTCTAAATTAAAACAATTAAAACACATTTTAGCCTGTGTACATAGGTTTATTAATAACTGTAAAAATTCTAAAAATAAGGCTACAGGTTCCTTAACTACCGCTGAGCTTCATAAAACTCTTAATTCATTTGCTTATATTTGCCAATTAGAGGCATTCCCTAAATAATACGATTTATTATTAAAAGGAAATTTTCTAAGGCCGAAGTCGCACATTTCGGCACTGAATCCCTTTTTACATGAAGGAGTTATAAAAGTAGGAGGTTGTATTCAGGCTTCTGAATATAGTTTCAACATGTAGTCTTCCATGTTGTTAAGCCCTAAACACAACTATACAACATCAACAAGAACACGTACGGCTTCCACATCTAGGGACCCAAGCCTTACTAGCTTCTATTAGAACGAGTTTTTGGCCCATAGGTGGAAAAAGTCTAGATAGACGTTTCAATGGTCAGGCTATGAAAAACATATTGGGCAACCTACCTGCTCAAATACTAATGCCCGACTTTCCTTTTATGACGGTAGGTACTGATTTCGCTGCGCCATTTATGATCACGGATCGCAAGGGTCATGGTAATAAAATGACAAAATGTTATTTGTGTATTTTCATATGTTTTAGGTATAAGTGCATCCACCTGGAGGCTGTTAGTGAGCTGTCCAAGGATGCTTTTATATTAACTTTAAAACGCTTTGTTTCGCGGAGAGGGCTACCAAAGCAGATATTCTGCGACGATGGTGGAAGCTTAGTTGCTGCTTCAAAGGAACTTCAAAGGTTTTTTTGAAGGTAATGCCAAAGCTATTGCTGATTTTGCCTGTAACGAAGGCGTTGAATTTTGTTTCTCGCCTGCATACGCTCCTCACTTCAATGGTCTGATGGAAACTGGTGTAAAGTCAGCCAAATTCCATCCGGTTAGGGTATTAGGGACTACGCACTTAATCTATGAGGAATTTTTATATTTGTTCACACAAATAGAATGTATCCTTAATAGCCGACCCCCATGTCCATTAAGTTCCTCTCCCACTGATTATTATCCCTTAACTCCGGGCCACTTTTTAATTGGTAGACCACTAAGCTCGCTGCCATCTCCGTATCTACTATTATCGGATTGATAATGCCAATCGTCTCGACAGATTCCAGCGCATCGAGCAGTTTAAACAACACTTTTGGCGACGCTGGAGCCACGAGTACATTGCGGAGCTGCAGTTAAGAACGAAGTGGCGCACGAAGTCCAAAACGAGCCTACAGATTGAAGACCTAGTCCTGTTGAAAGAAGAAAACGCTTCACCGCTCTGTTAGGGTCTCGGAATTGTAAGAAGACTCTTCACGGGAACTGACGGATTGACACGCGTTGCAGATATAGACACTGCTAGAGGAATTGTGCGGCGCGCCCTAAATAGAAACGTCCTACTACCGAAGCCTGATGAGTTGAAAGTTCTTGAAAGCTGTTAAGCTTTCCAGCGCCGGGAGTATGTCGGCGCCGTTACGACAGCACCGAACGTGTTCGCGGTGAGTAAGAGAAGCGCAAGGAGTTTTTCTCACCACCGCGCCTAAGACCGTCACTCGCCGATAGCTCGCGAACCGATCACCACCAAATTAGTTTATATTTTGATTATTTAAATAAACAATTTGCCTATGGTGTGAGACGCCTATTTTATTCATGTTCCCTACAATTCAACAGTATGTATATACTGGATTACAGCAACGAAAAGGCCATCGACTCAGCATTACGCAGCAGCACTATTACATGATAAGCACATAACTCATTGCCTATATTCAGATTCACAAAATGGTATTTGTTGAAGTTCATACAGGTTTATGCACCAACCTCAGCACATCCTGATGAAGAGATGAAAGAAATAAATAAGGATATCTCTAAAGCAATGCATTCCTTCAAAACCTACTTTACAATGTTAGTGGGAGATATTAACGTAAAACTAGGCACAAGAGAGAACAGTCAACTAAATGTAGGGGGGGGGGATTTGGAAAAGGGCAATGGAACTTAAAGGCCGGCAGCTGGCTGACTCCACGAAGAAAGAGCGAATCTTTATGACTAACTCTTTGTTGTAGAAGCGGCCTCAAAGAAAGTGTACTTCTTCAAGGCTCAGAGGTTCAACAAAAATGAGATTGACTTCATTATAACGACCAAACTACAACTGTTCAGTAGCGTAGTAGCGAAGGTAAAAACTGTCAGCGATCATCGAGTGATCAGAAGTAAACTGAACCTAAACGTGTAGTTGGAGAGGTCACGTCTAATGAAGTCAATGCTCCGTTACCCACGAGATAATCCAATCTTATCTAATCCAAAGCCCCGAAAACTTTCAGCTCTAGTTACAACATCGTTTTTAGTGTCTAGAAGACTGTAATACTGTAGATGACATGAATTACAAACTCATTGAAACTGTCCATGTGATCCGAGCTAGATTTTGCAAGACCCGTCACAGAAAACCCAAAAACTTTCCGGTCACTCTCTTAATCTCATGGCTGTTGAACAACAACGAACAAAGCTGCAGTCTTCAGCAGACATGCCAGCATACAGACATTGAAAGTGGTGGTATCAATTCCGCGTTATACAAGATTTTTAGTGAGATTGAAAGATTCTACAGGCATACTTTATCGTTAGAGCCACACGTAAGCGTGAGTAATGATCCAAGAGCAAGTATCATCCGAAACAATTCCGATTTTGTCATTTAGCATTACGTAACTGTAGGGCCCAAGGTTAGGATAGAATTACTACAGATCTTCTACTTTGTGCTTCTTTTTTTAAATACGTTATTAATCTCTGATTAATTTATGTCAAAAAAAACGATAACTTATATTTTACTAACGCTTTTAAAATCAGCAACTTTTTGTTCTGTTCAGTATTCATTTCTTTTTATTGATGCTATAATATTGAACAATATCCTGATCGTAAAATTTCAACACTTAAAATTTTACCGTGTGTTGTGTGTTATTCCTACTTTATTACAATAGTAAATATTATATTATTGTAAAAACATTTGAAGACGGTATTTAATATACTATATTTATTTAGAAATATACTGAATAAGGAGCTACATTTCCACATTTTTATCATCATTCGACGCCTAAGCACCCTCTATGAATAATATTCAACAAAAAATATTAGATACCTGCAGATACAAAAACCAATAAAACTAAACTTATCGATATACAGAATAGATAATAGTACAGTTAGTACAGTAGTAGTAGTGTAGTCGCTGGCTGCCCCTCGAGATCCCTTCTTCACAACTGGTTTCAGTACTTCAAATTTTATGATAGGCCCATTGCCAATTTGGCATTCAAATAATTCAACGGATGTTGTAGTTATGGTTTTATAAACTAAAGTAATAAAATTTTATAATTGTAAATGAAAGAATGAGGATCGCAGTGGTAAATACAAGGGCTTACAGGGCGTCCAGCGTAGTACGGATCATTACTTGGTATTATGCCGAATTAATGGTCTATTCAGACGTTGGCAGTATCGAATATTTGCATCTAGTCCTACGATATAACATATAAGAAAAGAGAGGTTATAAGACGATGATGTGAATTACAAGATCAAATATAGACTGAGAGAAACATATAAGTGGTTTGGATGAACTGTGTATGAATGAGTTAGACTTGGAGAACGTGTGGCATTATGCTAAGAAAGGTTTTGTGGATGCAGCTACCGAAGTATATGATGTTAAAAAGAGAACAATTGTAATAAAAAATAATACGTTATTGTAAGATGATGAGGTACGTATGAAAGTTAAAGCAAGGAAGAGAGGATAGTTAGATTTACTAGTACAGCGATGTGTGTTATTTCGAACTGAATGCAGATATTCTTGAAAAATATGATCGTCCTCTTAATAACTTACAAAGTATGCGCGTACTTTCGACCCTATACTCCATTCTGTTGTCTCCTACTCTCCCTCTTACTTAACTTCTTACTTTCAGTACCTATGGTCAAGCCATAAGAGAAACCTGCGTTCTTTGATTAACATTTTACTAAAGTGTTCCTTTCATAAATCTGTCTTCCAGATTTTCCTTCGGTGTACACTCTGTTCTCTTTTCAAACGCAGTCACTATTGAAATTAGAACGGATAAAAATCTAAAAGATTGATGAGCAAAAAAGATTTGGTCAAAGTCATAGGGTATTCCAGCTCCAAAGCTAACAAAGAATAAAGTGATGTTGAGTGGTGACTTTATTATAGGCTTTACAACCGCAAACAAATAATGAGACTCAAGCAATAAATTGAGAAAAAAACTACCGGAATTGATAAACAGATAAGAAGTGGTCTTTCGTTATGATAACGCTAAACCACACGCAACTTTGAGCACTCAGCAAAAATTGAGAGAGCTTGGTTGCAAAGTGTTCATGCATACACCATATAGTCCTAATCTTGTAACCTAAAATTTTCACCTGCTTCGTTCGGTCCCTTTAGAATTCTTTAGATAGTATTAGGTTAACATCAAGAGAGGACTGTCAAAACTAATTGTCACAGTTTTTTGAACAAAAATCCCAAGATTGCTGCAACGACGGGATTATGTACTACCATCTAGAAGGCAACAAGTCATGGAACAAAATGTAATATACCCATTATATTTTAAATGTAATTGAAATTTGGAAAAAAAAAATGTTTTGAATTTATGTACAAAATACGAAGAAACTTTAATCCCCGACCTTATATACAACGTATGTAATTTATTTCATTAATATGTACATAATTTATATATGATGTGAGTTTATGTATTAGATTATGCCTTTCACACCCCTATTTCATATCTTTATCTCTGCATTACGAAAAGGTTGACTGGTAGAGAATGCCTTAGACATTAAGTCCGCCTAAACATCATCGTGTATAAAGTTAAATAAATGAATAAATTTAAACTTTTTTTATTGATTGAATATAATTTTAATATTTTTCGAAAAAATATTTTTAAATTTACCACTAAAAGCTAAAAATCAGTGTGTGATAACGGTGTTAAAGAAACTATTACATTTCGTCCTGGAGGTGTCGTAAAAGCTAATTCTGGGAGTACAAGGAAAACGTAATTGAGTGAGTGACGAAGAGCAGAGTCAAAAGTGCGGGACTTCTGGTACGCTAATCAACAACCTGCCGAGCGTCAATATGGTAAATCCTTTCTAAACCGAAAAAGCCCATACCTAGCTGGGAATTTTTACAAGCTACTAGAGAAGAAGAATAAATAATAATAATATAACATAATAATAATTATTCCTGTAGTCGTCTCTGCAATCGGGCTAATCCCAATCAGCCTCTCGGGTCATCTGAGGCAACTGGGACTACGTGTCGGACCGCTCCGGGCTCAAATGCAGAAGGCGGTGCTCCTCGATACCGCCCGCATCGTCCGCCGGTTTCTTTCCCCTTCCCCTAACCCTCGGCCGTTTGGTCTCCCCTGCCGAGGGCCTCCATCTGGTTGGGCTTTTATTTATTTATGTATTTTTATATTTATTTTATGTTATTGATATTTATGTATATTTATCTTTTCATTTTCATTTATAATTATATATTTATAGAACCCAACCAGATGAGAAAACTATATAGATACCCCAATAATAATAATAAATGGAAAAGTCCGGGGCTCGACGGACCGCATCATTACTGGCTGAAGGGGTTCGTAGTGTGTCACGCTGTGCTCGCCCGACAGTTCCAAGTAGCTCTTAACCAGAAGTTGCTCCCGAGCCTCTTTACTACTGGGATCACTCATTTGGTTCCTAAAGATCAGGATACCACAGTTCCGAACAAATACCATCCCATCACGTGTCTACCCACCATATATAAGACACTGACATCCATTTTGAGCGCGAGAATCACTCGTCACCTGGAGTTAAATCAGGTGATGTCACGCGCTCAAAATGGATGTCGGGGCGGTGGTCGTGGAACCAAGGAACCACTCCTCATTGACGCAGTCATTGGCAAAGTGGTGAAACGCAACCGTCGTAACTTCTGCGCCGCCTGGATAGACTACAGAAAGGCATTCGACACGGTGCCCCATACATGGCTGAAGAGGGTCCTCGAGCTGTACAAGATTGACTGTACAGTTAGAAACTTCTTCGAGCAGTGTATGGGGCAGTCGAGTACGATCCTCTGTTATCTGGGCGAGCGGATGATGGCTGCGGAGAACCACATAAGGATAAGAAGGGGTATCTTCCAGGGCGAGTCCAATCTGGTTCTGCCTCTCTCTGGACCCTCTCAGTACCTTACTGGAGGGCTCCAGGAGAGGATTTCAGCTACGGAAGGGAGGAAGAAAAGTGACCCACCTTTTCTATATGGATGACTTCAAGTTATTCGCCTCCAATCGCTCCCATCTTAATTGCTAAACTCACTTTGAATTTAGCAATTCTATTGTAATGGAGCTGGGGACGGATAAGTGTGCGGTCCTTCATATTGAAAGGGGAAGGGTTGCTAACTCTTAGGGTATAGATTTATCTATGCCCGTCAATTTAAGGACCCTTTCCGAGGCTGAAACATACCGATACCTGGGTATGTCACAGAACATCGGTATCGATGAGGCTGGTATGAAGTTTGCGACGTGTTTTATGCACGCTTGACCAAAGTGCTTAACAGCATTTTGTCCAGTGAGAATAATTCCGATTGTTCTTTTTAACTCTGAGTACTCACAGGCACAACCTAGTAGCCAGAATTCTTCACTAGGAGCTCGCTTTGAAATACGGTCTCGTGGATCGGAAATTGCCGTATTACAAGTACTTGCCGGAAGCCGTGCTCGAAAATGATCGCGCCAGGCTCTATTGGGACCGGGCCATCATCACAGACAGGACTATTCTTGCGAATAAGCCGATGATAAATGCTGGAATAAGCTGATGGACCGGACACAGTCAAAGATATTTTTGGTCGACATTACCATTCCGTATGACTAGAACCTCGTGAAAGCCGAAACAGATAAACGAACAAAATATCTGGACCTGGCTCACGAGGTGACCGACATGTGGGGTGGTCTGCCGCCCGAAATTATTCCTGTAGTCGTCTCTGCAAACGGGCTAATCCCAGTCAGCCCCTCGGGTCATCTGAGGCGGCTGGGACTACGTGGCGGACCGCTCCAGGCTCAAATGCAGAAGGCGGTGCTCCTCGATACCGCCCGCATCGTCCGCCGGTTTCTTTCGCTTTCCCCCTAACCCTCGGCCGTTTGGTCTCCCCTGCCGAGGGCCTTCATCTGGTTGGGCTTTTATTTATATATGTATTTTTATATTTATTTTATGTTATTAAATTTTATGTATATTTATCTTTTCATTTTCATTTATAATTATATATTTATAGTACCCAACCAGATGAGAAAACTATATTTATACCCCCCAATAATAATAATAAATCACGTTATTAAAAAGAACTATATCTTTTAATTTATTTACTAAGAAAATACTCGAAGTTATCACTTTGTTTATACCAGATTAAAAGTTGTTATAAACACATTTACAAACATAGTCACATAATGCCTTATTCCGAACTCCACTCTTAAACATAAATTCAGAAACATAAAATAAATACTAAAACTATGCTCTTACTAAAGTTAATCAAAGTTATATGTATATTTTCACATAGTTTTTATTTTGTAACAAGTTAATCACTTTTTCTTCTGTATCACTTTGACCGTTGTGATATATTTTTAGTTCATTTTATACTCGCTTCTTTTTATTATATGACTTTAATGTTTATAAAACTAGGTTTTATCTGCAGTTCCATCAGCTTGGTAATTACGTGTCAAAAGATAAGTGATTTTTCGAGTGAAAATAGATGTAATGGCAACAGAAAAACGTAAAATCCGTGCTAGTAATATTTGTAATATATTATGCCATTGTACAGTTATAATTTTTTATAAAATAAAAGTGTCAAATTAGCACACAGCCAACCCCACGGTAAGTGAATGCTGTGGCCATAGACATCTATCCTCGCCAACACTGAGGACTAAGATGGAATGCTTCATTTTCAGTAACTCTCAACATTCATGGTATTCTGATCATTGATTCACTTCACATTTCTGGTATTCTGATCACTGCTTAACATAGACCTTCCGCACAGATTACCCCAGAGTCGGGATTTCCTCCATAGTTTCCACGCTTGGAAAGCGGGTTGGACTACCGCATTTTTCATTTGTCACGTTATTCGCTGCAGTTTAGTATCTCTTGACTTGTTTCCTTCTGTCGCCTCTTACGACAACAACGGGATGATAATATAGGTAGTGCACGAAATTCTGGGTAGAAAAGTTACAATGAAAATAGCTCTAATGTCAAGTGTATAAATATTTTAACGTAGAATATGTAATGCTCAAAGTTTTAAAGGCACGCGCAGTTTCAGAGTCTTGGAAACGGGAAAGTGTATGGTAACTAACTAAAGGTTGCAGCAGCTGGTATCAATAGTTCAGATATTTTTAAATATTCATTATAAGGCCCTCCTTTGATTAATTTTTTAGTTAATTGATAGAATCAGGCGTTACTTTGCGGCTATCCATTATAATAAAGATATTAATAATTACCTTTCAACCATCCGCTCAATTAACTAAAACTGTGTGTCTTACCTAGTTTGAAGAGCACCTCCCGCCCTCCCTCAATTGCGTGCACTAATCCCGTCACTACTAATCTCGACTCCACTACTTTCAACACCACTACTCCCAACACCACTATTCGAGGAAAGACACACCATCGACGATAGTACGATACCTGTTTCGCCTCTACACGAGGCATCTTCTACCAACACACTACGCGATACGTGTTTCGCCTCTACACGAGGCATCTTCAGGTAATGTAGACTCTACAGCGGCTGACCACTAAGTCGGTTTAAGTTAATTTTTATTTTTAAAGGTGAAATGCCATGAACATACAATCACTTTATTATGTGTCTATCGGTCACATTTTTTTTTCGAATTTTTATTTCAAACTATATTACAAAATATAAACAAATGGGAAATAAAAATATCTAGTGATCATCGTGTGAAGTGAAAATTTAAAGTCGTTTGAAAGTAGTAAAAATATTTTCAGGGTATGTATTGTAAATGGGGCTGCCATTTACAATACATATCCTGAACATATTTTTTTTATTTTTTGTTTACAATTAGTTTAATTTAATGCCATGCAACATTTTTTCCAAAAGTTCCCTAATTGGTCTGTTAATGAAATGGTAAGTAGATGATACAGATTCTTCGTCACCTATAAAGTATAACATAATAGAGCCACGCTGTAGTTAATAAGTGGTATAGTTGTAGCACGAATGGGTCGGCTCGACCGGAGAAGGACCAAGCACTCAAAAATAACAGCGCGAAATAGTAGCTTAACGAGTATTAAATCTTCTATCTGCGTTCATAGACATCTGACTCTAACTTTGATTAAAAATCAAAATGCAGATTCGTTGTCACCAATAAGATATAAAGTAATAAAGCCAGGTTGCAGCTATATTAGTGATATAGTTGTAGCACGAATGTGTCGACTCGTCCAGAGAAGGACAAAGCACTCACAGCATACCTGCGTAAAATACGTAGTAGCTTAACTCTGCTATCTTTGGTATGGTGAGTTTGGAGAAACGAACACACTCTTTACTAGAAATAAGGCACTGCATCTTGTTGAAAACGCATCTGCATTTTTATTCCTAATCCAGTACTTATGTAGATTTCTATGGCCTACAGTATCTATTCACAATTTTGTGGATTATATGCTCGTTTATTACCTGCTCTATAAAAAATATAGCCTTTTAACGGGCTGAGGTACACACATACAATTAAGTAGACACAATTTTATTTTGTATACAACTATTTATACGGATTTTATCGCGTTTAAAAACATATTTTTTACTTCTTTAAATTCCCAACGTTTCAGGAGCTTTTCAGCACCCATGATCACGGAGGAGACTTTAACTTTACTTGAGATGTTTAACGTCTCAATATCATGGGCTATCGTCAGTCTTTGAATACTATTTTTTGGTCTGATCTACGCAGAACTAGCTTACAGTATCTCAGTCTTGCAGTGTTATGCTTGGGTTTTTATTTAATTTTGTTCATTAAAGGATCCCAAGCAGATGGCAGCACCCATCCATTTTCTTTTGAAACTAGGATGTTATTAAACATCAAAAGCATCGCGTGTCATTCTTTGTAGAAATCGGTGTTCTTTGGTGAAGATTTGAGGTTTATCAAATCTGATGTGATGGTGAGGGTGATATAATGATTTCTTATATTTACGCGAACATTGCACATGATTAAAACTACTTTTACGGATTTTATCGCGTTTATTTTTTACTTTTTATTTTTATTTTTAATTCCCGACGTTTCGGGCGCTTTCCAGCACCCATGGTCACGGGGGACTGAGATGACTGACGTCCCGATGTCATTGTTAAACCCGGAGTATATTCAGCTTTTTTAATTATTGTTTATGGTCCGATCTATGCAAAATGAACTGACTATGTCCTGAGGTCTTGCAGTGGTATGCTTGGGTTTAGTTTTAATTTTATTGATTATAGGATCCCAAGCAGGTGGTAGTACCCAGCCTCCTTCTCTGTTGAAATTAGGATGTTTTTTTAATTTCAATAGCCTCACGTATCATCCTTGGTAGGAATCGGTGTTCTTTCGCGAGGATTTGTGGTCTATCAAATCTGATGTAATGGATGGGGCCGTCTCGGATATGATCACAAACTGCAGACTTCCCGGAACGTTGATGCTTCACATCAGCTATATGTTCTTTTACGCGGGTCCTAATTGATCTTTTGGTTTGTCCTATATAAGAGAGACCACATTCACAATCAAGCTTGTACACTCCAGCATCTTGTAGAGGAATATAACACTTGACGGATGGTAGGAACTGACTAATCTTCTTCGGCGGCTTGTAGAATGTTCTAATAGAAGCTCGCTTCAAGATATAGCCAATCTTGTCTGTGACACCTCTGACATATGGTAGTACAGCAGGCACACGTTCGACTGTGGCCGGCTTCACTCGGTCACTGTGACGTAGGCGCGGGACCCGAAGCTTGTTGTCGTGCAGAACTTGCTTGACGTGCTGAAGCTCGGCGGCCAGGTGTTTGCTGTCACAGATCCCTCGTGCTCTCTGTAACAAAGATTTGCCCACGGTAGCTAACTGTGAAGGATGGTGGTGAGATTCACCGTTTAAATATCGGTTTGTATGGGTCTTTTTCCTATACACAGTGTGACCAATGGTGTTATTAGGATTTCGGATGACTAACACATCTAGGAAAGGTAAGGAATTATTTGCCTCTAACTCCATAGTAAATTGAATTTTAGCGTTTATGGAATTAAGATGTTCTAAAAAATGCAGTTACTTTGTCTGATGGTAAAATTGTGAAAGTATCGTCTACGTACCGCTTGTAGATCCTTGGTGTAACAGGTGCAGTAAGGAGGGCTTTCTCCTCAAAGTCTTCCATGAATATATCGGCGACAATGGGAGATACAGGTGAGCAAATCGCCACACCATCTACTTGCTTGTAAAACTCTTCCTTCCACAATAGATAGCCAGATGTAAGGCAATGTCTTAGTAATACTGCATATTCTGCTGGCATGTTATTTTCCTCTAGTTTCCTAGTTATAATTGAGATGCAGTCTTCAACAGGTAGGCATGTAAATAGAGACTGAACATCAAAACTGACCATGGTTTCATTGACAGTAAGATGTAGGTCTTTTATCTCACTGACAAAATGGTATGAATCCTTAGTGTGTGCTCTTGTGTGTCCTCTCAGTGGTGATAATATTTTAGCTAAGTATTGAGCCAATCACCACTCAGAGGACAATATCTATCATCAATATCTACGTAATTAGTGACTGAATATCAAAACTGATCATAGTTTCAATGTCAGCGAGACGTGTGTATATTGTTTATGTAATATAATTAATTCAAAAAAATAAACAAATAGAAAAATACTTAAAATTACGATCAAATCAAGTTCCAAACACCTAAGTTAACCTCAAAACGAAACATAGCCGTTGACCACAGATGTAAACAATAAACCACGCACAGTTTGTAATCTGTGAAAACATACACTTGACGAACCGACTATAAAAGTACTATCGAAAGGAATAAATTTCTTATTACCTTCGCAAAAAATCACGTACGAAGATATTATCTACTCTGTAGAGGATTGTCCGTTTAAGAGTAATATCGGTAAGAAGAATTTGGAGACAATACGTCAGGGTATTTCGTCTTTGTTACATCGTAATTCAATGTAAAATGTGAATAGACTCCTACGCCAAATTCCTTTGTTATCTCTCCAAAATGTTGATCTGGATCATAATATAGATGCAAGCTTTTAAAGTATAGTGGGTATTTAATCGTATATTGTTCTTCAAATATATGGATCACTTGCTTATAAACAATATCACGAGGCTAATCTTGAAATTAAATAATGTATAGCAATTAGAGCAAGAGCCAGAGTCGTGGTAGCTCAGTGGTTAACGCTCGCTGTAAATATAACAGAACGCGAGTAACCCGGGTTCGATCCCCGCCGGCCCCAATGAAATTGTTAATTACAATTTTAAGTGCTGATTTACCACGTGCTCGGCGGTGAAGGAAAACATCGTGAGGAAACCTGCATGTCTGAGGAATAAGAAAAAAAATATTTCGAAGACATGTGAAGTTCGTCAACACGCATTTGGGCAGCGCGGCGGACACTTCCTTGCCCTAAACCTTCTCAGAAATGAGGGGATGCCTGAGCCCAGCAGTGGGACGTATATAGGCTGTAACTTTACTTTTTACTTTACTTTTATAGCAATTACAAACTTAGAATATAAAGACACCATTTATATATTACACAAGAAGCTGAAGAAAAATGCTTCAAATTATTTACTACTTCTTGGCGTTTTAGAACTTAACCACGAATATAAAATCAAACAATAGAGCTGACTATAACACGTCCGATACTTGTTCGATTTTTTTACTAGCACCTTATTCGCTTAAATGATCTTGTGTTCGGTGAAATTAGTCATCAGTATCTTCTTTATAAATACATTTTTATAGGAGAGAGGGCAAGCGAGCATGCAGCTACGAGTAAGTGATTGACGCCGCCCGTGACCAACAGCAACACCAGGGGAATTGCAGATGCGTTCCCGGCCTTTTAAAAAGGAGCAGCTTTTTTCTTGAAGGCCCCTAAGTCCAATCGATCCTGAAACTCTCCGGTGGTAGTCAATTCCACAAGAGGAAGAAAACTTATTTTAAATCGCTCGGCGGTAGACCGCCACACGTCCAGATGGTGTGGATGGTATCGCGAGTTTAGTCGATGTGCGATGGTGAAATCGTGCGACTGGAATTAGTCCGAACAATTCCCCAAAGCATTCCCGTGGCAGATGCGATAAAATACGCAAGGAAATGCAACATCTCTTGGCAGTGCCAGTGAATCAAGCCGATCGTTAAGAACTCGGTCGCTGACGACTCGAACAGTTCTGCACTGGATGCAATCAAAATATTGACACGGCCAGTGTATAAACCGTCACCAGTGCTGCCGTCTGCATAGCAATTAATGTAACGGGTTTGCGACATTTCATTGATATTGTAACGCTCTCCCCCTCCCCCCTTCTCTTAGTATAAATTAAATCATAAATTTGCCCCTTTTTTAAATAAAATTATATATATGTAACCAGTATAAAAAATATGTTATGATCTTTCTAAATGATATTTCTTAAGGTTTAACAATAGCCCGTTTGTATCTTGATCTTATCATAAGAAATGATGTTTTTTAATTTTTTAATAAAGCCTTTTTATAATATAATTATTTATTATCATCTATTTCAAATTTTTATAACTATTTAATCTCATTTTACAAAAAAATAACGCATTTTTTAGCAAACAACCAAAGCAGAGGGAAAGAATTTCCCATTAAAAAATAATTTTTTTTAAATAATGTAATTTCATTTCTAACACTAAACGTTATATTAAACCATTGGCAGTTTTACTATAACTATCTCAGTTTCTAATGTTTTATAAAGGTTTAAGTGACCTTATAAGTCACGAAGGAATACGAAGACGATAAAGGTACATAAAACTTTGGTTTTATCTTTGTTGCACTAAATTTCCTGGTAACATTTTTAATAGGAGTGTCGCAAATAAGGAATAGGCAATCTACAAAGAAGGCGGTGAACTTTTGATTTGCTGTAATGATGGTGATGACGATTCTCAATCAAGAATCAAACTTCAGATTATTTGTCACCCATGAGGACTGAGATAAATTGCCTCGTTACTAGAAGAGTGGATCGATTCAGGAAAGGCTAATACAAATATGACGTGAAAGGATTTTTTTAGCTATACTATTGTATTATTTAAACTATTTAGATCACATATTCATTTTATGAGTTATATTATTTGTTCTGTCAAAAGAAATTCAAACATTTGCACTTCACGAAATAAACCAGATACCACCAAAAAGCTACTGCGAATATAACGCTGACAAATTGCCAATAAAACTAAAAATATGTTCTGTTTCTCTTCGCATTTTTTGCTTAACATAAGAGAATTCAGACGGTGAATATGTTACCAGTTTACTATTTTTGGCGTACTTGTTATTACAAAAAAATTTATGTTATGATACAAATAATATTTTCTTTGTAAGCTAATCCCAAACAAACCTACTATAGTGACAAACGAGCTTCTGAATTTTCCCCTTAGACCGTCGCAACATGATGTAGCAAACTAGGCTTCCAATGCGTGGTCACCTCTGAATACTAATACAGAATACCTAACAGCATGTTTGTTATATATTGCAGATCGTAAAACTGAAATTGTTAACAGAAATCTATGGGAATCACGCCTCGTGGTTGTCGTAAGAGACCAGGTCAGCTAAGATTCATACAAAAATAAAATATGTATACAATATAGTAGCATGCATGTTGGATGCCGCGTGGGTGGTTTTTTTTTAAATATAGGATAGGGTGACAAACGAGCACACAATCCACCTAATGGTAAGTGGTTGCTGTGAACCATAGACATATCTACATCTATCCTCGATTACAAATCAAAATGCAGATGCGTTGTCACCTGTGAGGACTAAGATGGAGTGACCCGTTTCCAGTAAAAAGGTGGTGATAGTATCAATAGCATCTGCTATGCGGATGACATGGTGTTGCTGAGTCCCACTGCGAAGGGATCGTGGAAATGTTGAAGGTCTGTGAGACTTATGCTGCCTCGCATGATCTTGTATACAACATTAATAAAAGTAAATACATGGTCTTTAGAGTTGCCGGCAAGTATCTCAAATCTATCACTGCAATAACCTTAATTGGATCGGAACTAAAGTATGTTTATCAATTCAAATACCTAGGGAATATTCTTGCCGATGACCTTGATTATTTAGATATAGAGAGGGAGCGTAGGGCTTTGGCGATACGCGGCTATATGCTGGCCCGCAGATTTGTTTGCTGTTCGGACCAGGTTAAAATAACCTTTTTCAAAGCTTATTATCAGGGTCTGTACACGGGCGGTCTGTGGATTGCGTATGCCAAAAAATCGCTAAACACTTTACGAGTCCAGTACAATAACGTTTTCAGGATGATCTTGGCACTTCCCCGCTTCTGTAGCGCCTCTCGTATGTTTGCACAGACCTGAACTGACGGTTTACATACCGTAGTTCGTAAAAAAGTAGCGTCGCTGATGGGAAGTGGCTACAAAATCCTGAGAAAGGTGGCAAATGATCCGCATGCGCCTATTGTAAGGCACTTCGTGCGAACGATGGCTCATACATTAGATGATAATTCTTCTAGGTGTCAACCGCACGGAGTGCCTCTTAGGTACATGGCAAATTAGAATTTAGTTTAGTCTAAGTTTGTTTGACTTAATTTAATTAAGTTGAATTTAATTTCATTATAAATATAATAATATAATTTCACTTAATTGTTTTCAAAATACTAACACTTATTTTTTAAGTATTAATTGTAATACTAAACTATGGACCTTTTTTGTCTGAAATAAATAAATTTGAAAAATGGTATGTCTTACCTAGTTTGCAGATAGAAATTAATGAAATAGCTTTTAAGTTTGACCACTTAAAGTACGATCCAACGCAATAAATTTGCGGTCAACATGTTTTGTGGATAAGATCTCAAACGTTTTACATCTCACTAAAGCTCTTTGTTGGCATCTAAATAATAAAGGTCATTAAAAAATTATGGTCCAGACTTCAACTAGGTGGCGTAACTCCATTTATAGTTAAGAGTCTGTCTAAGTGAGTACTTTTCTCTGTTAGGTTCTCCTATCTAAAACTACCGTGTTTTGGCTTGTAGTTTATAAGAAACCAGTAAGAAAACAGTCTGTGAATCATTTTATTTTGTTTTCGGAGGTGACAAAGTACCTGCAGCTTTCTTTGGTAATCATAGACTGCTGTAGTATTTCATTTATGAGGCTAAAGATTTCGTTGACACTCTTACTCAGTCGCTTAACGACGTTGTCCCATACTCATTCTTTTCACGAACTTTATTTGTTTTAAATCACAAATCAGTCGAAAAATGATTTTTGAAGATGACTTATGATTTAGAAAGAGTGTGGAAGCAATCACCTCATTTCCAGGTGTTATTATCAATCATGTACTATTTAAAAGTATAATAACCCTCATTAAAAATAGTTACAGAAAATAAATACTTTAAGCACTGAAATGTGAAAAGGTAAGATGCTACCATTCATTTCGAACATTTAATATAGCAAGAGCCTAATATTGGTGTGAAAATTCTTTTAAATAAACTTACTAAACATTGTTCAAACACCTTCTCTAAAGCACTTTTTAGAGTTCCGTAGTCAACTAGAAACCCTTATAGTTTCGCCATATCTGTCTGTCCGTCTGTCCGTCCTCGCTTAATCTCCGTGACCGTTAGCACTAGAAAGCTGAAATTTGGTACCAATATGTGTATCAATCGCCGACAAAGTGGTAAAATAAAAATTGGAAAAAAAATGTTTTATTACGGTAGCCCCCCTATATGTAAAGTGGGAAGTGAAAAAAAAAGAAAGTAAAAAAAATCCTTTTTTTTCTTTCTTTTTTTTTAGTATAAAAAAGGATTTTTTTTTTAATTTCAACACTTATGTGTGATACGTGTCGGAAAGGTATTTAAAAATGAATAGGGGTTTACTAAAAAAAATTTTTGAAAATTTCGGAAATAATCGCTCCAAAAATAAAAAACAATGTGCCCCCCCTCTAACTTTTGAACCATAAGTTTCGAAAGTATGAAAAAAAAAATCTGAAAAGTAGAACTTTATAAGGACTTTCTAGGAAAATCATTTTGAACTTGGATGGAAACAACAGTACCCACTACCAGGAGCAGTTGCAGGAGCGCGGAGCGCTACTGGAGCGGCTGTGACGGACGGGAAACTACGGAACCCTACACTGAGCATGGCCCGACACGCTCTTGGCCGGTTTTTTATTAATAGTAATACACGGCGGTTACCTAAAACCAAACAGACAAATGACAGATAAATTTTACATGATTACAAGAAATTGTTTTTGTATAAGAGAGAAATATTTTTAATATTATATTATAATATTTATTTTGTAGAGCATAATATTCTGGATATCAAATTTTTTTGTGGTTTTAAATAAAATTGTTTATTATGTTAAGTCATTGTTATCATACATATTATCGTTTTGTGGTGCGGTAAAATATATAACTTAGTCTAATCAATTCCCCCCCCCCCCCCCGAACGGGTTTCCGCCTTGTCGTGGCGAGGGGGCTTAGTAGCCGTGGCTTGGTCTCCCACGGTGAACAAAGAGGAACCCACGTGGCTGGCCCGAGGTGAAGGGCCGGCCTGAGGTGGCCACTCCGAGTGGGCTTGGGGAGCCCACTTCGGATGTGCGCTGGTGGACTGCAGCGAGTGGGAACTCCGCACCCTCTACCGCTGCAGCCGAGGTGGAGTCGCGGAGGAAGAGGAGTGTTGGTATGGCGATGCGCCACTCGCCCTATCCTCCGCGACTCAAACGGGGCCGCACCGTTGATGCGGTGGTGATGGGGCTACGGGGGGAGAGGATGGTCGGTATTGCGAGGCGCCGCTCTCCCTATCCTCCGCAGCCAAATCTTGGTTGGCGGCGGAGCCATAGACCAGATCCGCCGCTGGGGTCGGGAAGGCTAGTACTTCCAAGTGCTCGTTTTTCCTGTCCCCATGGCCTTCGCGCATCGGACGCGGGGGCGTCTGTTGCGCAGATGTAATTGGAGGCCGTGGAGGAAGGCGTGCCATGTGTTCTGGTGCGCCTTACTTGGGAAGGAAAACGGGGAGGAATATTCCTCTCCCGAGGAGGTGCTGCCATGGGGCGGCAGTCGCTGGTAGGGCCGCGGAAGTGTGCGAAAGCGTTCCCGTAGCCCTGCCAATATGCGACGAAGGTGGAACACCATGGGGTTTTAGTCGGTGCGAGTTCGACATTACCCGTCCTTGCGAGGCGGGTATGCGTAGGCAATTGCCCATGTTAAAAAAAAAAGTCTAATCAATTCTCAGCTAACGATGTAATCTCGTCTATTCACTAAAGGCATCGGTCAGTCGTGGTTTAATTAGACAGTATTCTCTGGAAGCGTTTGGTATTGGATAAATGCAATGTTAAGCAATCAATGCATCCTTAACGGACTTAATACTAGCTTCATATAGTTTGTTTCAAGCATTCGATATTTATTTAAAAAGAATGACAAATTTAAAGCGACAAAATTGATAAAAATGTAATTAAAAGGTATACTATTTGTAATTTTTTTCTAAATTACTTGCCACTAACGTTAATAAATAAAAATAAATAAAATAATTCTTTACAAAATTTAAATTAATTGCATAGTCGATTGGGGTCTCCATTTTAGCAAGTAATGCCTATTTTTGGAAACCCCGCTTTTCCTTATCTAAACATACACAATTGCTTAATATACAATACATAATTGAAGACACCGAAAATAGTAAAAAAATAGAACCTCTTATTTTGAAGTTCATAAGTTGCTGGCAGTACTCGATTCCTCAAGAGAATTGTGCTTAAACCTTAAAGTTTTTTGTAAAGTTTTAAAGTCGGAGAATGTTATTTAAGAATGGGTGACTAAGCCCTCAAATACCTCTTGTATACCGATGAATAAGTCATAATTGCGTCATTGACGATCGATATGTAAGCGATAGTTATTGTAATTAACACATAGTAGCGAGTAGGCAAGTAAAGCTCGCACGCCTTAACGCTACATATATACGATCTGTGACGTCACAGTGGCGTGATCTTTGACGTTACTCACCGCTGCCATTCAGCACTATACACCACCTACCAGTGCACTTGATCCCGTCTTCGCAAGGTGGAGGAATACGCATCTTTTGTCCGTACGATGCGCGAAAAGGACTAGCGACTATGCACCATTCGGACGATTCATTGCTTACATTCGGCAGCCATAATATTTCCCTACTTTGTTTAGATTACGCGTATAGTGGTAGCATAAGGTTTTTGTATATAAGGCGATGCAATGTTATATGTAATGCTCATTAGTTTATACCAATAGTAAAACAGTAATCTTGGTAAATAGTTGTCGTCTCAACATTCGTTTTAATTAATGTCTCTGCTATAGTCAAGTAATTGCCTAGTCGGTTTCGCAATTTGATTCGAATGGACCCGGTTTTGATTCCCGGTCGAACATTAGAAGCTCGTAAACGATTCTGGTTGTACCTAGCCCAAGTCGTTTTACTGGTGACCCCGAGAAGTATACGTCCCACCGAAGTATTTAAAATTAGCGATTTAAAATTATGGCATAAGGAAACAGCGCCATGGAAAATGCTAGAACCGCTGAAAACCCAGCAGTATGAAGAATTGCCGTGTAGGAGCGAAAGCGCCCCCATCCAACCCAGACAACCCAGAACTATGGTTTGCACATATCAAAGGTGAGCTTATATTGTCTGGTATCTCGGCCGACGCCACGAACTTCTAATTCGTACTTGCTCAGCTAGAATCACAGAGGTAAGAGATTTAGTTGTTTCCCCCGTCAGCAACAGTGCAAGAACCTAAATTCCAAGTTGATCAAACGACTGTCTGCCTCACAGAAGCGTAAGATCAAACAAGTCCTTATGCATGAAGAATTGGGCGATAGAAAACCAACAAAATTTCTTCGGCATTTACATGGAGTCACTTTCCTTACAGATTTTATTCGGACTGTATGAGCAAGTTGTCTACCCACGTGTCTCCAAACTTGCATAGCAGCACAGGAGAGTAAGATGATACATAAAGATTTCACGGAACTCGTCGACCAGAGTAACGAAATCGTTCTAGTAACTGCGCAAGTAAGCGCGCAAGCAGTAAATACACCAGCGATGTCTCACACTGGATCAACTGCAGCTACTGATACGACCTTACACATACTATCGAAGACCGTAGCCGAACTTAGTTGACGACTTGAGACTATGAGTATGACGTCACTAAGGCAATCTCGTACACAAAC
The DNA here is from genome assembly GCA_907164705.1 of Parnassius apollo. NCBI lineage: Eukaryota > Metazoa > Arthropoda > Insecta > Lepidoptera > Papilionidae > Parnassius > Parnassius apollo. The sequence continues at coordinate 36,607 of CAJQZP010000396.1, forward strand.
AAGATTTTCCAGACAACGCTCTCGTTTTTTCGTTCACGTTCCAGACCCTTGGATCCAACAGATTCTTGGATCATCCATTTTGTTGGTATCATTACCGGTTCGGACACCGTGCGCATGTCTAGTCTTGCACTTTCAAGAAAGCGAAAAACTCCTAATGCAGCTACTAGTGTAGGTAAGCGATTGCCTAACCATTACTAGCGGCCTGTTCATAACAGATCGTACAACGAAAGTACAATATCTTATAAATACGGGTCCATACTCGAATCAAAACCGGCTATGAGTAACGTGCTGCAAATGGAACTATTATT
>CAJQZP010000397.1:2955000-3082500 GCA_907164705.1 Parnassius apollo
GACCGGGACGACTTCGGAAGACCCGTAATCCCCGCCTGAACCTATTTTCTGAAAAGGAAGAGGTTATCGCCCTTGTGTGTTACAACGTTGCGGAGATCACATACGTTGTTCCCGAACCCAACGTAGGCGTTATAGGAGGCCGGATCGAGAGAAGCCTCGATTCCCCCTTCTGTTTCTTAGTTGAACGTTTACACACCCATTTGGTTCCTTTTCAGGGACTGTCTCAAAAAAGTGTGACGACTTAGTTAGAGATGCAGGAGGTCGATGTATGCAGGACTACAGGTGGCACAGGACCATGTTTTGTGGCATTCCTTGAGGGAAGCCTTTGTTTAGCAATGGATTTATGGTGGGCTTTAATGATGAAAATGAAGATAAAACGTACATTATGTACGTTAAGTAAATAATGCATTACTCAAATATACAGAAAGGCACAGAGTACTGTAAGACAAAAGAAAATTAATATTAATAATATAAAATATTATCCTTTGTCTATTAGAATTATTATATTTTAATTTTGTATGTTCTGTGCTCTATACCGGATGACTTTTTTAGCGTGTGTAAAAAAATAGGGTGTAACATGTGAACGGAGTAAAAGCCTATGGCACTGACATTTTTCAAAAAATAAAAACAAACATTTTTAATTAAACGTTTGAAAAAAAATTTAACAATTACTTTGCCCTTGAGACTATGACCCTGCGAAATGACAAGGTCCAAGATACCCACTAAATATATTATTTTATTGCTGTTCGTAAAGTGGGGTGGATATGATTTTGAGTTTCGATAGATTTTAAATTATTTATTTATTTAATTCAAAATTTTTGTTTTTATTTTTTGTTAAACATCAATGCCATAGGCTTCTCCTCCGTCCACATGTAACACCCTATTTTTTCCAGACGGTATAAAAGTTCATCCATTATATTATAACTGACAAATAAGTTAAGAGGTTGTTTTGAATTTCATTATCTTAAGACACTATCAGAAATAGCTTTGTATATTTTGCGAATTTACATTGCGAAGGTGGCATAGCTTAAGTTACTTTGAAGCGCGGAATAACTAAATACAACCAAACAGACTTTGAAACGTGACTAAAACTTTTTCTAACAGTTTCAGACAATCTTTGATGTGTGCGTGATATTTACTCATAGTGATGCATACACAGAATACTCGGCTAATATCTGTATCAGCTTGTCGATAAATACAAGGACGAGGCTCTACATCTACTGCATTTTTAATGATTAAAGTTATCTCTCTGAAACTGAATCGGAGGCAAACACGTTTTACAATATTCTAAATTACCTTGCTGCTATTCAAAAACATCTGTTATTATGGGCGAAATAATAAGATATGTGTAAGACATGCAATTATAGTTGCAATACACATCAACATAGTTTTAAAATATGAAGGTCACTTACAGATGTGTTGTTTGACTTACTTCATCTTTACAAACTAGAGAATTGTTTATTAGTGGCTATACTGCTGCTTGATGCACTGGACTCACGCAATGTTTTTGCTTTTTTATCTAAACGACTAGAAAACTAAGAAAGACAAATAAAAGGAACAAATCTATTCATAACACATGTGAAATAAAGTGCCGAAAGCAATTTCTTGTTTCGTTCATTAAGCAAAGTTGATATAATGATGCATTAATCTCAGTGATCGCGACGATCACTGAATTGTGAGACTGAAACTTAACCATTGCTTTCGTCACATATCACGAAGTTAAAGTCTCTGCCACAGGGGACCAGACTTTACTTCGTGCTATGTGACGAACTTTTACACGTTATGTTAGCGTTTACACTTTCAACTCAAATTACAAAAATATTTTTAGTGTCTAGCAGATGATGACGACGCGATGTTAGATACGTATTTATCGCTTTGTCATAGATAGCCGCGTTTACCATAGATTAAAATTATTAATTTTTGTTGCGATCTACACAGTATGAACTTATAGTATCTTGAAGTCTTGCAATTGTATGCTTAGGTTGGGATTTAATTTTATTAAACATAGGATACCAAGCAGATGGTAGCGCCCAGCCATCTTTTCTATTGAAATTAGGATGTTTTCTTTTTATTTCAATAGCCTCGCGAATCATCCTTTTAAGCAAACGTTATTGTGTTCCTTAGCGAGGATTTGTGGTCTGTCAAATCTGATGTGTTGACGGGGGCAATCTGTATATATTCACAAACTGCAGACTTCCAGGAGCGTCTTTTCTGCACATCAGCTATATGTTCATTAACGCGAGTTTTAATAGATATTTTAGTTTCTGCTTCTTAAGAGAGACTACATTCACAATAAAGTTCGTACATTCCAGCATCTTGCAGAGGGACATTACATTTGACTGATGGTAAAAACTGACAAATCTTCTTCGGCGGCTGTAAGTATGTTTTAATTGATCTTTTAGTTTCTGCCTTCGTAAGAGAGACCACATTCACAATAAAGCTCGTACACTCCTGCATTTTGCAGAGGGACATTACATTTGACTGATGGTAAAAACTGATTTATCTTCTTTGGTGGCTTGAAGTATGTTTTAATGGAAGAGCGCTTCATAATGTAGCCAATCTCGTCAGTGACTCCTCTGACATATGGCAGTACAGCGGGTATCGACCAACATACACAACATACCCAACGGATTAGTAAGCTTAAGTGGCCATAAGCCTATATAGCTCAAAGAACCGACAACCGATGGGAAAATAACGACTTCTATTTGGAATAATTTACCACCGGCGATTTTTCCGAATCGATACGACCTCAGGAACTTCAAGAAAAGAGCTTACTCCTTTCTAAAGGGCCGGCAACGCACCTGCAATTCCCCTGGTGTTGCGGATGTTCATGGACACGTAGTATAGGCACTTATTATAGTAGTCACTTAACATCAGGTGAACCGTATGCTCGTTTGCCCCCTTTTTATAAAAAAATAAGGTTCTTGATTGGCAATCTCGTACCGGTAGGCGAAGCGTAGGGTGACCCCCCACTAGATGGAGTGACGATCCGGCCCATGTACCACGCAGGAAGTCGATAGATGCAGGTGGCTACAGACCATGCTTTGTGGCGTTCCTTGGGGGAGGCGTAAGTTCAGCAGTGGACCTGTGAAGAGCTGTAATGATGATGATAAAAAAGTAAAAACCAATTTCAAATTACTTTAATAACAAAATATTATTCGTATAATATTAATTATATGTCCGAGATGAACTTTATTATTCTATACACTGTCTTATCACCAACTTCAGTAGCTATTATGTAGAAATTATTTTATTCTTTTTAGTTATTTAAAGTCGACATTTACTATTTTTAAGAAGATTTATTTATATTTAGATTTAGTTTTCGAACAGTAATTATATTTCAGTAAATTTACAGAGGTTTAAAAAGTTAATTAGTATATTAACGACGCCTCAATGACCTTTTAAAACAAAGCACGTCTATTATGCAACAATGTTTTAATATCTAAAACCTCGCAACATGTACATTGTTCTTTCAACTTGCATCAAGCTGTAGGAAAGGGTAATTAACCACATAGTTAGTAATTTTGCACGTCTACGTTTTAATTCCCTCTAATGAGACTCATATAATTTAACTATGTTATATATTTATATTAAACAGCCAGCATTTTATTTTATTTTACTTGCTAATAAAATAGGTTTTTGTACCTGTTTAAAAATTTTAAAAAAATTGTAATAGAGAGACCTTTTATATTTTCTGGGAATTTGTTGTAATAGCGTATACATTTTCTCGTGATTGTGTATTACTGACTCTGTGCAGTCCAGTCACTACTATCATCATTACAGTCTTTTACAAGTCCACAGCTCAACATAGGAATAATTTTACTGTCATCCTAATTATTCTAAACGTATCCCATTGGGCATTGTATTTTGTTGGTAACAAATTACGCTGAGATGTTTCTAATAGATGTTTTCAAGAGGCGGCCGTCGGCAGGGAAATATAATTAACTTCACAAATCACGCCCTTGTTGTTTGGGGTATTGATACTAACAGTTTTGTAACAAAGAAAGGAAGAGATTATTGCTAAGGAACCTTCTTTTAATTATACCTCAGTTATTACGTGAAAAAGCTACTGCCTATATACATTCCACAGCTTTAATTACTGAGAGATTTTAGTACTAGCAATAAAGTATTCACCGCGCTACCCCAAAGCGTGTTGGTGGTATTTACACGTCTTTGATATATTTTTTTTATTTCTCAAACATGCAGGTTCCCTCACGATGTTTTTATTTACCACCGAGGACGTGGTACACCAGTTCTTGAAATTGCATTTAATAATTTCATTGGTGTCCGTTGAGTCGACACGGGATTTCTCGCATACTGTGAAATTCAATTCGACCGCTGAGTCTCTAAGCTACCATACGTTCTGGTTAACGTTTTTACTCGAATATTTTAGTAAATTTTATCACAATTTTAGTACCAAAATCTTTTTATGTTTAACTTTTATTAAACAAAGTGTAGAAGAGATCAGGATTGCTATTAGAATATTAATTACTGATTAAAACCTTAAATTATTGTTATTGATTTGCCCTGCCCTTAAATTACCACTGATTAACGGATTAAACTTAAAGCTTTACCATAAACTATTTTAATTGATAATATATTAATTCTTCTCCCTAAAAGTCCTCCTCAACACTACAGATAATGTCCTCATACGGTATTTTTCGCGGTGTTATGGCGAAATTAATACCTTTTTCTAAAACTTTTATTGTCACCACTCAGAGGACACACAAGAGCACACACTAAGGATTCATACCATTTTGTCAGTGAGATAAAAGACCTACATCTTACTGACAATGAAACCATGGTCAGTTTTGATGTTCAGTCTCTATTTACATGCCTACCTGTTGAAGACTGCATCTCAATTATAACTAGGAAACTAGAGGAAAATAACATGCCAGCAGAATATGCAGTATTACTAAGACATTGCCTTACATCTGGCTATCTATTGTGGAAGGAAGAGTTTTACAAGCAAGTAGATGGTGTGGCGATGGCTCACCTGTATCTCCCATTGTCGCCGATATATTCATGGAAGACTTTGAGGAGAAAGCCCTCCTTACTGCACCTGTTACACCAAGGATCTACAAGCGGTACGTAGACGATACTTTCACAATTTTACCATCAGACAAAGTAACTGCATTTTTAGAACATCTTAATTCCATAAACCCTAAAATTCAATTTACTATGGAGTTAGAGGCAAATAATTCCTTACCTTTCCTAGATGTGTTAGTCATCCGAAATCCTAATAACACCATTGGTCACACTGTGTATAGGAAAAACACCCATACAAACCGATATTTAAACGGTGAATCTCACCACCATCCTTCACAGTTAGCTACCGTGGGCAAATCTTTGTTACAGGATCTGTGACAGCAAACACCTGGCCGCCGAGCTTCAGCACGTCAAGCAAGTTCTGCACGACAACAAGCTTCGGGTCCCGCGCCTACGTCACAGTGACCGAGTGAAGCCGGCCACAGTCGAGCGTGTGCCTGCTGTACTACCATATGTCAGAGGTGTCACAGACAAGATTGGCTATATCTTGAAGCAAGCTTCTATTAGAACATTCTACAAGCCGCCGAAGAAGATTAGTCAGTTCCTACCATCCGTCAAGTGTCATATTCCTCTACAAGATGCAGGAGTGTACAAGCTTGATTGTGAATGTATGTATATAGGACAAACAAAAAGATCAATTAGAACCCGCGTAAAAGAACATATAGCTGATGTGAAGCATCAACGTTCCGGGAAGTCTGCAGTTTGTGATCATATCCTGGACGGCCCCAACCATTACATCAGATTTGATAGACCACAAATCCTCGCGAAAGAACACCGATTCCTACCAAGGATGATACGTGAGGCTATTGAAATTAAAAAACATCCTAATTTCAATAAAGAAGGAGGCTGGGTACTACCACCTGCTTGGGATCCTATAATCAATAAAATTAAAACTAAACCCAAGCATACCACTGCAAGACCTCAAGATATAGTAAGTTCATTTTGCATAGATCGTACCAAAAACAATAATTAAAAAAGCTGAAGGTACTCCGGCTTTAACAATGACATCGGGACGTCAGTCATCTCAGTCCCCCCGTGACCATGGGTGCTGGAAAGCGCCCGAAACGTCGGGAATTAAAAATAAAAGTAATTAAAAGCAAAAATAAACGCGATAAAATCCGTAAAAGTAGTTTTAATCATGTGTAGTGTTCGCGAAAATATAAGAAATCATTAAAGGTGGATGAATGACCAGACAGTGGCACTTATGGTAAAAGGAAGTTGTGACCCGTAGACACCTACACCTATCCTTGATTAACAATCAAAACGTATATACGTTGTTAACCCTGAGGATTACAAGAAATATATAAAAACGGGTATTCGTCTTAGCCGAGACATTCGTGTCACACTTTTATACATTGCAACCTTGCTAGTAAAGAAACTCAAAATTTCTACACTGAAGTATCTCGGGTTAAGGTCCTATATAAGCAACAATATACATACAGGACAGGATACAATGTGGATGCTTACATCTTGAAAGCATCTCTTAGTCGTCTATCAGGATTTAAAAACTAAAACTGGAACTGGTAATAGAGTGGCACCTACCTATCTACGATCCCAAATAGTGTATTATAAAAAAATATAGTTATTCTCTAAAAAAAATTGGTTGACCTTGCAGGCCATCCAACTTCCCGCTAATTTCAAATGCAAAGCGCTCCAAATTTCACCAAATTATGTTATGAAATCTCGAAGTTATGTTATAAAAACTTTTTTTTTTTCAAATTCTTTCTCCTTCGATATCTCACGAACGAATGAACAGATTTTTATTTTCCAAACGGCATTCGATGTCATTTTTTGATTTAAGAGCAGATTAGTTTTTGAAATCGATCGGTTAAGTTTAAAAATTATAAAAAAAATTGTGATATTTTTTATTTTTGAGTTTTCTCAAAATCTACTCGTGTGAATCACTTCATGTTATCACCAAATCTATTCCACATTGAAATCTTTATCATCATTTATCAATCGATCAAGACGTTTAAAAGTTATAAAAGGTTTATAATCTTACACACGCACCCACACATACATACATCTGTATAGACGTCCACGTCCACCATTAGTCAAAATAGCTTCCTGGGACCTCAAAACGTCGAGATCTGATGAAAACTCGATTTTATGAATTTCAGAATTAAATAAAAATATTGTTATAACTTGATCATCTTATAGTAAGATTTAATATCGGCGGTGAGTACCCTCTGGGACAATATTACATCTGAGAGTAGACTCATCTGCAATAAACATTAGAATATTTCTGTAGAGTCAAATAACGAAGAAAATATAATATTTATGTCTAGTTTATATTATAATAGAAGAAACATTTGCAAATTTAATATGATTTCTTTTGAAATGTATCTTAATATAACGTTTGTCATATTGATCATGGGTCGATGCTCAAAATTGTAAAGTTCCGAAGCTAGATGTAGATATTTTTAATAGAAGGGGGGACAAACAAGCATACCGCCCATGAACACTTTTTTATAGGATAAGGTGACAAACGAGCACACAGTCCACCTGATGGTAAGTGGTTGCTATGGCCCACCTTACACCTATCCTCGATTACGAATCAAAATGCAGATGAGTTCTCACCCGTAAGGACTAAGATAGAATGCCTATTTTCCAGTCAAAGGGGTTTCCGGTACTCTACACTCACCATACGAAACACAGCAGCATTAAGTTACTACTTTACGCTGGTATTCTGTGAGAGTGTGGTCCCTCCCCGGTCGTGCCGACCAATTCATGCTACTACTATACTACTATTATAACTGCAGAATGGCTCTACCACGTATAATAACAACACCACTGCAACACCAGGGGAATTGCACATGCTTTGCCGGCCTTATATAAAAAGGAGTAGGCTCTTTTCATGAAGGTCTCTAAGTATCGGTATCGGTCCGGAAAAATCTCTGGTTTTTATCGATTACACAAGGACCGCCAGTCGTCCAGTTGGTATGGACGGTATCGCGAGTTTTGTCGCGATGTGCGATGGTGAAATTATGTGGCTGGAATTAGTCCGAACAATTCCTCAGACCACTCCCTGTGGTAAATATACGCAAAGAGAAGCAACATCTCTTAGCAGTGCCAGTGAGTCAAGCTGATCAGAAAGAGCTCGGTCGCTGACGATTCGAAAGGCTCTGCGCGATCAAATGGAAGGAGCCCCAGCCCAGAGATGGGAACAGTATTTTATGTGCGGCCGAACCTGCGCCTTATAAAGTTGCATACAGTTGTTGATATAGTTAACTAATTACCTATTTCGTCCCATACCGGAATTTTAATCTTTATACGATCAGCAGTTGCGCACGATCACTAGACTAACAAAGCCACGCTCTCGCAGAGTACTACTCGTAGCGTATTGTCAGCTCAACACTTGTCATTTACATTCCATAAAAATTATACATAGGTACGAGAAACTTGAACGTAGTTTCGTTTCTAATTTTTTCCTTTGGAAAATTAAGTTCCTGAAAGAAAGATATGCCTAATTACATGGCAGATAAATAATATTTGATTCAATATATTATATTATACTACAAACAGGCACAAGTATTATTATTACTTAATAGGATGGTCCCAACCTCTGTTTACAATTACAAACCACTGTGTTGTGAAATAAATATATTTTGATTTAAAAAAAACTTATTTAATGAAAATCTAAATAATATTTATTACAAGTAATTCTTAATACACGTATCTTTATTCATATTTAAACAATTTCACGCTATTTTTTTACGACAATTACCTTTAAATATGAAAACTGAGTGTTTCCCAAATCCAATCCACTTCACATTATTATTTTACGATAATAATAACTTATATGTGAGAACGGGGTGTTTCCTAGCAGCTGTTGAATACCTAAGTAGCTAATTTTTTATTGAAGTTATGGTGAAAAACGAGCGGACAAAGTTATGATAAATGGATGTTGTGGCCCATAGACACCTATATCTGTTCTTGATTAACAATCAAAATGTAGATGTATCGTCAAAATGGTGTCAGTTTCAGCCGAATCATTCGTGTTGCAACTACTATACGCTACAATCTGGCTATTAATCTAGCTCTAAAATTCTACAATGCAACACAGTTTACACACAGTATTTCGGGTTAAATTCTATTCTAGGAACAATACACATTCGACAAATACAGCTTATTAAAATGTGCATGCTAACGACGCACGACTACGAATGGGTTGTATTGATCGCAAGGACATGCAGAGAATGTTTCTGGTCGCGGTGATCATTCACCATCAGGATAGCCGCTTGCAACCAACTTAAAAGGCTGATGAATTGTCACGTTCGAGAACTGGGATAGGGAACTCATCAAACAGGAACTACACAATCCGATATCCTATATATAGACTGATATCTTACCTACAAGCCCAAACTGTGTCTTTTTGGAAGGTTTAATATTTATATAGTTATTATATAAAAAAAACGTGACAAACGCGTACACAGTTCACCTGATGGTGACTGGTTGTTTTGGCTCGTAAACAACGATTTTCGATTAAAAATCAAAATGCGGATGAGTTTACATTTCTAAGGACTTAATTAGAAGGCCTTGTTTCCAGTAAAAGGTACTTTGGTTTAGCTATACTCATCATACGTATCTCAGCAGCATTAAGCTGCTATTTTGCGCTGGTATTCTGTCCTTTCCTGGTTTCAGCGTTGTCCTTTCCGGGTCGAACCGCCCCATTTATGCTACAATCATAATAAATTTGCAGTTTGGCTCCACCAAGACTAAATACGAAAATATTTGTACGTGTGCGCGTGCGTACGTGTGTATGTGCATGTGCCTGTGCGCGTGCGTGCGCGTGTGCGTTTGTGTGAACGAGTAAAAACTCAATTTTGAAAAACCTTCATATATATATACAAATAAATAAAATTGAAGTATCTGTTTGTAATATAAAAATTACTGCTTGTTACTAAATGCATATGAAAGTTTAATTACGGTATTTATAACAAAGAAAAGTCACACAAAAAGTCTATCTGTCTGTTTTTTCCGGCTAATCGCCCAAATGGGTGGACTGATTAGTGGTATATTAAGGACAGTTACTGGCAGATATATGTTATTTAGGCTTCTGTTATTGTGGACAAGAAATTAGGTTCGGGAAAAAATTATAACCCATTAAATCCATCGTAACAAATTCCACGCCAACTAAGTAGCGGGGGACATCTAGTTACGAAATATTTATTAAAATATGTTTAATTCTACATACGTATTGAATTACTATTGATATTTGCTAAAACTTTGTTTAATCTGTTCGGTAGACGATAACACGAATGGTTTTGCAAATAATTTACTACCTCAACAGCAATGTTCTGGACCCAGCTTGCGATTTGATACTACAATCTGATTCGCTTCGCCACACTAAACTAGCACATAACATCGACGTTACAGCAGCCGAGATTCGATATCGTGTTTCGTAGCTGTTGAAATGTATATTAATACGATTAAAGCTAATAAATAAGCTACTGTACTTACTAAATGTTTATGTGTACTGCGTTTTAAAATGAATTGATAACATTAAATAATGTTAGTAAGTGATGAAACATCTCTTTATGACGCCAACAGCAATAAAATATACAAAAATTTCTTTATTACTAATCTTCTCTAACCACTTTTTAGTTATTCCACTCTTTAGTCTGAAAGGTGTTATAAGAAGTGCCAGGGACACTTTCGAACACACAGTGTCTTCCTAATAAAAACTAAATAAAAAACTGCGGTCTGCGGTCTGCAACTATGACAATTATTTATCCTATAAGGCAATTTATAGAAGGAACCTGTTGAGCAGTGTGTAATGTGGGATAGGTGCCAATGAAGGACACGTGTTTGGGTACAAAAACTTTAATTATACTGCTCACTTATTTTACCTTAGAACTAATATTATCGTGAGAGCTACACGATACTACACCTACTACACTACAAAAAATATAAAAATGAATACAAACAGTTTTTTTTTTAACACAATCTTATAAATTATTTCGCCCCATAGTAATATCGAGGTCACAATAGTAATTGATACGACGTATCATGCATAGAACATACTTATTTGACTCAAATTTGAACAGTTAAGAAATTCGCAAATTCGTATATATATATATATATACTAATATAATACTACTAATATAAAAAGAATTAATGAGGAAAGAGTGAAAATATATGTTGCAGAAGTGAAAAAGAGAGTCGGAAAAGGACGTCCTGGGCGAAATTTTATCGACCAAATTTCCGATTTATTAAAAATGGGCCAAACTAAGAGTACCCTTAACCGACGAGCATGTATGCGTATGTATATGGATGTGGAAGAGGCGAGAGAGTTGTGTTAGGATCGTGCTAAATGGAAGTCTGTACTCTCTGCCTACCCCTCTGGATGACAGGCGTGAGTGTTCAGTTATTATATATACATTATACATTGTTATTAGGGAGACACTACTGTCTATCTCCCGGTTTGCTTCCGTCTGTCGTCTGTTACGAAACGTGTAGCGGATATTCTAACACCGGCACTACATAGTTTTTTCACTTCAGTTTTAGAAAAAAATTAAACAAAGACATGCATACATTATTTGTCTATGGGAGCACCAGACAGCCCCCATAACAAAAACCCTGTGGTTCCCGTTAACTGCGTTATCAGAATCAGTATCCAAGCGTATAGAATTTTTTTTTCAAAAAAACACATTCAAAAAAAATTAATTTTAATGGAAAAAAATTTAATTTAAAAATTATATGTGGTTTTATTTCCTCTAATTCACACGAGTATCGGTAATGCGGGTCTTTGACAATTCTCTTACCCCTCGGCCAATGCAGAGATAATAAAAACACGCACAATTTGCAAATTATTTTTTTTCCTTAAAATTAATTTTTTTAAATGTTTTTTTTTTTTGAAAAAAAAATATTATTTCTATACGCTTGGATAGTGATTATGATAACGCACTTAATGGGAACCACAGGGTTTTGGTTACATGTTGTATATAATATATAGTATCATAGCCGTTTTTGGCAATCTACGTATCGCATAAGGTTACGTTGATTGACAAAAGTGACTTAGGGTCAATTCACACAGAAAAGTGACGCGACGCGACGATGCTTGAAGATGCTAGTTGTCTCGTCGCCGCGAGACGCATCGCCACGTCACGAGGCGCATCGTGAAGTCGCTGGTAGCGCACCGTTCTTGCACACTATGCCTACCGACTGGGATATGTTGCGCAGCGTCGTGGCGTATACGGAATCTATACCTTCACGCAACGCTTATGACGTCAGAGACCGTGTTGCCGTCGGGTATATTTTTAAATCCAGAAAGCGAAAATCTTTTCATTAGAGCGTACCTTTATCTAACATTTGTAACGTCACTGGTGCGTGTTGAAATCGGGAATACATTTAGGCTTAGGTCACGCCCGCGCAGTTATTTTAAAACATACCTTATCGCAACAAAGCAATCGCTGTATACTCTTTTATCACGTTACTATTTCAATCGTTCTTTCCTTTTCGCCCTCTGGCTGACGAAATATTTCGTTTGTTGCATCATTTTTTACCACGTGCGAGTTAGTACTGTTAAACTCTGTGATTTCCAGTGTTTTTAATTTAAAAAAATAGGAAATATAGTGCATAGCATAGTGTGAAGTATATTATCGAGCGATAACTATATAGTTTGTGATTCTCTTAGTGTAAAAAATGTGTAAAATGATAGATAAAGCCGGTTTAGAGGGCTTTATAACTGAACATTGTGGATTTATTGAGAAATTTGATTTTGATTCGTGTGAAAAGTACTTCATGCAATTTAGACTGAAAGTTTATCGACGAGTTTGTTAATTTTTTTCAAGTATGCGAAAACGAACTGGATAGTTCGAAAGTCATATCCTTCGTTGAAGCGCTTCTTGTTTCGAAAAACTTATACATGTCGACATTCATCGTTCAATAAAAAATCTGATAAGTCGTCTCGTGGATAAAACTGTAAGGCTAAAATAGACTTTGTTATCAAAAAAGTCAACAAGGACACTATTCGAAACGATAAACTATTGTTGAAAGCATATAATGTGTTAGTGACCATAGTTTTTGAACACTCTCATCGCGTTTATATTGCCGAAGCTTTGAATTTACTAAAATGCAACCAGGAAACCGAAGAAAGGTTTAAAAAATATTTCAACAGTGGGATGACACCTTGTGCAGCAATAAATTACAATGAATTGAACATACTGGACTCTTTTCAAGATACTGCTGTAAATGGAATAGAGATGCTGTCGAATTCTCAAATAAATCCTTCTGAAAATCATGTGTACTACATGTATAATAAATGGCGTGCTGAAAAATATGGTGACCGTAATGAATGCAACTCCCCGAAATCATGCAAGGGAAAATTGAGAGTTTAAATGAGAAAGGCTACACGATACTGTTGAAACAAAATCCCAGGATTATTTTCATAATTACGCCTATAATGAAACGGGTCTTTCTATCTACTGCGTATGAGAATATGATATTTGTAGACACAACATCATCGTGTGACCAGACCAGTTCTGCAATTACTCGAAATATTAAAAATATTTCTAAAGTCAACAATAATGAGTACAGTGTAGAATCAGAGACAAATTCAAATACTTTTTACACTGTCAGAGCCGATTTAGCTGTTTGCGACTGTGATGCTGGAAAATGTGGAAGATTTTGCAAGCAACTATGTAGCATTAAGCAAAAATTTGGGGTTATATTTCCGAATTCTCCTCGGCTGTCTATTCATGATAGAATATCACTAGCAAGAATTGCGATGGGGGATGAGATAAATGAAAATTTTTATATGAATATGGAGCTGAGATTGGATCAAACACCAAACAATGATTTGGACTCGATAGTACCACAGTGCTCTTCCTCCAACACATAAGAGCTGACACAGGATGCGGATAATTCTTCGTCATACTCACAACAGGTTGCTGTAGAATTTCCGCACCAGTATAATAATGCACTTGCTGAATTTAAGTCTGAAGTAAAACGCTTCACTGCGTTATTTGAAACGAACCCCACTGTCCACAATCTAAGAGCACTAGCGAAATTCACAAAAATTATTAAAAAAATAAATACGTCAGAGCAAGGAGAAAACTTCATTTTACGTCAGATAATAACAAGGCGTGTACCAAGAAAAATTAATGTTCAAAGCACAGCCATAAGTAGACGTAAAGACAGGGGATTAGGAAAGATGAAGTCTAGGATTCAAGCTGGGCGGCCGTCTAACACAGAACGCAAAACTAAACGAAAGCATGACTTAGGACAAAATATTAAAATGAATGTTCATAACGCGCGCTAAATTCTTATTTTTCCTTTTTTAGTTCATGCCAATTGTATTTCTGTACTAAGTTCATTTCCTTTTGTAATAAACGTTTTTATCCACTTATGTTCTTGTATAATTTATTTCAATCCTAACATAGAAATAACCATCCCTTTGTCTGTCTCTATATTCGTTGAGACACTGGAACGGGTATAGATTATAGTATAGCAAAATGTAGTGTCCTAGATGAAAGTATACCCCGGAAAATTGTTGCGGACGGGTATACTTTGAACTCCTTAATACGGCTGCATATATTTTTATTGTATATTCGAACTCAACACTATTGAGCGTTGTGTAAAGGTAGGTGACATTTTAGAATTATCTCAATAAAATGAGTATCTTTTTGTGTAGTAAATAAAGTTATATTTTGTATCACTATCACAAAAATTGCACGCCGTGCTACGTCGCGTCACTTCTCGGTGTGAACTGATCCTAAGCTTAACAAATATTATTTAGCGAATTTTTGTTAACTCAAAACGAAAGTTTATTAGTGAGTAACACACAGCAACAATTATGCAAATATGAAGTGGATCACTACTAGAAAACTTGTCTAAATTTATACAAAAACATTGTTGTTGCTTTTTACAAAATGTATTTAGAAGTAGCTTTAAAATATTACATAGTATTATTTGTATAAAACCGCAAAATTATTTTTATAATAAATAATTTAAAAATAATAAAAAAATTTAAAGTATAGCCATGAAGTAAATATTTATTTTTGTCAGAAGAAAAACATTTGATTATAACAAATCATAAAATCGCGGTTTACGAAAGGTTATTCACCCTAAATTACACTACCTATTCCGATCACTGATCATTAAATATTTGACATCATCAATCATCAATTGCGTGCGACGAAATTGACGCAACATCAATACAGCTGGTATTGAAGAAACGATTGAGTGGAGCCAAGGCTAAAAGTATTTTCTAGAGATCTGTCAGCCGGAAAGATCCAACTGCCGAAGTTGAAGACTGAATGTGTTAGCATTCCGGGACACCTGAAATTATTTTCTTTTTTTCTTTCTGAAGTTTTTGTCACTAAATACTAATAAATCTTTCATAGCTATATGTTTTTGATGCTTTTCCAATATAATGCGGGTTGATAGACGATCGTAGTGCTAGACGTCTCCCACCTATTACGCTGCTGTCCGTCGCATTTCTGAGTGCTTTACGTCAAGCGTAAGTCAGTTGGTTACACCGCCGTCAATTCCCGCAACAGGAATGACTCACGTCCAGCAGTGAACTTTTAAGTGCTTAGAAAGAAGTAGCAGCAGGAATATTTTTCCGATGTTGTAATCTGTAGATTTATACGCATCTGAGTAATTACTTAACGTAAGGAAATAGTTCTTACCTTTCCTTTGTTGCCTTTTCTTTTCATTGATGACAATAAAGTGAATTAATAATTCACTATTGAATAAAGGTCTTCAATCCTCAAAGATGTTTGCGTTGCGTACTAGTCTTAAAGAGCGGACTGCTGCATATTTTATATTAATTATTTACTCATAGTAAATATTATGCTTCTGTAATGTAAAGTATGCGGCCTAAATACCAAACAATTTTGAAGAATTCCGCTCGTACCGAACGCATATACTGATATTTAGCGATGGTGTTTTTATGAAAATATTTGTACATATCGTTCGTTGTTTTACTACTACAATGTAATATTTTTAATACTATAGCCATAAATTCGTGTATTTTCGTATCCAATGCTATGAAAAAAACTATAAAATTTAATTTGCATTTGATTTATGTGATTTGGCTAGAGAGTTACAATTTTATTTACCATTACAGCCTATTAAAAACCACTGCTAAACATAGGCTTCCCCCCAAAAATTGCTTAATAAGTATATTTGGTATAGCTGCCAAGCTCATCAGGCAGATTGGCAACCACAGCTTTTTATTTTTAGTCGTTATAAGGAAGACGCTATTGTCCATATCCTGATTTATTTCCCTCTGTCGCCTTTTACGACACCCACGGGATAATATGATGAGGATCTACTTGAGTGCCCGACTTGATTATATTGTTTACCAACTATTTAGACTAATCGTTAACTCAAAAGCGATTGAAATCAACCCAAAAATGTTGACAAATTCGAAGAGCAGTGATAAAGAGCGTAGCTACGCCACTGCTAAGTCGCGGGTTTGAATCCTACACGATACAAGAGAAAATTCTAGAGTTGGTAGTTCTAGTGGGATACTCTTAAATATTCTTCAGTCGTTGGTGATATTTTCACCGTGTTTTTAAAATTAAATATAAAAAGAAAACTACAATTGTCACTTGAACATTTAAGATATCCTCTAAAAAAGTTTGTCCCACGCTTCAAGTTCTGGAAACTTGTAGAGATTTCATCATAATCAATATCATTACAGCCCGTCACAAGTCAACTGCTGAACATAGTCATCCCTTAAGGGATGCAGCTAAGTGCGGTCCTGAGCTATCTGCAGCCGTCGGCTTTCCGCATTTATTTACAGCTTGTCACTCCGTCTTGTGGCAGGTCACCCTACAATTTAGTTACCCTGACGAGGTTACCACTTAAAACCTATGAAGGCATTTAAAATTCACAAATTAAATAAAGTGCAAATGTTTTTTTCGTGGTGAACCATGCAGCATGTATGACAGGGTTGCAACAGGAAATTTCTGCAAATTCAGGAAAGAACCATGCTCTCACAAAATATCAGCATAAAAATAACAGCTCAATGCTGCTGTGTATCATATAGTTAATGTAGAGAACCGAAGACCAGTTAAAAGCACTGGAACCGAGAGACCCGTCTAAGTCCTCAGCGTCAGCATCAGCCTCAGGTCATCAGATAAAGATAAATGTTTATAAGCCACTGCATTCACTTTCTATTAAATGACACAGTACACTTGATTGTTTTTTTTTTCGAATGAGTAATACCCCATACTCATAGTATGAGTACGGTGTTTTACTCAGACTTTAACAGAGCTAGTATGAAAATACAGACTATAGAAAGTTATGCATTTTCATACTAGCTCTGTTATGTAATACTTATCCAGAATGATAATGGAATTCGTTTCCTAGAACGCTACAGTCGAACGTTGAGCCGTTGCGCTATCTAACTGTTAAGATAATATACCCTATTCATAATTGCTGCTACCTATGGAGAGAACAACAATAGTATGCACGTTGTGTTATTGTCGGCAGCGTGTTTCCTGGTAGTGGTGGCAGTGACGTTGGATTGTGTGAAACTGCACGTTATTATCGATTGGTGGATAACGCTTTCAGGCTGGGTAATACACATTATATTGTTTTTTTTTATACAGTTGCTCAAAAAGTGGCGTATTGCAGAGACGTATAGCCACAGAACACTATTACTCCTATCGGAGAAGAACGACAACTTCATACAAAATTTAAGAAATGAGATATATAACCACTAGCGCCATCTATCGTCAGCCTCCTGCACTTCTCGTGTGGCGGGAAAATTTGAATGTGGTCTTTTTTGTTTTTTTTATTTGAGGTATTTTTGGGTTTCCTATCCCAGCGCTAAATAAAAGAACAAAAATTACAAAATTTCTATTTATTTATTCAAAATAAAAATACAAATTGAAATAAAAAACATACATAACTTAAGAAACAATTTCTCCAGCAGCTTAGTTCTTTCTATAAAGACATTTGATGGGTTTAAACATGAAAAGAAAATCAATAATGATTACAACATTTCAATTACTTAAGTAAACAATGATAAAGAATTGAAATAAGATTTACAATCATGGATGAATTGATAATATGCACAATGATTGTCTACAATAACCAAAATATCAATATTTTAATCTAAAACAAGTTAATTAATAAATAAGCTCCTACACACAAGTGCAAAGTGCAACATTCACAAATAATAATTGTGTTTTGATAATATTTGGTTGTCTATCTATTTCCCTGAATTGACACTAAAAATTTTGTCTCTATATTATATGCAATATATTAAGTATTGAATGCAGCTTATAAATAGAATAATTTTAATTCAAAATTATAAAACATATTAAATATTAGATTACAAAAATATTCCTTATTTCATTTTAAAAAATTTCATATAGATATACATACTTTCTTTTTCAGGTTCAACATTATGTGTTATGCTTTGATGTTTGTTCTTCAGTGGATATAATGTTGTCCTTTTTGAAGATCCTGCTTGTGGTTTTGCAGCAATAATTTGCGAGGGACCAGCTTGTGATTCCACAAAATAAAATGGGAATACACTTTGTTAGTCTGGAAATAAATAAAAACTGAAATAAATTATAGTAATGATTTCTTATATTTACGCGAACACTATACATGATTAAAACTACTTTTACGGATTTTATCGACTTACTTTTTTTTAACTTTTATTTTTAATACTATTAAAAATAAAAGTAAATAAAAAGTAAAAATAAACGCGATAAAATCCGTAAAACTAATTTTAATCATAAATTATAGTATCATAAAATTATTATATAAAATAAAATTAACATTATATTCATTGACATTACTTTCATAGTAAATCAGTCCCTACTCATGGCACTACATTACCCTTCTACCAATACAAAATAAATGAATGGATCTTGTTCATCCAACTTGCTCTATAATACGCCCACTATTACAATTAATATAACAAAATAAGATAGTAAATACAATAACTATGTGAAAAGAAATCTTGTGTTTATCTAATGTTTGAGAACCATTTGATGCATGTATTTCTACTGTGTTGTACAAGTTGTGCCTTTAAATTTGATAGGTTTAGGACGAAATGTAATTATTCATATATTGTGATGCCGGAACTTTCTTAAGGTTTGTTGTTGATTTAAAATAAAATTTGATTGTTAAAAATAATATGCAGTGTGTTGCACTTTTAATAATGTAAGGAAAGGCTTGTGCTAACTTTATAGACTTCAATCCTTTGGATGCTTTGTCCGATCCAATTATTATAAATTAGTTGAAAGAATTAACAGGATTCAAACTACTGTATGTGGTCTGTCCATCTATGTTAGATCCAGATGATGGTCATATGAATAATCATCATCTTCTTTACAGTCTATCAAAGTCCACTCCTGAATATAGTAATCCCCATATAAAATATCTGAGTAATCCTTAAAGAAAACTATATACATACCATATTACCATATACATTATACACTTTACTTACATCACATGGGACTGCAGTGCTTAAGAGCTTTTTCTTGGTTGCATCATTAAATTAACCATCATGAAAATGTTTTTCACACAGCATTCTGGGCTTATTATGTAGCTTTGGAAAGCTAAAGTAGTATACTGTTCTTGGGAAGGAATATAATATTTCGCCCATAATTTACAACTGAAAACAAAAGATATAATTATTAAATACAAATATTATCAAAGTAGGTTAAAAACAAATTAATGGTTTACAAACCAATAATTTGTTTTTAAATGGTAAAAGAGAAACAATAAGTTGGACAAGAGATTTACTTTAAGGTTAGAACTTATTAAATAGTGTATATGTATATCGTATACGTACCGCAAAATATACTTTACTGCGAATTTCGGAAACCTAAATAATTTAACGTTGTCAATGGTTGGTATGCTGTTGCACTTAGAACACTTTTTCTATTTTCTTTATCCGCCATTGCAGCGTAGTTTTTAAGAGTCACTATTTCGTATTTCACTACGATTCATTGACTAACACATTGCACATCATATAAATGAAGGACATTAATCTCAACTCAACATCGTAAACTTGCAAAATCTTAGTAAAAGACACAAGCAAAACAAACATAACAACCAATCATGAACAACAATAATTTATACGGCGACGCCATATTATGAGAAAAGAGAAATATATACTCATTTAGGTATTTGGTGTTACCAGTAAAAAATATAATTTTCTACTCATTGAAAATCAAAAACAAAAAAGAAAACATTTATTTTTCTTTTACTGTCAAGGATATGCTAATATAATAATGTAGAAAAATACGACAGGCATAGTTATCTTCCTATTGATTATTATTTCTGTATTCAAAATTTTTGGGTGTAATTTATCTTTAGCAAAATCTTACTAATTATGAAACAAGACATTTATCTGACAAATGGCAATAATAAAATTCAGCCCCCGTAGGTATTTCATTCTGTCCATACAGAGTTGACCGGGCCTGCGTATAGCGTTCGGGATGTGGGCTATTACATACTTGAGCTTTTTCTTTACCTTTTCCGAACTCGTGCGTTCTCTTTCCCAACTGTCAAAATAATGTCTATTAAAAAGAAAAAACCAACCACGAAGTTTTTACTAAAAAAATCATAGAAGTTTTTATAATTCATGCAAATATTTCTAAAAAGAAGCTACTAATTTGTTTCAATATCAGATTTAATGATTTGTTTCAATGAGTTAGGTTAGGTTTCATTTCATTTCATCTCATTAAATTTCATTTTCATTTCATATCAATAAAAAAATTTTACTGAAGACTTGGCTGTATGAGCATAGTTCCCTTTGCCTACCCAGAATGGGCTGAGAAAACAAAAAAAATCTCTGCTTATATTCTTTTACGGTTGGCGCCACTTTCCAAAAATGTTTTTTTGTGAGTTTAGTTGTTTGTTGCACAAAATGAGTAATTTCGACGATATATAATTTGAATTAACACCACCGGAACTCAGTAAAATTGCATAAAATGCTTCGGAGAACATTTTACCGGAAAATTCAAAAAGTCGCTACATCATGCAACGCAAGTCATGGGCTGCGGTAGTCACTTAATATCAGGTGAACTGTATGCTCGTTTGCACTCTTTTCTATAAAAAATACCTGAAACCTGATGTATCAGAAGGGCACTTAAAATTTAAAATTATTCTATATTTAGGGATCCAAACTGCAGAACCTACACAAACTTTGCTAGAAGTCTTAAGCGTCTGTGTACATAAGGATCCAGTCTTGTCAATTTTTTTAGATGAATTTTTTAATTTACTGTCAGGATAAATAGTTTTTTGTCAAGTCCAAGATCAAGGGTGACATTTGGATTAAAAAAGTACCGCATCGTAGGGAGTGGAGAAAAGTTAGTTGTTTGTTTTGGAAAATTGGAGATTGAATATTTACAAACTTTATACAGATTTTTAAAAGACATGCTATATCTTTATGTCACCAGTATGGGTAAATTGAAATTGCTGATGAGTGAGTGAGTGTAGTATATGAAACAGCGGATGGTTATGAAGAAAATACTTTTTAAACCAGAATTTGTCTGATATACTACCTGAGAAGAAAGGGAGGACTCTCACCACACTTGACTTGGAGAGCATAAGTGGGGGTAGATTTCATTCCTCCTGTTATAGAGAACGAATCAAGAGAAGAATGCGAAGGCATTTTACTTAAATTTAATTCAAAGTTTTAAGCGCATTCTTGTTACATGGTTTCCGCAAGAAGGAAGCATAGTTGAAATGGCTTCGTATCAAAGTATTATATAAGAGCTTTTACCTAGACAGTAAGAGTGAGGTCTCCGCCAAGCTCCTGATATATCGCGAATGACATTTAGATTTTTTTGCATTTGAAAGCTATGTAGGATAAGTGAAGGATTTCAGACAATTTATTATCTGGCATAACACCGAGGAATTTGTCATGGGTCACATTGGGAATCAATGAGTATCCAAAAGAGATTGATACTTCTGGGACATACGACGAATTTATTGCTTGATTGAGAAAAAAGCAAACAGTTTTGCAGAAAATGTTATGTTGGCATACTTCTCCGAACAATCAGCAAAATTCAAACGTTCTACGTTATGCTCGAGGTTTTCGATGATAAAAAGTATGCTGAAAATAAGGAACAACGTGGATATAAATGAATATCCAAAACTAAATGCTTTCTTAAAACGACAATCAGAAAAAGTCGAAAATATTAACATCGAATGAAGTGGAAAGGTTATTGAACGAAGCTCCCAATGATCGTTATTTAGCCACAAGGGTGATTTATTAATTAATACTTATATTTTTCTCTAGTAGTCACTTTACGAAATCGCAAAATGCAGTCAATATATTATTTAAAAAAAATTAATCAAATTCCTATTTTTTTGGCATTGTTGGAGCTTGCCACAGAGAAGAGTTAGCCAATATTACTTTAAAAGATATCGAAGCCCATGGAAAAATGCTACTAATCAAGATTCAGAATACAAAAAATAAGATACCGAGAATCTTTGTTGTTGAATGAGATTTTCTTATAATAGTGCAAAAATATATGAATTAGCGGTCCCAAAAAGCAAAAACCGACCGTTTTTTACAAAATTATCAAAATGGAAGGGTACAGCTCAAGCAATCGTTTCCCCACTCTTCTATAAAAAAATCTTTATTATACTTTTTCAGCGCTTAAAATTCCAGTGCTGAACTGTTTGGCCTCTTTTGCTTTGGGGAAGATTTTCCATCATCACTTTGCCTAACAGTTAGATTAAAGACCGCGGTAACATTTTTAAAACATTTTACAATACTCCCCATCGCAAATCTGGATATATCACGTTTGGCGTATACGATATTAAAATCCAAGTCCAGGCATTCATATCATTTGAATAATCATTCAATTTGAAGGTAACCTTTTTCATTAGAATGCTTTTTGCATGTGTCTTGATATTATGCAAAGGTAACTCAGCGATATAACAGAGAATGCTAAGGGATCAAATAATTAAATATTTAATTAAAAAAAATTCAAAAAACTAAAAATAATAAAATAATTTTCACTTAATAGCTTGTAAAGTTGGTGCTTAGTCATATGTACCGTAGAATGAAAGCCCTAAAATGAAAACCTAATATATTCTCAAAAGGTATGTAATTCGATGTTTATATAAACCTTTTTACTTTGATAACGTAAATATTGAAGTACTCAATAACTGTTACCAATTTTTGCCGCCGAGCATCGGCGCCTGAACAAACTGTGATCCCGTCTAAAGAGTACAGAGAACCAGTATAATTACAGGCTGTGGCATTCTGTCATTATCTGCATATGTCCGCGAACTGCAGTAACGAATTATCGTCAATTGGACTGTAAGGTTGTGTGTCGTTATAGCTTTATAAAAAAAACTCACATAAGAAGCAAAACATATTAACCAATGAAATATAGTATTAATATAGCTGAGTATATTTTTATCAGTTCAAATAAGTAGTAATAACGTTTGTATATAATAAATGTGCCTGACTCGCAGGTGCTTATGATAAATATTCTGAAAGGTAATAAAAGCAAAGGTTACTTGTTTCCGTATTACAAATAGGAATATAAAAGAAAGTTAAAACCCGTATAAGGAAGCAATAGCGCAATATTCTACTTTGTTTACACATGAGAAAGAAATAGGAGAAGAAATGAATGAGCGACAAATTCATAAACTAATACCATCTTCAAGAACCAAAAAAAAATTACATTCTAAGGGTGAGACATATTACAAGAGCATTGTAAATAATCTGTTTAGTTCATTATTCTTAAAGCCGGCTTTCTATTAAAAGTTAATTTTGTACTATTTTGAATGAATTAAGGAATATAGCAATTTTAATGTCGTCTCAATAGTTACATTAAATAATTTATTACTTATTCTCCGAATATTATATGGAGACTCTTAAAAAGTTATTCAAATCGGTTCACAATTGAGGAAGATATCGCGTAACACACCCAAAAAACATACAGTCGAGTCGAGTCGTAAGAGGCGTAGTAGCTGAGGGGTCTATGCACTCGCTGTAGCAGCCAGGGTTGTTCTGTGCTGGCACCAATTTTATTGAAAATTGTAATTCTATATTCCACGTGTTCGGTGATAAAGCAAAAAAAATAAAGTAAAGAGAAAAATCGCAAAGAAAGTTGCATCACTGAGAAATAAAAAAGTATTTCGAAGATTTCTTAATTTCACCAACACGCATTGGAGCAATAATTTACAAAGTCAATTGAGAATATTTATGTTATCTGCCTGCATTTGCAAAATCCTTAAATTTTTAAATGATAACCATCAGTGAATTGAAATTTTAACACACTGCTATAACCATAGCTCTATTTCGCACCAAATATGTTGAATCTAATACCGGAAGCTTATTCAATTGGACTCCATTTGAGCTAGTGAACGAAAACACAGTCGATTACACAAAACAATTCACAATTCTCTTAGTTTCCTTTACAGCATTGAATAAATAGTAGTTGAATAAAATGAACTATGTCTAATTTTAACTAACAGAACTTATATTCATTTTTGTATATTGTTATATTATATAATAGCTGTATCCGCGACTTCGTTCGCGTGGAATTAGGACTTTCTTTATGTAAAATGATAATGATTTAATTGTTCTTTTAACTATTGTAAATACTAAAGAAAGATACTAATCTAGATAAAATTATTCAGATACTCAGTCAATCAGACAAACAAACTAACAAGAAAATGGACGAGCCCACAAACGTGCCAACGGACGGGCCCAAAACAAACGAAGAAGCGAACCGTGAAATAATTATAGTATTATAGTATAAGTAAACAACCAAATAACTACAAAAAATAATCCACAATTCTACTTCTCCCAAATGTATTTATCCAAATATTGGTTCCCATACAACCGAAAGAGATTGCACTTAATAAGCTAACTCTATCATCAATTATTGCTATTACGACATGCTGCACCTTATTTCCATCAATATTATAGAAAAAACAGCTAAGTGCGTGTCGACCCATACATAATATAGGTTTCCGTAGTTGTCCGTCGCAATACGTGAACTTATATTGGGCTTGGTTGATAGTATCAGCATGTTGAGTTCGCAGTTTTACCGCTCTAATGACTTAAAATAGGCCCCAAATTAGACTACGACAATTGAAAGACTTATTTTCCAAGCAGGCTTATAGGGATTGGTACTCAAAAAAGATTATAAAAAGAATTAAATTCCGCCAATTCCGTACAAAAATGATCATAGTTCACTTTCCATCTATTAGTTCGCGGCCGTGCAACCCTAAAATATACATGACCGTAACAAACCTTCCCCTAAACCATTAACGCTCTAAATATCCTTTAGGTTGCCTGCGTTAACCAAAAAAAAAAATTCTTAATTTATTTATTGAACTTCATAAAGTCATTATATGTATATAGGCGGACTTAATGCCTGACGCATTATCTACCAGTCTACCTTAGAGTAGAGCAGAGATAAAAGAGGTAGGTGTAATAAGAAGTATATATATATATATATATATATATATATATATATATATATATATATATATATATATATATATATATATATATATATATATATATATATACATATATATATATATATATATATATATATATATATGGCATAAAAGTAATAAATAGATCTACTAAAATCAGCAAATAAGAGCGTTAGATACTCGTACTTATAATAAAAATTAATGATCTCACTAACTTTCACCATTTACACTTACAGCAGCTCACACGAGAATAATAAAACCGCTTTTAAAAGTTCCAGAGACTAATAAAAATTAGGAAGTATAATAATATTTTGTTTTTATCCGTGTTTCTCTCTATCCGAATTCATACTAATTATTGTATTACTCTTTAAGTTTCATATATATAGATTTAGATGGGACTTTTACTTGCTGATGTCTGATGTTATAATACTGAAATAATATAGAATTAAGGTTCCGCGAAAAAAAAAAACTCATGGTATCATATAATACGAAGTCGTACGTACAAAGTGTAAGTCCCGCAAAACAGTTAGTACTAAATAAAAGCCTTTGTTCATATACTAGTGAAAACTTAGTATTAGCTATATATAGCGTTTCAAAGAAATAAATGAGATTTTGAATAACATTTCAAATAAATCTGTATCTCTATTAATATCTGTAGACCATATATTTTTTGCTCTTGAATCTATTCACAGTTTCATCGCGAATATAAAAGTGATCTCACAGCCTTAAGAGCTTCAAGTAACCTAATTTCTTTACTCAGTGGGAAACTGAAATCTTGGTATTTCGCTAGATGATTCTTAATAGAGTAGTTGAGACTCATTTTAATTGAAATACTTTTTATGAGCTATCAAAACGAACTTTAACTACAGAATGTGTATGGTGGTAGCAGTTAATAACGTCATACCTTTAAATGTTTAACATCCGACTTCTGTAATTTTAAACTATAAAAATTCGATTTCTTCGAACTTAAAACTGACCAAGCTTTGGGACACTGCTGAAATAGCAAATTCATATTACATGTTTATGTATGGCATAACGTGCGGTTTTGTTGTCCCTCACAGTGGGTATTTTTCAAGGATAAAATACTATGAAGTAGTAGTAAGTAAGCAAATTAGTTTATCACGTCCTAGGCGGTGAAGGCAAACATCGTGAGGAAACCTGAACGTCTGATAAATAAAAACAAATGTTTGAAATATGTGAGGTCCGCCAACAAGAATTGGATAAGCGCGGCAGACATTTCCTCAACATAGACCCTTTCAGAAATGAGAGGACGATTACGCCCAACACTGGGACGTATGTAGGCTGTAACCTAACTTTTACTTTCTGAGGATACATTAAACGATCATTGCTATAAAATGTTTTGTAGGACAAGTTCTTATTATTCTTCTTCAGCATCAGCTCATAAAGTCTACTTTTGGACATGGACAGTGGTAGTACTTGTACTACTTTGTTGTTGTAATTTGTTTTAATTATCAAAGCTACATACACACATATAAAATACATACATATACACATACATGTGTGCTTGCGCCTTTAATTACTGTCAGTACTGCCAGCATTTCTAAATGTAGAAAATGCGTAAACCGACTTTTACTGACAAAAAAATGGTAATTACGACGTGGTAATTATACCGTTAAACAAACCATACAGTGGCGGTACGAACAAAGGAGAATGAAATCATATTCCTTCATTCATATTCCTGATAACAGTTGAATAAAAATAAAAAGCAGCGGTTGCCAACCCCCTTGGCAAGCGTGGAATTTAAAAGGCCAGGGTTAAAAATCGTAATTACTATACCACATTCGTGAATAAACAGCGTGACTGTCAAACAAATCATTTTAATGTTTGCATCGGTTTAGCGGCAAACAACTGTATATTTTTCAACTCGACATGTTAGGATTGGTATTATAGTCATTATTACCAGTCTGCGGCTGATATTAAAAGAAGGGTAATATTAATATCTGGTAGGTACATAATTTTGTATGAACCTACTTGCTTTTTTTATAGAGTAAGAGACTGCTGGTAAATAGATGCTGTGGTCCGTAGATACCTATCGGAATTCTTAGAAAAATCGTATCTATGTAGTAACTTTACTTACTCTCGATTTAATTTTTAAAGAATACTGAAACCAAATTAGTGATGTTTACAATTTTTTTCCGTTCGTGTGTAAGATGGTAAAGAGGAGAGATGCAAGATGGTGTTCCATGAAATTTTGTAGTTTGTAGTATCAGATTTCTGAACTTCAAAAGAGGAAACGATCTACGTTGTACGTTTTTAAAACATTGCCACTTGTAATAAAATGAAAAAAGCAGTATATTTTGCCATCAGTTGCTATAAATTTAATAACATAAATAACTTATATTTAAATGTTGAAACAACTTCATTCATAAAATGATAATTTGAAAATTCTGACGTCCATTTTTTTTGTTTCACTATTTGATTCGCCTTTGTATAGTTGTCGCGCGTCAGGTCTCACGGCCATATTGTTTATTAGTTCATGGAAAATCTATGATATCATTTATATCTTATTACGAATTTCACTTGGAAACTCAAACAGTAACATAATAATTAGTATGTATTCAGACGAAGAGAAAAAATAATAAAAACATCCCATATTGTTCCTTAATAATTTAAACCTTAATGATTTTAGACACTGTTTCCGAAACTTTTGTAGAAATAGTAAAACCAAAATATGTATATCGTTTAATAATACATTTATTCATTATTAAAGTTCACTGCTTAACTTCTACTATTTGGTAGGAGGTTGAAACCAGCAATTCCTTTGATGTACGAATGTTATTCATTGCCGAAGTTATTCATACTATCAAGTATCAGGCGATCCGTTTGCTTGTTTTTCTTTATATCTTTAATAACTTTCCAAAATTAAAAATTATTTCGCTTGGAAACTTAAAGAGTAATACAATAATTAGTATGAATTCGGATAGAGAGAAACACGGATAAAAACAAAATATTATTATACTTCCTAATTTTTATTAGTCTCTGGAACTTTTAAAAGCGGTTTTATTATTCTCGTGTGAGCTGCTGTAAGTGTAAATGGTGAAAGTTAGTGAGATCATTAATTTTTATTATAAGTACGAGTATCTAACGCTCTTATTTGCTGATTTTAGTAGATCTATTTATTACTTTTATGCCATATATATATACATAGAAAAAAAAAAAAAAAAAAAAAAAAAAAAAAAAAAAAAAATAAAAAAAAAAAAAAAAATATATATATATGGCATAAAAGTAATAAATAGATCTACTAAAATCAGCAAATAAGAGCGTTAGATACTCGTACTTATAATAAAAATTAATGA
The DNA here is from genome assembly GCA_907164705.1 of Parnassius apollo. NCBI lineage: Eukaryota > Metazoa > Arthropoda > Insecta > Lepidoptera > Papilionidae > Parnassius > Parnassius apollo. The sequence continues at coordinate 2,983,770 of CAJQZP010000397.1, forward strand.
TCTCACTAACTTTCACCATTTACACTTACAGCAGCTCACACGAGAATAATAAAACCGCTTTTAAAAGTTCCAGAGACTAATAAAAATTAGGAAGTATAATAATATTTTGTTTTTATCCGTGTTTCTCTCTATCCGAATTCATACTAATTATTGTATTACTCTTTAAGTTTACAAGCGAAATAATTTTTAATTTTGGAAAGTTATTAAAGATATAAAGAAAAACAAGCAAACGGATCGCCTGATACTTGATAGTATGAATAACTTCGGCAATGAATAACATTCGTACATCAAAGGAATTGCTGGTTTCAACCTCCTACCAAATAGTAGAAGTTAAGCAGTGAACTTTAATAATGAATAAATGTATTATTAAACGATATACATATTTTGGTTTTACTATTTCTACAAAAGTTTCGGAAACAGTGTCTAAAATCATTAAGGTTTAAATTATTAAGGAACAATATGGGATGTTTTTATTATTTTTTCTCTTCATCTGAATACATACTAATTATTATATTACTGTTTGAGTTTCCAAGTGAAATTCGTAATAAGATATAAATGATATCATAGATTTTCCATGAACTAATAAACAATATGGCCGTGAGACCTGACGCGCGACAACTATACAAAGGCGAATCAAATAGTGAAACAAAAAAATGGACGTCAAAATTTTCAAATTATCATTTTATGAATGAAGTTGTTTCAACATTTAAATATAAGTTATTTACGTTATTAAATTTATAGCAACTGATGGCAAAATATACTGCTTTTTTCCTTTTATTACAAGTGGCAATGTTTTAAAAACGTACAACGTAGATCGTTTCCTCTTTTGAAGTTCAGAAATCTGATACTACAAACTACAAAATTTCATGGAACACCATCTTGCATCTCTCCTCTTTAACATCTTACACACGAACAGAAAAAAATTGTAAACATCACTAATTTGGTTTCAGTATTCTTTAAAAATTAAATCGAGAGTAAGTAAAGTTACTACGATTTCATACATTTATACATAGATACGATTTTTCTAAGAATTCCGATAGGTATCTACGGACCACAGCATCTATTTACCAGCAGTCTCTTACTCTATAAAAAAAGCAAGTAGGTTCATACAAAATTATGTACCTACCAGATATTAATATTACCCTTCTTTTAATATCAGCCGCAGACTGGTAATAATGACTATAATACCAATCCTAACATGTCGAGTTGAAAAATATACAGTTGTTTGCCGCTAAACCGATGCAAACATTAAAATGATTTGTTTGACAGTCACGCTGTTTATTCACGAATGTGGTATAGTAATTACGATTTTTAACCCTGGCCTTTTAAATTCCACGCTTGCCAAGGGGGTTGGCAACCGCTGCTTTTTATTTTTATTCAACTGTTATCAGGAATATGAATGAAGGAATATGATTTCATTCTCCTTTGTTCGTACCGCCACTGTATGGTTTGTTTAACGGTATAATTACCACGTCGTAATTACCATTTTTTTGTCAGTAAAAGTCGGTTTACGCATTTTCTACATTTAGAAATGCTGGCAGTACTGACAGTAATTAAAGGCGCAAGCACACATGTATGTGTATATGTATGTATTTTATATGTGTGTATGTAGCTTTGATAATTAAAACAAATTACAACAACAAAGTAGTACAAGTACTACCACTGTCCATGTCCAAAAGTAGACTTTATGAGCTGATGCTGAAGAAGAATAATAAGAACTTGTCCTACAAAACATTTTATAGCAATGATCGTTTAATGTATCCTCAGAAATTAAAAGTTAAGTTACAGCCTACATACGTCCCAGTATTGGGCGTAATCGTCCTCTCATTTCTATGGAAAGGGTCTATGTTGAGGAAATGTCTGCCGCGCTTATCCAATTCTTGTTGGCGCACCTCACATATTTCAAAGTTTTTTTATTTATCAGACGTTCAGGTTTCCTCACGATGTTTGCCTTCACCGCCTAGGACGTGATAAACTAATTTGCTTACTTACTACTACTTCATAGTATTTTATCCTTGAAAAATATCCACTGTGAGGGACAACAAAACCGCACGTTATGCCATACATAAACATGTAATATGAATTTGCTATTTCAGCAGTGTCCCGAAGCTTGGTCAGTTTTAAGTTCGAAGAAATCGAATTTTTATAGTTTAAAATTACAGAAGTCGGATGTTAAACATTTAAAGGTATGACGTTATTAACTGCTACCACCATACACATTCTGTAGTTAAAGTTCGTTTTGATAGCTCATAAAAAGTATTTCAATTAAAATGAGTCTCAACTACTCTATTAAGAATCATCTAGCGAAATACCAAGATTTCAGTTTCCCACTGAGTAAAGAAATTAGGTTACTTGAAGCTCTTAAGGCTGTGAGATCACTTTTATATTCGCGATGAAACTGTGAATAGATTCAAGAGCAAAAAAATATATGGTCTACAGATATTAATAGAGATACAGATTTATTTGAAATGTTATTCAAAATCTCATTTATTTCTTTGAAACGCTATATATAGCTAATACTAAGTTTTCCCTAGTATATGAACAAAGGCTTTTATTTAGTACTAACTGTTTTGCGGGACTTACACTTTGTACGTACGACTTCGTATTATATGATACCATGAGTTTTTTTTTTCGCGGAACCTTAATTCTATATTATTTCAGTATTATAACATCAGACATCAGCAAGTAAAAGTCCCATCTAAATCAGTTCAGCTACTTTCAAGATTAGTCGGAACAAACAGACAGGCAGTCAGACAAAAAATTTAAGCACTGTTTTATTTTCATATGTTCATCATTATCATCATTAAAACCCTCTACAAGTTATCTACTGAACATAGGCCTCCCCCAAGCAATGCCACAAAGCACGGTCCTGAGCCGTGATGAGCCTGAAATGAAGCTGCAGTCTTCAACAGATTTGACAGCTTATAGTCAACTGAATAGAAAGATCTCCAAATTAATACAGCGAGACTAACGCAACTTTAATACTGCTCGTATTAAAGAAGCGATCGAGTGAAACCAGTACTCCAAAGTCTTTGCCAGAGATTTGTCTGCCAAAAAGTGCCAAAGCTGAAGAATGAGTGTGGCAGCATCGTTTCCGGGACACCTGAGATTTCGAGTGAGATTGAGAGGTTCTATGGGCATCTGTACACATCATAGTTGGAGCCACACACAAGTGTACCATAGACCATATACATATCCTGCGGCAGATTGTACAGAAAACCGAAGAAGTACAATCTGCCACATTTCCTTGCGTATGTGGACTTTGAAAATGCCTGTGATTCCGTCGAAATTTAGGTGATGCTACAGTCCCGTTAGCGGTGCCAAGTTGACTGTCGGTATATCGAAGTGCTGAAGTGTTTGTACGTTAGGATGGCTATGATAGCTATCCGAGTACAAAACTGGACTAAGAAACATATTCAACTGCAGAGAGGTGTAAGACAAGGTGATTTTATATCCTCGAAACTTTTCACCGCTGCATTAAAAGATGTTTTCAAGCTACTGAACTGGAAAGGATACGGTATTAACATCAATGGCGCGTACATCACTCAACTTCGATTTGCTGACGATATAGTCCTTATGGCGGAAATGCTGGAAGATCTAAGCACTATGCTTGATGACCTCAATAGTGTAGGTTTTAAGATGAACATGGACAAAACAAAGATCATGTGTAACGTCCATGTCACACCTATGCCGCTAATTGTTGGGAACACTAAGTTCAAAGTTTTTGAGGAGTATGTTTACCTGTGATAAATATTCCGACAACGTGAGTCCAACTTCGACCGAGAGGTCAATGGACTGATTAAACTCGGCTGGGCAGCTTTACTCGGGGTTTATCTGCGTGATAAACTTAGAAATGAGGATATCCGGAGTAGAACCAGAGTAACCGACATAGCCCAACGGATTAACAAGCTCAAGTGGCTATGGATCGGCCATAAAGCTCGAAGAATCGACAACCGATGGAGAAAAAAGGTTTTTGAGTGGTAGCCACGTACCGTTAGGCGAAGTGTAGGGCGACCCCCCACTAGATGGAGTGACGACCAAGTAAGATATGTAGGAAGTCAATGGATGCAGGTGGCTCAGGACCGTGCTTTGTGGCATTGCTTAGGGGAGGCCTATGTTCTCTAGATAACTTGTAAAGGGTTTTAATGATGATAATGATGAACATATGAAAATAAAACAGTGCTTAAATTTTTTGTCTGACTGCCTGTCTGTTTGTTCCAACTAATCTTGAAAGTAGCTGAACTGATTTAGACGGGACTTTCACTTGCTGATGTCTGATGTTATAATCTAGAAATAATATAGAATTAAGGTTCCGCGAAAAAAAAACTTATGGTATCATATAATACGAAGTCGTACGTACGAAGTATAAGTCCCACAAAACAGGTAGTACTAAATAAAAGCCTTTGTTCATATACTAGGTAAAACTTAGTATTAGCTATAGCATTTCAAAGAAATAAATTAGATTTTGAATAACATTTCAAATAAATCTTTATCTCTATTAATATCTGTAGACCATATATTTTTTGCTCTTGAATCTATTCACAGTTTCATCGCGAATATAAAAGTGATCTCACAGCCTTAAGAGCTTCAAGTAACCTAATTTCTTTACTCAGTGGGAAACTGAAATCTTGGTATTTCGCTAGATGATTCTTAATAGAGTAGTTGAGACTCATTTTAATTGATATACTTTTTTATGAGCTATCACCATACACAAAATCGTTTAACTTTAACTACAGAATGTGTATGGTGGTAGCAGTTAATAACGTCATACCATTAAATGTTTAACATCCGACATATGTAATTTTAAACTAAAAAATTCGATTTCTTCGAACTTAAAACTGACCAAGCTTCGGGACACTGCTGAAATAGCAAATTCATATTACATGTTTATGTATGGCATAACGTGCGGTTTTGTTGTCCCTCACAGTGGATATTTTCCAAGAATAAAATACTACGAAGTAGTAGTAAGTAAGCAAATTAGTTTATCACGTGCTAGGCGGTGAAGGCAAACATCATGAGGAAACCTGAACGTCTGATAAATAAAAAAAAATTTGAAATATGTGAGGTCCGCCAACAAGAATTGGATAAGCGCGGCAGACATTTCCTCAACATAGACTCTTTCGGAAATGAGAGGACGATTACGCCCAACACTGGGATCGTCCCCATTTCATAAAAGTTAGGTTACAGCAACGTATGTGGGCTGTAACCTAACTTTTACTTTCTGAGGATACATTAAACGATCATTGCTATAAAATGTTTTGTAGGACGAGTTCTTATTATTCTTCTTCAGCATCAGCTCATAAAGTCTACTTTTGGACATGGACAGTAGTAGTACAAGTAAATTTGTTTAAATTATCAAAGCTATATACACACATATAAAATACGTACATACATACATACGTGTGTGTTTGCGCGTTTAATTACTGTCAGTACTACCTGTCTTTCTAAATGTAGAAAATGCGTAAACCAACTTTTACTGACAAAAAAATGGTAATTACGACGTGGTTACCGGTCACCGTTAAACAAACTATACAGTGGCGGTACAAAAATAGCGTAAATGGCGACAAAGAAGAATGAAATCACGAGATGATCAAAAGCATATTCCTGATAACAGTTGAATAAAAATAAAAAGCAGCAGTTGCCAACCCCCTTGGCATGCGTGGCAACTAGTGAATCAGTCCCTTCTATGAGGCAATCTACGGGGGAGGTCTATGTTTTGAAGTGCAATTTTAAAAGGCCAGGGTTAATAATTGGTATTGTAGTCATTATTTCCGGACTGCGGCAGATATTAAAAGAAGGGTAAGGGTAATATTAATATCTGGTAGGTACGTAATTTTGTATGTACCTACTGGATTTTTTTATAGAGTAAGAGACTAACCAGCGCATAGTCCACTTGCTGGTAAATAGATGCTGTGGTCCGTAGATACCTATCGGAATTCTTATAGAATCTCTGTAGAAAAATCGTATCTATGTACATATGTATGAAATCGTAGTACTCTCGATTTAATTTTTAAAGAATACTGAAACCAAATTAGTGATATTTACAATTTTTTTCTGTTCGTGTGTAAGATGTTAAAGAGGAGAGATGCAAGATGGTGCTCCACGAAATTTTGTAGTTTGTAGTATCAGATTTCTGAACTTCAAAAGAGGAAACGATCTACGTTGTACGTTTTTAAAACATTGATATACTTGTTATAAAATGAAAAAAGCAGTATATTTTGCCATCAGTTGCTATAAGTTTAATAACATAAATAACTTATATTTAAATGTTGAAATAATTTCATTCATAAAATGATAATTTGAAAATTCTGTCGTCCATCTTTTATCTTTCACTATTTGATTGACCTTTGTACAGTTGTCGCGCGTCAGGTCTCACGGCCATATTGTTTATTAGTTCATGGAAAATCTATGATATCATTTATATCTTATTACGAATTTCACTTGGAAACTCAAACAGTAATAAAATAATTGGTATGTATTTAGATAAAGAGAAAAAATAATAAAAACATCGCATATTGTTCTTGCCGCTACCTTAATGATTTTAAACACTGTTTCCGAATTTTTTGTAGAAATAGTAAAAACAAAATATGTACGAGTATATCGTTTAATAATACATTTATCCATTATTAAAGTTCACTGCTTAACGTCTACTATTTGGTAGGAGGTTGAAACCAGCAATTCCTTTGATGTACGGATGTTATTCATTGCCGAAGTCCCTCTTTCTCCATGAAGTTGGCCAACTGCTGGTCTTTTAGGTTCCATCGCCCTATCCCAAATTTCCCTACCTTCAGCTGACCAGTCTTTCTTGTACCTAGTTTTGCGTTGAAGTCTCCCATTTACAGTGTATAGTAGTTTTTGGAGAAATACATGGCTCTAGAAATATCCTCATACATTTCCTCCACCTCCTCATTGGGTTATGTCGAAGTTGGTATGTAAACCTGCATGCCCTTCAGTGATAACCGTTTGGTGATTCTGAGTATTAGGTACGCAAACCTCGTCGACAACTCCCAATCTTTACATCATTGTTAACGATAGACTTGTGGACGATAAATCTGACAGCTCCTTGGACTTGGATAGTCGCCCTTTGCCGGATTCGAGAATCACCTTGTCCTCACCCTCCCTTCGCACGTCGGATAACCCTAATGTATCCTCGGATAAATTTTCATATGTATTAAGCAAAAAATTGTTATTATATAGTCTGTTTGTAACGTATATATTAAATATATACATTATATAGAGACCCTTCAATTTTATTTATTTGTATGGATACAGACGCGTTAGGAGACTAACGTCAGATCGGTTTTTCACACATCACGAAAAATTAGTTTGGAAGAAATTACCCTATAATCTCAATAGTCTTCTATTTTAATCTTTAAAGTTTAATAGAACGAGCTACTCCAGGCATCTTTAATTAAGAGGGCTTGTAAGAATTAATCTCTGAGTATTACTTTAGTCATGATCTTGAAAGTATAAGTATTAATATTTTCTTAAAAGCATTTTAAGTAAAAATATAATAAATAATTCTGCTAAAATATTTATCTACATTACTTTATAAAACACACTGAATAAAAAATTTAACAAAATACTGATTCCACGCCATTATAAATAGAACGCATTCATCATTCATTATAGCTCGTGCCACGTTCCCTTCCGAAAATGGGTCTCCATAGTTTTATTCATAATTTCATAATTGCCTCAAGGGGATATTTACGGCAGTTTGCTATGTTTTGCAAGCTGGTTACTAGTGTAAATTTTTACTATTTCTCTACTATTATGTTGTTATCAAAAAGATGTTGTTTTCCGTCTCTTATTTTAAATAGTTTTTATATACATCTATTGAATTTAAACACATCAAAACGGTATAGAGATATTTTAATAACATTGACCAATTAAAAAGTACTGGCCACTTTTATATGTTTTTAATATCACATTGCTCGTTATTATCGATTCTAAATTTAAATAAAACAAAAAATAAAATGTGTTGGTAGTAAAAATTGAGTTCATCTAGAGGGAACTTTTGTACTTAAGAGAAATTGTTATAACTTTTTTTATAGAAGAGGGGGCAAACGAGCATACGGTTCACCTCATGTTCAGTGTTTCTGCCGCCCAAGAACATCCGCAACACCAGGGGAATTACAGGTGCGTTGCCGGCCCTTTAGAAAGGAGTAAGCTACATTTCTTGAAGGTCTCCAGGTCGTATCGGTCCGGAAAAATCGCCGGTGGTAAACTATTCCACAGAGAGGTCGCACGCGGAAGAAAACTCCTTGTGAAACGTACAGTGGTGGACCGCCAAGCATCCAGATAGTGTGGATAGTATCGGGAGATTTGCCGCATTGTGCGTTCATGAAATTTGGCGGCTGGGATTAATCCGAATAATTCCTCAGAGCACTACCGTGATACATGCGATAAAATACGCGAAGAGATGCAACATCTCTTGGCAGCGCCGAAAAAGCACTCGGTCTTCGACGATTCGAGACGCTATGCACTGGATGCGGTCAAGTGGAAGGAGCTAGCACTGGGGCACCCCAGCCCAGAGATTGGAACAGTATTCCATGTGCGGCAAACTTGCGCCTTGTAAAGTTGCAGGCGGTGTGCCGACATGAAATACTGTCCCGCTCTGCTGAGCACGCCAAGCATTTTAGATGCCAATTTGGACTTCTCTTCCAAGCCACCACGAAACTGCACGTCACTTGATATGTCGACACCGAGATTCCTATACTGGCTGAGGCAACAAGGGGAGTGCCTTGTTGAAAAAACTTTTGTTGAAAACCGCTATTTAAATATATTTTTGACTCCACTTGGGTTCATTGTGATAATATTAAACTATTTTGCAACGCAACGTCGACATTTAACTGGTGAAAAGATATTAAGAGCAGTGAAGAATTCGTTTTAATAGAAATAGAAGATTCTTGAGATGTCTCTCTTTTCGTCATGTTTACCATCGCAAGATAGCCTCCTACACTGATGCAGGCTCCTGCTCTGATGGCTGCAGAAATTTAATATGGTTACAGTGGAAACGAGACACAAAAGGTTCGAGCTTATATATCTACATAAAATAGTACATTCTACGATTAATTCTCCATCCCTGTTTGCATAACCCAGGACTGGACAAATTTTGATATTCTAGGTTCAAATCCAAATGTCTTCAATAGTTTTATCCGTGATATTCTAAAATAATTGGTCTCGTCAGTTTTATGTTTCTGCTTACTATTGTTCTTGCATTAAATCTGTAACAGGAATCTTGTAATCTGCCTTTGGATGAGTGATTGCAAAACAAAAAATAGTATGTTTTACGTGGTAGAGTCATGCTGCAGCTACATTACTGGTATAGTTTAATGCTGTTCTAACGCTGCTCTGTTTCGTTTGGTAAGTGTAGACCCTTTTTACCGAAAACGAGGCATTCCATCCTAGTCTTCATGGGTGACAAAGCATTTGCATTTTGATTCGTTATCGAGGATAGATGTAGATGTCTATGGGTCACAGTAACCATTTATCATCAGGTGGACTGTGTGCTTGCTTGCCACCCTTTTACTATAAAATATGCACTTATAAACTGTCATACGTGAACATCGTTAGGTAAGTCACGTTTGGAATTTTATATTATCACCCCTTTTTACAGCCAGGCCGCGAGCCCTGAGTCCGATTTAGATTATTACAGCTTTATTTTCCACTTAACAATTCTTACAAATACACCTCCAATTATAATAATTTCCTTCTAATTTCTTTGAATAAAAGCCTGCCCATTCTTTTCCATATTTCTCTGTCTATGGCCGTATACATTCAACTGTTTTCTAATGTGTTTATTATGTCATAGGCCCATCTTTTTTTCTGTCTTTCCACGTTTCTTTTTCCTTCTGGGCCCTGCTATTTTGTTGTTTGGTAAGTCAATCTGTTATCCTTGTATTTCAAAAAGTACCCTGCCCAGTTCCATTTCTATTTCAAACTAAAATGAAGAGCATCTGTTAATTGAGTTTTCATGCGGATGTCTGCGTTTCTCAGTTTTGTATTTTTCTCAGTTGCACTATACTACGTTTCATTGCATGTTGACAAGATGATATTTTAGTCAAATAAACCGACCCACAAACTAACCAAGAAACGAATGGGGCAGACTGTACGCTTGTGTTTTATTTTTTAAATAGACAACAAAATGACCGCAACGACGTAATCCTTAATTTGCTTCCGAATTTCTGTAGAGAAAACTAGGTTTCTATACTACAAATAAGATATTGCCGTAAATAAGCAAGCACCATCACTAATTATTGATATTGAATAAAAAAATTGAAACGGAAACTGCAATCCAATGCCTACCTAAAACTAAGAACCCACACTAACAAAATAAATGAAATTGCGTAAGTATCTATATTTTGTCTCACCCTGCAAACAAATGAAAAATAAAACCAAACTCAACCTAGGAAAGTTTTTTAACCTTTAAGTAATAGGTGTCATAGTGCTTATTATCAGTTGTATAATAAGTATTATTCATAATTATCATAATATTGTTTTGCCGATTGCCCCACCATTATGCAATTAAAGGGCATTGTTTCCGCGCAAACCATGTATCCTGGTTTTACGACTTTAAAGTGAGATATAAGGAAAATGAAAAAATGACTGATTGCATTAGGTATTTTAATCCTAAAATATTCGTTCTAATTTTAAAGTTACAATAATCATTTAATAATTTTTACCTATACCAACACTCGTATGACATCACCCCGTAAAAAACATTCTTAAAGTGGATACCTACTTATTAAAAGAAAGTTATTGTTTCAATTTAACGCGTCTACATCGAGCGGTTTGAGCTGTAGATTTTTTATATTTTTCATACAAAATTTGAACCCTTGTTTTAAAACCGTAAGAGGCAAATTTTATTATTTAATTACTTTAAAGCATTAAATATTTTTCTCCCTTCAAATTGAACATTGTCTACGCCCTTCTCCCTCCCCTGGTAAAAGATCGTTTTAAGAAATACCAAAATATTTTATTTCCATACAAAACAGCACACCCTCTGCCCTGCCCCCTCTACCTTAAGGCGGTCATTTTGCAATCGCAACGTACTTATTTATTTTTTAAATACAAGTACTCTCAGTAAGTATCCAGTCAATCGCCCTGTACAATAGTTTTGTAATAAAGTAATAAACTGTAACACCCTTATTTCATAGCGGATTTCTACATCATAAAAGGTAGCTACCTACTGTCCAAATTTTAGATTTCTACTATAATTATATTACTATAATTATTATAATTATATTATATATACTATATTTATATTATACAAGCAGTTTAGGTTGAGCTTGTGCACTGGTAGTTGAGTTAGTCACTCAGTATAGTATACTATCTATGACACAGTATATAAAGAGTATATAGCAGATACACAGTGAACATCTGTTTGGCAAACTATGTCCAATAAAAATTAAATTTTATAAACGCTAATTGCTAACGAAAAAATATAGTTCTGATATAAAATAAGAATTCTGTCTAATTTTAAGTACCTAGTAACTTAGCAAATAAAAACATAAATTAAAAATATGCACAATGAGAACAAATATGTTAGGACGGCACTATGGACTCTTCCCCGCTGAAGTATGAGAATGTTTTATAGGACTGCACGTCGGACATTTCTTTGCCCCCTCAAAAATGAGAGGAGGCCTGTGCCCAGATATAAGATTGGGACTGGGATGTGGCTGTAACTTTAACTTTAACTTCGATTTTAATTTAGTTTTTATACAAAAATATTTATAATAATCTTTAAAAAAACTAAAACTGAACCTATCATTCAGTCATAATCCCCACGGTATAGTGTGCCCAACACGCTGGCTGCATTTACTCACTGAATGGCCATACTTAGCCTTTGAGTGAGAAAAGAACTAGCTCTTCGGTCACCAGCAGCGACTACAAATTGCGGATAGAGTTCTCTAACTGCACGTGGATACCATGGACTATTAGTCTCTACAGCAAATTACACAAATATGCAGAATCTCTGCGGCTGCACTTTACTTAGTTCAGCCACTGTGGTACCGCTACAGCTGAAAGGTACTCCTGATGTGTGAGGACGCCAGAGTTTTTACGTACATATCATCTCACACTAGGATTTTGACTCTCATCCAAAAGACCAAAGTAATACCGTCGGGTCTCCTGTCATCGTCTCTAAATATTCCACGAGACTCTGAAACCCAGGGAATATATAATATCGAGACAAGAGCCCTTCGCATAACATCATTTAGAGAACCGTGATGGGATAATCTAATAACAATTTTCTAACTTGAAAGTCCGTAGAGTCTAAGTTCATCGACTTCGTTAACACACGGTATTTTTATAAAATATGACAAATTCCGTTGTGTTTTAATGTATTCAAAAAGTATTTTCATATTATAAAATAAATTACATTTTTAGATGCATTATAGATGTCAGCAAATTTCCAGAGTTACGATAAGTTTAAGAAAGTCAAAGCTTATTACGAGTAACATGTAAGACCTTTCTGAAACACTTAAGGTGAGATTTATGATAATAACTATATGACCCCTATGTAAGGGTCTCAAAAAGGTCAAGGACTTATGGTAATACTTAATAGGTTTTTGTTTAGTTTGGTAACAAATATCATATAATCATTTAGGGGACTGATATGCCAGCAACAACTCAAAACAAGAAAAATATGTGTATTTAGTCAACATAAACTCAATAGGAAATAGGAATGCAACAAATCAGTATTATTCTTGAAAAAAAAAACATGTTTGTTTACAGTGTACCAGGCAAATGTGTTCTGTTTGTGAGTAATATTTTTTTTTTTGAAGAATTTGAAGCATTACATTTTTTTTCTTCTAATAGATATAACACTAACGTATAAGAAAAAGTATTTTTTGTGGTTTTTAAGAATTTATTGTTATGTTTTTTTTTTTATAATTTATTTAAAAAATATCAAAGATTAAAAGGCATATAGTCTGAATATTTAGATAATTAAGATGATTATTATTTTTACCTAAGTTTAAAATATAAATGATAAGTTTATATATAAATTGTAAGTATTTCTATAACACGAAATATTGTATTTGCGTTCACTCAAGCCCCACGTCAAAGGTCAAAACAGATTATCGATATTTGCAAGAATAAAATGCCGTATGAAATGATTAAAGTTAATTTTCAAATTATTATCATCGTAATTATAATATGTCCCTTAATATGTCCACTACTGCAAAAAAGCTTCCACCAAGGAATGACACACAAAACACGGCCCTGAGCCAACTGCATGAATCGAACTTCTGATACGAGGCTGACACTCGAGAACCTACCGTTCTCCATTTCAAAATTCTGTATCTCTAAAGTCAATTTATTCTGAATAATTCTCATCAATAAATCATTCAACCCTTAAATTGTTATCCTGGAAGTAACTTGTCTAATGAAGTAAATAATTTGTCAAAATTGACAAGTAAGCTTTACTAACCAACAGGCCCCCAACAGGAGAATTAAAGGAACACGAACCCTTAAAAAAATTACCCGAACCCCGGTTACTGGTAAGGTAATATATATCTTAAAATTTCATCCAAATCATTTTAGGTTTACGACAGGTTTGTTTACATTTTGAAGCGACAGATTAGAATATTTCTTACTTTTGTTTGAGATATAAGATGGTAATTAAAATTACTTTTACAGATTTTATCGCGTTTAATTTATTTTATTTTCAATTCCCAACGTTTTGGGTGCTTTCCGGCACACATAGTCACGGGGGGGAGGCTTTTTTCATGCGGGTTTTTATAGATCTTTTTGTAAGACCATTATATATTTTTGTTTGAACATATAGCTGGCGTGAAATACCGATGCTGTGGGAAGTCTGCAGTCCGTGTGTTAAACCGGAGTACCTTCAGATTTTTAACTATTATTTATAGCTTAGACTTTAACGCCCATCACGCCGAATGGTTTGGTTCACGTTTACCCGATCATGCAGGGAGATCTGTACATTATTTTGCCTTGGCATATGGTCTGACACAACTGGTTACTTCGCCTACGCGGATTCCAGATGTGGAGGATCATGCACCTTCCCTCTTGGACCTTCTGCTGACCTCTCACCCGGACGGATATCAGATTTCCGTCGACGCCCCTTTAGGCTCCTCGGACCATTGTCTTGTCCGGAGTGTGGTGCCACTCACGCTGAAATCGCGGTTGCATTATGCAGGCTGCCGCCGTGTTTGGCACTATAGGTCAGCCGATTGGGATGGGATGCGGTCTTTCTTTGCATCCTACCCTTGGGGGCGGGTTTGCTTCTCGCCGGACGATCCCAACGTTGTTGCGGATTCTGTCGCTGATGTGGTATTTCAGGATATGGAACTTTTTATTCCTTCCTCTGTGGTGCCCATTGAAGGCAAATCTCAGCCATAGTTTGGTCGCTCCTGTAAAATAGCATCATGCTATAAGCAGGAGTGCTACCAAGCCTGGACCGACGCATCAGCGTCCCGGGATATAAACACCAGCGCTCTAAAAAAGAAGTATAATTCCGCCTCTAGGTCCTTCAAAAGAGTCATTGCCAAGACAAAGTCAGAGCACATAGGCAGAATTGGCGAGAAACTAGTTCGCCTTCCTTCTGGAACCCGTGCATTCTGGTCTCTCGCCAAGGCTGTCCAGGGGAATTTCTGTCAGCCATCTCTTCCATCTCTGCACAGGGAGGACGACTCACTGGCCCATACCGCAAAGGAGAAAGCCGACCTTCTAGGCTCTTTCTTTGCGTCTAACTCAACTCTCGATGACGGGGGGTGTACGCCGCTGACCATCCCCTATTGTGAGTGCTCCATGCTGGAAGTGCAGTTCACACAGCGCTCTGTTCGCAAAGCACTCCTCTCCCTGGACATCCACAAGTCGAGTGGGCCTGACGGAATCCCCCCAATTGTGCTGAGGACGTGTGCTCCAGAGTTGGCACCGGTTTTAACGCGTCTTTTCCGGTGCTCCTACTCCATAGGCATAGTCTCAAAATCATGGAAGTCAGCTTTCATCCGCCCGATCCCTAAAAAGGGCGACCGCTCAGACCTGTCCAACCACCGGCCTATCGCCATCACCTCCTTGTTCTCCAAAACAATGGAGTCCATTGTAAACTGCCAGCTCATGAGGTACCTTGAGGATCACCAGCTGATTAGTGACCGCCAATACGGTTTTCGCCATGATAGGTCAGCTGGTGATCTTCTGCTCTACCTAACTCACAGTCGGACGGAGGCAGTAGAGTTCCAAGGGGGAGGCATTAGCCGATAGTTTGGATATTGCGAAGGCCTTCGATCGGGTTTGGCACAAAGCGCTTCTTTCGAAGCTCCTCCTATGGGCTTCCCGAGAAATTGTGCGATTGGATCACCAGCTTTCTTGCAGATCGGAGCATCAAGGTCGTTGTAGATGGTGCAAGCTCCGATTGCAAGCTTATTAATGCTGGTGTTCCACAGGGCTGCGTGCTATCGCCAACGCTGTTTCTTCTGCATATCAATGATATGTTGCAAACCCGTAACATTCATTGCTATGCAGATGACAGCACTGGTGATGCTCTTTACACCGATCGAGCCAATATTTCTCGGGAAAACGTCTCCGAATGCCGGAACAAACTTGTGTCTGAAGTCGAGTCTTTGCTGAGCAGAGTCTCGGATTGGGGGCGACTAAATCTAGTCCAGTTTAACCCCCAGAAGACACAAGTTTGCGCGTTAACCGCTAAAAAGAACCCCTTTGTCGTATCCCCTCAGTTTCAAGGCACTCCCCTTGTTGCCTCAGCCAGTATCGGAATCCTCGGCGTCGACATATCGAGTGACGTACAGTTTCGTGGTCACTTGGAAGGGAAGGCCAAATTGGCCTCTAAAAAGCTTGGCGTGCTCAGCAGAGCGGGACAGTATTTCATGCCGGCACACCGCCTGCAACCTTACAGGGTGCAGGTTCGGCCGCACATGGAATACTGTTCCCATCTCTGGGCTGGGGCTCCCCAGTACCAGCTCCTTCCACTTGACCGCATCCAGCGCAGAGCGACTCGAATCGTCGACGACCGAGTGCTTTCTGATCGGCTCGATTCACTGGCACTGCGAAGAGATGTTGCATCCCTTTGCATTTTCTTTCGCATATACCATGGAGAGTGCTCTGTGGAATTGTTCGGATTAATCCCAGCCGCCAAATTTCGTGAACGCACTACGCGGCAAACATCCACACCATCTGGATGCTTGGCGGTCCACCACTGTACGTTTCAAAAGGAGTTTTCTTCCGCGTACAACCTCTCTGTGGAATAGTTTACCACCGGCGATTTTTCCGGACCGATACGACCTGGGGACCTTCAAGAAAAGAGTTTACTCCTTTCTAAAGGGCCAGCAAAGGACCTGCATTTCCCCTGGTGTTGCGGTTGATCATGGGCGGCGGTAGTCACTTAACATCAGGTGAGCCGCATGCTCGTTTGCCCCCTCTTCTATAAAAAAAATAGCCCGATATACGCAGAATGAACTTATTGTGTCTTGAAGTCATGCAGTGGTATGCTTGGATTAGTTGGCATTAGAGTTGGGCCGATTAGTACTTTGGCCGTTTAGCCGATTAACCGATTAACACAGCCGATCACTGTTCGGTGCGTTCGGGAAATGTCGGTCTCTTGGAAATGTCTGTTACGACTCTCGATCTAAAATAACTCGATTAAAAAAAGTTAAAAAGTGGAATTAAAATAGTAAATAATAAGTTTTTTGTTTATTTTTAAGTTTAAATAGCTACCTCAGATTCTTTTTTTTACCAAAGTTCCTATGTCCAGAATAATTAACATTAAAACATGTGAGACTGATTTGTCAATAAAAGTTATGTATGAATCTACTTATTTTATTATTTATTTGATTTAACTACATATAAATTTGACGTGATTTTACGAATGGGAGAGAAACTATTCTTGTCATAAATTTAAAGTTTTACTCATATTAATATAGCCGCACTTACCACACAGAAAATTACGAAAAACCTTTGCTGAAATTAATATAATAAAAAGCCGATTATTCGGCCGTTTTAGCCAATTAATCACCGACTAATCGGTGAATACAAATAGGCCGATTAATCGGCTTCACCGATTAGTCGGCAGGTAATCGGCCCAACTCTTGTTGGCATAGATCAATAGGATCCCGATATATTATTATTATATAAGCACCAACACTACGGGAAATTTGCAGTCTGTGAACATGTTCAAAATCGTCCCCACCATTACACCAGATTTGATAAACCACAAATCTTCGCAAAAGTATACCGACTCCTACCAAGGATGATACTCGAGGTTGTTGAAATTAAAAAACATCCTATTTTCAGTAGAGAAGATGGATGGGTGCTGACATCTGCTTGGGATCCTATAATTAAGTTTTTGTTACGTGGTAGAGCCATGCTGCAGTTATATTAGTAGTATAGTTGTAGCACGAATGGGTCGGCTCGACCGGGGAAGAATCACGCTCTCACAGAATAACAGCGTCAAATAGTAGCTTAATGCTGCTGTGTTTCGTATGGTGAGTGTACAGAACCGGACACCCTTTTTACTGGAAACGAGGCATTCCATCTAAGTCCTCACGGATGACAACGCATCTGCATTTTGATTCGTAATCGAGGATAAATGTAGATGTCTATGGGCCACAGCAACCACTTACTATCAGGTGGACTGTGTGTTCGTTTGTCATTCTATCCTATAAAGAAAAAATTAACAAAATTAAAGCCAAACCCAAGCATACCACTGCAATACTTCTCGACAATGGGACGTCAAACATCCTCTGTCCCTTCCATGACCATGGGTGCTGTAAAGCGCCCGAAATGGCGGGAATTAAAAATAAGTTAATAAAAAGCTCCGTATAAACCTTAAAGTAACAATCGGCTGATTAAGAAATTGTGCATTGATACTAAAGTATTTATTTGTTAGATTCCAACGTTGTTGTTGCTTGTGTTCTGGTGAATGTTCAACAGAAATAAATAAACGTGTAATCAAAGTTTATTGAGTTTTATTTAATCATTGCATCAAAAATATGCTTCCAGAATAATGGACATTCATTAATTATTTTTTTACAATAATCTGAATTAAGAAAAAAAAATCTTATACATCAACTTGTTGAGATGTCACAAAATCTGCATGGGCAATGCAAAAAAGAAATAGAAAGAGAATTTCAACGACATTTAATTTCAATAGGACATATTCCGTTATGATGTCGGAAGAGGCCTCTAACATAGGATGTTCCTTTTACAAAAAAAGCCCGCACTTCCCGAACTTTTTTAATAGTTTCTATGTGTGCTCTGACTTAGTCTTCAAGAAGTTTACCTGAAACAAATATAAAACAAGTACTTAAATTTTATACGTTAATATTTATGTATTAATATCAAATTTATATTTTTTATTAGTTTTATACCTCAGTATAAAAAACAAATATACAAATTGTATTGCAAACGGTTCTTAAAATTGATAAGATCCTAAAACTTTTTTCTACAAGTACACCATTCGCAGTATTACATTTTGATGCTTCATGAGCTATCGAAGCCGTGATCCTGCCGTATCGGAGTTCAAACCAAAGAGAAGTGGCAAATTGATCTTTTGTTGCTTTTTCTATCGAAACACATTGCTCTTCTGCAATATTATGTTTTCAAAATTTTATAAAGTTGTTCACACTAAAAATCGTCTTTTTCGCCTTTGTATTTGTAGATCAGATAGTGAAGTGAAACTTTCATCTCAATGTTGATATCCATAAAGTAGGTCATTATTTGCACGTTGTTACTTTTACGATTATTATTAAGCTATTGCATAGCTTCTATCGCGGGCCTTGAGCGTGGGGACCGAATCCAGAAATTTATTCCGACGTAACGAAAAAACCTCACGCTCCCCACTCCGACGGGCACAGAGGTGTGGCTTGAAGTCCGTGCATTGTCTAACGTCGTTTCTTTTTTCGGCAGTCTTCGACACGGTGTTTGTGTATAAAGTGTTTTGAATATGAATGAACAAAGTGCATTTATTATTAATGAAGAAAGTCACGAAATAATAGTGAAAGAAAATGAGTGAGTACTCTATATATATACATTTTATTATTATCACAAATGCAGTACCAATTTTGAATTGAAAATATAATACTGCTATAAAGATAACCTAAATTTTTGATATTAAAATGAGCGATATTAAAAGTAGCCCTCTTTATATACACACAAACACACACACGCGTATAGTTTAATTTCTCAATTTAGATTCTCAAAATAAAAAAAAAAAAAAAAAATATATATATATATATATATATATATTAGAGATGGGCCGAAATTCGGTACAAGAAAAATAATACCTACTTGCACTTATTTTAACTGAAATATAAGGTGCTTCTAAACTACAATATGCCATGGCTGCAACTGGTGGTTCTACTCCTGATACTGTACCACTTTCCCCAAGGAACCCATAGTCAATTCTCAAAAAAAATTGCACTTTGTATGGAAATCGGTCAGCTGATTGGCCAAGTCTTCCATACAAACAACCGTGGCATATATTTTAGAAGCACCTTATATAACAACATTAGATACTGTAAAATAAAAGATATTAATTTTTACTCATTCATGGTCAATTATTTATTTATTTATTTCGGAACATTGTAAATGTAAACCTTATATTAAATCAGTTCCTATCTTATCATTAATCTTAATCTTAGTTCTTAACCTTAATCTTAGTTAATTAGCTATTAATCTTAGAAATCCCTGCCTAATTAATAATTAGCCATATTACAAAAATGAAATAAACTTTGTATTCTCCTAGTAAACATCTGGATAGGAGTCCGTAAATTAAATAAAAGAATAATGCTTTTGATTCAACATTCATTAACCTCAAGTATTTTTTATTACAATTAAAGGGTATTTGTTTTCAACAATCATATTAAACCAACTTTTCTTGTCTATCCAGTCATATTTAAAATTTACTAGAGTCAGGTTATGGTGCAAAAACACCAAAGATCTGCCTTATCTGGCAAAAGTTTGTTACGTTTTTTTTCATAGGTATATGTTTCTTGCGGTTTCGTGCGGAGGTATATGTTGCGGGCGGGGTATTTGAAGTAAATTCGTAAACAAGTCACGACGCGTCGCTCTCGAGATAGCGTGCGAAAATGAACCGAAGTTCGGCCGAATTTTGGATTCGGTTCAAATCACATTCGGCCCATCTCTAATATATATATCACAATATTGATTCTACGTCCTTTCATTTCGCATTATTGTAGCGTCCACCACTTGTAAGCAATTTTAATACATTATGACTGCGAATATTGGTCCATTAAACAATTTCAAAGATAGTGTTTAACTCATTTCTTTGAAAATTTACCATATATCGATATACAAATATTCGTATATTGCCAGACGGAAAGGAAAACAATCAGGACTTCCTTCCATATACATAGTTTTAATTCATTCTCCTGCTTAGGTGACATAGTCGACATTATTTCCATAGAATTTCGGAGGGGTTTTACTCCGCGTTTGCGGGCGGGGTATTTGAAGTAAATGCGTAAAAAAGTCACGACGCGTCGCTCTCGAGATAGCGTGCGAAAATGAACCGAAGTTCGGCCGAATTTTGGATTCGGTTCAAATCACATTCGGCCCATCTCTAATATATATCACAATATTGATTCTACGTCCTTTCATTTCGCATTATTGTAGCGTCCACCACTTGTAAGCAATTTTAATACATTATGACTGCGAATATTGGTCCATTAAACAATTTCAAAGATAGTGTTTAACTCATTTCTTTGAAAATTTACCATATATCGATATACAAATATTCGTATATTGCCAGACGGAGGGAAACCAATCAGGACTCCCTTCCATATTACATAGTTTTTAATTCATTCTCCTGCTTAAGGTGACACTAGTCGACATTATTTCCATAGAAATTTCGGAGGGGTTTTACTCCGCTGTTTGACAGTGTACATCAACAGTACATACAAGTGACAGTTAAACATGATATCGTTTTGTCTCATTATTAATTTATCAAAGATTCGTTTTTATTGCCAATTTTAACACAACTTTGGGCGTAAATTAGTAATAAAAGTAGTGTAAAATTTCCAAGACAAAGTCGGTACCGACACAGCTCAATTATCGAAGAATTCAATAAATTTTATTTGTAATTGATTTATGCAGTGGTTTTTTCATAAAACCCCTTCTTCCAAAGGCCTTTTCGTATTTTTTTACGCGCGCGTGTTTATATGAACTATCCAGACCGA
Organism: Parnassius apollo; assembly: GCA_907164705.1. Lineage (NCBI taxonomy): Eukaryota > Metazoa > Arthropoda > Insecta > Lepidoptera > Papilionidae > Parnassius > Parnassius apollo. The sequence goes on from CAJQZP010000397.1 coordinate 3,004,946, forward strand.
ATCCAGAAATTCATTCCGTAACGAAAAAACCTCACGCTCCCCACTCCGACGGGCACGGAGGTGTGGCTTGAAGGCCGTGCATCGTCTAACGTCGTTTCAGTTCGGCAGACTTCGGCACTCGGCAGACTTCGGCACGGTGTTTGTGTGCGTGAGACTAGACGTATGCGTGTACACTAGCTGCTAACTCAATGATAAAAATTCCTGAATAACCTACATGTATTGTAAGATATTAAAAATATTTTAAACAATATTAACTTTTCATTTATTCAATAATTATTTATGTAATCTAAGTATCCTGTTTACTCCAAAGAATACAGTTTTAATTTTTTTTTTTTTGGATAGATTGGCAAATGACCACACAGACCACCTGATGGTAAGTGGTTTCCGCAGCCCATAGACATTTACATCTATCCTCGATTACAAATCAAAATGCAGATATTTCATAGAATGTAAGTATAAAACCTCATAATATAAGAAGTGACATATAAGTCTATATCAATAGGATATAAATGCCTATATCCATAAATGTGTATTATGCCATCCTTAAAATCCGATAACATAACAAGTTACATACAAGTATATATCAATAGGATTTAGCCTGCGAGAAAATGAAATCGTGTCGTGTTTGCGCCATCTAGCGTATTTTGTGCATACCACCTTGAAAGTTAATCAATGTTTGTTCGATAAAATCGTTTTACGTATAAAATGCAGTAGATTTCGCTATAACAAATTATTATTATACTTGTTTACTCCAAAGAATACAGTTTTAATTTATTACACTTAACTTCTCAAAATATTACCATATTATGCTTGTAAGCGGACCAGACTTTGCTGTACTTAATAAGTTTAAATAGTTCTACATAATGTCAAACATTAAACGTGAACTAATTTCTTTAAAAAATGTACAACAAGTTATATATAATTATATATCAATTGAATTTAGCCACCGAGAGAATGAAATCATGTCGTGTTTACGCCATCTAGCGTATTTTTTGCATACCACCTTGAAAGTTAATCAATTTTTGTTCGATAAAATCATTTTGCGTATAAAATGCAGTAGATGGCGATATAATGAATTATTATTTTACTGTTTACTCCAAAGAATACAGTTTTAATTTATTACACTTAACTTCTCAAAATAGTCTTATATTATGCTTGTAAGCGTACGAGACATTGTTATACTTAATAGGTTTAATTAGTTCTACACAATGTCCATTCTGTACTATTTCACACTGGTATTTTATGAGAGCGTGGTCCTTCCTCGGTCGAGCCTGCCCATTAGCGCTACGAGTATACTACTAATATAACTGGAGCATGGCTCTACCACATATAAAACTATTTATACACTTAACTTCGCAAAATAGTCCCATATTATGCTTGAAACAGTTCAAACTTAAAAACCTATCATAAAACGAAAAAATAATTGTTTATGTAATCTAAGTATCCTCAAAATCTCATAATATAAGAAGTGATATATAAGTATATATCAATAGAATTTATCCTGCGAGAAAATGAAATAGAACATTAAATTAAATCGTTTCCTGTTTATGCCGTCTAGCATATTTTATGCATACTACCTTGAGAGTTAATCAATATTTTTTCGATAAAATCATTTTACGTATAAAATGCAGTAGATGGCGCTATAACAAATTATTATTTTACTTGTTTACTTCAAAGAATACAGTTTTAATTTATTACAATTAACTTCTCAAAATAGTACCATATTATGCTTGTAAGCGGACCAGATATTGTTATACTTAATAAGTTTAAGTAGTTCTACATAATGTCAAACATTAAACGTGAACTAATTTCTTTAAAAAAATTACAGTTCTTACCTAATATCTACGCATCTATATAATATTTTATGTTACATTACCTTATATACACAAAAACAGTTCAAACTTAAAAAACTATCATAAAATGGAAAAATTATTATTTATGTAATCTAAGTATCCTTAACCCTTAACCACCTAGCGTCGGTCACAGTAACTCCAGGCGATATATTTTTAAGCTATTGCATAGCTTCTATCGCGGGCCTTGAGCGCGAGGACCGAATCCAGAAATTCCGTAACGAAAAAAAACCTCACGCTCCCCACTCCGACGGGCACGGAGGTGTGGCTTGAAGGCCGTGCATCGTCTAACGTCGTTTCAGTTCGGCAGACTTCGGCACGGTGTTTGTGTGCGTGAGACTAGACGTATGCGTGTACACTAGCTGCTAACTCAATGATAAAAATTCCTGAATAACCTACATGTATTGTAAGATATTAAAAATATTTTAAACAATATTAACTTCTCATTTATTCAATAAGAGAAAAAAAAATGTTTTCTTATCGGTCACCACGCTCAAAAATTTGTAACTTGATTTAATATCAAAGACTTAACTGCATAAATAAAATAAATAAATAATTATAATTGCATAAGTTGATAAAAGCACGGCACCGGGCCGTATTTTTGATAATATTTAGTACGAGTGACACGATGCCAGGTGAGACAACGTGCTTTTTGGCCGCGCCCACCAATGAGTTCGAGCCCGCGACTTGTGCCACCTACGCAATTCCTTTGTATAGTGCGACGTTGCCACTCTTATTAGTTATTCCGCTTTGTAATATTCTATTTATAGGTGATATTTTGTTTATGTAGGTATTCCATAGACTCCTATAGTCTGTTTTTTTCGCAGGAGACAAAAATAACAGATATTTATTAGATTCGTTTAGCACGAATAATAGAGTTTTTATGATTCTGGTTCAGATTAGATTTAATTTTAGTCACTTAAATTTCGTATATTGTTCAAAATAATGAAATAAATCCACAGAATCTGCAGTTACGAAAAAAAGCAATATCATTTTAGTCTCCGGCGAAATCATGATTAATTTACCAACTAGTTATTCGTTTACTAAATACGAAAAAATATTTAGACGTCATTTTTTTTCGACTCTTGCTGTACTGAATATTTACGTAGTCCTTATATTAATAATTATAATTGCATAAGTTGATACAAAATGCTATGCAATAGCTTTACCGCGGCAGTCCCCGAGTGCCACACGTCTTTTTTACGATTATTACGTTCCGATACGAATATATTAAAAAAGGTTGTATCTTCAGTAATATTTAAATCACAAAACTTTTTGTTTTTAAAATCTTTACCTTTTATAAATTTAATATGACTACCAACTTAATCATGACAGACTTTAATTTTCAGCATTCCTTCGATTTTATCACAAATCAACGTGAAGTGATTAGGACTTATGGATCTGAGATCTGGTCCTTCACTGCTGGCCGTATTAAGACTCTCAAGGACGCTCAGGAAGCTACGGGGCTATGCTCGAGTTTTCTCTGCGTGGTATACTTAGAAATGAGGATATCCACAGTACAAATAGGATTACCGATATAGTCCAACGGATTATTAAGCTAAAGTGGCAATGGGCCGGCCATATAGCTCGAAGAACCGACAACCGATGGGGGTAAAAGGTTATCGTGTGGCAACCTCGTACCGATAGGCTAAGGGTAAAGTAACCCCCCAATAAATGGAGTGATGACCTGGTAAGTCATGCAGAAAGTCGATGGAAGCAGGTGGCTCCGGACCGTGCTTTGTGTCATTCCTTGGGGGAGTCCTATGTTCAGCTGTGGGTTTGAGAAGGGCTGTAATGATGATAGTCACCTCTTATGACGTCCGTGTAACGAAATGCATGTAATATAATAAATTTTAATTATAATAAATTATAATATTAAACGATGATGGTCGAATTAAAATTAGATTTTATATACCTAGACAACTTTGAAAAACCTAGCAGCTTTCAAATATGATCCTTCACGACAGTGTCAACTACTAAGTCTATGTTTATAATGTTTATTTTTCATAAAACTAAAGTAACAAATTACAGTTCTCCCGACGGTACGTAGACGTACTGCCATCCATGGACACCTGCAGCCAACGTCAGCAAAGAAGGCTACAGATACTACGTCGCCTTTGAGAACACACATCCTGTAATTATAATGACTCTTCATTCTCTTCAGACTATATGCAACAAACAGAAGTAGAGCTTTAATTTTAAAATAATATTGCTCACATTCTTTAGAAAGGGAAAATTTAAATCATTTGCTGTTGGTTATATTGAAACAAACAACAAATGATTTGTTCGACCAATGCTGCATACTCGGCTATTTCATTGAAAATTATCGTCTGTGTTGTAGTTATAAACTAAACGTAGTGATTATATTCTCTTTGTTTTAAAAGGCTTTAGTAATTGTAATATTTCGCGATACGGCTATTTTATGGCGCACATTATGAGTACCTAAATAATCGCTTAACCAACGTGAACAAAACCTATGTAACTATGTAGACTTAATAATCTAGATCATCATAACAATAAATAACTAATAAAAATGACTCGCTAAAACAAATACTTTTATTTTACAAAATTCTTGCACATACAAAATTACATTAATTTTTTTTTTAAATAATTCATATCGAACAACTCAAATCGCAACCAATTGCAATGACCTTTCCTAGCAACATTATCAAAAATATTTAGAGAGCGTAGTTAGATTTTGACGTATATAAATTTAGGTATTCGAATTGCAAGCTAACTAACTTACTAACTTACACGAATATTGTAATAGTTTTCCGCAATATTTTATATATTACACCTAATTAAACTTGATACTTGCTCAGACCAACAAAAGAATAAAAACGAAGTGCTGCGTATATTTTAAGTGAAGCCGAAACCATACTCAAATTTTTGAAAGCAATCTCACACGCGGCCCGTAAAAGAGTTGACGGAAAGGGAGTCGGGAGAAAGTTTAGCGAACAAATTGGTGATAAATTGAAAATGGACCAAATTAAGAGTACCCATAATCGACAAACATATATGCCCTACGCCATATATGTGAAGGAGACCAGAGAAAATAGTCGGGATCGTGCCATATGGAAGTCTATAGTCTCTGCCTACCCCTTTGAGTGACAGGCGTGAGTGTTTGTGTATGTATGTTTGTTAAAACTCGCATAAGCAAGCACCGGAGCAATGATACTTTGTGTGTATACACATGAGAAGGAAATAGAAAAATAAATGAACTTATTAGTTAACACATTAAGCTATACTTACACTTCTTTTTTATTGTTCGATCCCGGCCGGCACCAACTAAATTGTTAATTGCAATTTCAAGTGCTGTTTTACCACGTACTCGGTGGTAAAACATCGTGAGGAAATTTGCATGTCGGAGAAATATGAAAAATAAATATTTCGAAGAGATGTAATTTTCGAAGACATGTAATTGTCGACAACACGCATTGGGCCTCCAGAAATAAGGGTAGGCCTGTGTCCAAGAGTGGGACGTGTAAAGGCTGTAACTTAAACTTTTAACTTTTGTAGAACCTAAAAGAATAAAATAATTTTACATTCAGAAGCTAGACATATTAGAATAGATTTGTAAATAATTTGTTTAGTTCACTAACGTCTAAAAGCTGGCTTTCTATTAAAAGTTACTTTTTTACCATTTTGAATGAACTAAGGAATATCACAATCTTAATGTCATCTTAATAATTACTTTAAAAATTTATAACCTATTTTGCCACTCTTAGGGGTTCTTTACAGATTTATATAGAGCTTTTGATGGCCTATTAAAAAATCGTACAGATCGGTTCACAATTAACAAACACATCACGTAACACACACAAAAAATACAGGTGAATTGTAAGACTTTAGCTTTTTTGAAATCGGCTAACAAGAGGCGTGGAAGCTCAAGAGACTAAGCACGCGCCATAAATTTCACAGTTCTACGCGAGCAGGCTGGGTTCGATCCTCGCTGGCACTAAATATATTAAAAATAAAAATTCAAAAACATCACACAAAATAGAAGAAGGAAGAGTAAAATAATTTACGAAATCAATTCAGAATATATAAGTGATCTACTCAAATATAAAAGCAATCTATTTGAATTTTAAAATTATATTGAACAGCGAACTGAAATTTTAATCTAACTGTGGCTCTATTTCGCACCAAATCTCTGTTGAATCTAATACCGGACGCTTATTCAATTGAACTCCATTTGAGCCAGTGAACGAAAACACATTCCATTACACTGAACAATTTACAATTCTCTTAGTTTCCTTTACACCATTAAATAAATAAGCCGAGTTAAAATTAACTATGTCTAGTTTTGGTTAACAATAAAACTAATATTCATTTTTGTGTATTGTTATATTATACATATGAGAGTATAAAAACCGTGTAATGACGGTGTAAGAATATCCACTAACACATTTCGTCAAGTACCTAGGTGTCGTAAGAGGCGACTGAGAGGTTACTAAGAGGTGGGAAACTGAAACTGGAGATGGGCAGCTACATGGATACTGAAACCGTTTTCTACATATGGGATATATTAGCGATGAATACTACTGTGCTGAAGTCAAAATTTTTAGAATTTGCGAAAAAATGTAAATCCAGCGTGATTATCTGGTAACATTTTCAGCAACTTTTTCGAGAATATCTCATTTACACATCTGATATAATTAAAATTATTGTAGTGTTAATTGTTTCAACTATATATATACCATTATCTTTTTAATAGCTATTAAATATAGACATTTTAGGCGTTTACTTTATATACTATTTATATTATGTAGTGTGTATTTGTATTATTTAGTGTACTTATAGTTCAATCCAATCATGAACTCTTTATTAGTTTCATTAAAACTCAAAAGGGTATCTATACGTAAAAAATTACACCACTGCTTTAATTTTTTTTATAAATTATATTTTTTACCATTTTTTCTAAAAATTATTTTAAGGGCGACATTTGGCGCCAAGCTACGTAACTATGGCAAAAAGCCCCTATGAGAGAACCTATGGGGGAAGCTTATGTTCAGCAGTGGAATTTCATAGCATATTATGGATGAATGGATGAGTAAAATATTAAAAAATTAATAGGGTTCGCCTTAAATATTCTACTGGTCAATATAATCCTTCATTCATGCATTAAGTAACATTTTTTCGAATATAAATATCTTTTGGTCAATCATTATTATAATAAATAATTAAATTATATAAAAGGCTGTGGTAGATTTGGAGTAAGCGATCATTTTAACTCAGCAATACGCTAACAAAGTGAGTCCAACCGCGCTCCAATAAAATCGTTAATTACATTTTTGACCGCTGATTTACCTACGTGGTAAATCGGCAATTAAAGTAGCTCGGCGGTGAGGAAAATATCGTGAGGAATACCTGCATATCTACGAAATCACTTTCTATTCTAGTGATAGCAATGAGGGTGAAAAAAAAGTAAATACGAACAAATGAGTGTAGAACTGTAATCTCCCAACCGTTCTGGTAGTACAAAGTATTGCGCAGGCAACTAAAAGGGATGAGTCGGTGATTTTACGAGTCTCAATGTCGTTACTATACCCGTTGGGCTATTCTACTAGTGTTGATAAGGAAGATCATGTTCCTGAGAGAGCTGTCTTTTTACATTAGTAGCGTCGGTGTTGGTTTGCATTCTTTGGCGTTACCATGTAATTATGTCCTTCACGTTACACCAGTGTGTGATTGTGGCGTGGACATATTACGGTTGGTCATACTGTATTTGCTCTATACTAAACGTGTAGTTCAGTACGCTGTCTTATTCGTAATAATAATTAATTGCGTAACCAAGAGAGCAAGTTGAACACCCGCTCTCACACAGTTATTATTTTTAACAATTAACCTCCAGAATAATTTATAATACTAAAGAAAGTTTTTTTAAATGTACCTAATATACTTTTATTTTAAATAATTGCTAACACTAGGATATATTTAAAGCCAGGGGAAGCTCGGCAGCTGTTTTCCTTTTTTTATAAAATTGAAGTTACAAGTGACAAATGAATTTACACTCCCTGTGCACTGCACGTACCTAGGTACACCTGATAAAATGTATCTACTGCTGGCTCTTTATACCTACCCTTTACATCGGAATGCTCTAATGTCTGGCGGCATAAATATATAGGTAAGTATCTAACCATAAGGAGTCATAGGTTGAAAATGTCTCCCGTCAATAGATTTTATCTTTATTGATATCACAGGCGTCGCAGGAAGGGTAATAATACGCTTGATTACTTGTTGTTTACCTTACTACTTCGCAATACGAAAAAGCCCGTTAATAATTATTGCAAAGTTGTAACATAATATCACACAATGCAATAATGGTTAATGGTAGCCTATCCCTACTAACTTTCTGTATATATTACTCTACTCTATGCTACTATCTATTAAAACTGAACCTAGGAACATTTCGAATGTGTAAGAATTATACAATCAAAATACTTTTATAATATGAAAATAAGTAAAGCACTGTTATAAATGTTACTGATAAGTGAATAAATCACAAATGTTTAAAAAATTAAGCATCATTAATAATAATTCCAATGATAGGTATAAAGGAAATAACTTATATCATATTCTTTGTATTGTAAAAAGAGCCTAAGAGATGGTTAGCGCTCGCTGTAAATTTCACAGTACGCCAGCAAATCGGGTTCGATCCCCGGCGGCACCGATGAAATTGTTAATTGCAATTTTAAGTGCTGATTTACCACGTGCTAGGCGACGAAAGAAAACTTCGTGAGGAAACCTGCATGTCAGAGAAATAAGGAAAAGAATATATTTCGAAGACATGTGAAGTTCACCAACACGCTTTGGGGCAGCTCGGCGGACAATTCCTTGCCCTAAAACCCTTTCAGAAATGAGCGGAGGCCTGTGCTCAGCAGTGGGACGGATATAGGCTGTAACTTTAACTTTTACTTTATATTCTTTGTAAATATCTCAAATTCTATTAAAAATAAACTGAAAAAATTATCTATGATAATTATTATGACAATACAATGAATCTACAATTAGTAGATATTGTTATAGTAAATATTTGGTAATTAAAAATAATAATATAAAACATAAACGATAAATACATACAAAATGTAACATAATTAACGCACTTTGAGAAAGTAGTTTGTTCAGAATCGTTTACTGAATCGATTCCTAACATTTTTAGCCCCTCTACACGTTGGGCCAACGCGATGGCCCACTATGATGGGCCAACGTGTGGAGGGCGTAGTTGTGTCGGATGGCTTATGGCGCATGCGATGGTCTCGGGATTGGCGACGATGTCGGTTTTTCCGCCGCACATCAAAGGGTAGTGGGCCAACGATGGCGGTACGATGGGTGACTGTTGATTGTGGACGTTCGCGCTTTGTTTATAAATTAACGAAAATTAATTAAAATGACGAATACGTGGCCTCATAACGAAGTTATAAAACTTTTAGAATTATATCGGGGAGAAAGCGTGATATGGAATCCAACACATAAAAAACACAAAGATAAAATAAGGAAAGATGTAGTTTTATATACCTACATATATATAATAGGGTTTGTAATTAGGGTTTAAATTTAGGGTTTATATATATTTAATAGGGTTATGAATAAAATCACCATTTTTAAGTAATTATAAACCCAATACAGATGACAAGTACAATTTTAAAGACTATTTATACTTGGTAACGCCACGCTGCAGCTATATTACGGTTGTACCACGAATGGGTCGGCTCGACCGGGGAAGTACCACGTTCTCACAGAATACCAGCGAATAGCAGCTTAATACTGCTGTGTTTCGTATGGCAAGTGTAGAGATCTGGAGACCCTTTTTTACTGGAAACAAGGCATTCCATCTTAGTCCTCAGGAGTGACAACGCATCTGCGTTTTGGTTCTTAATTGAGGATAAATGTAGATATCTATGGGCTACAGCATCCACTTACCATCAGGTGGACTGTGTGCTCGTTTGTCACTCTTATTCTTTAAAAAATAGTTATTTTAGGTACTAGGGGTACTATTTTAGGTCTTCTTCTACGCCATTTCTTTTTAATAACTCTATTCTTGTGCACATTTAGAAAATAACAGTACGTCTTGTATAGATAAATTGCCGCAGCGGCTAATGCTTCCACGTCCATCTCGATAAACGTTTCGATCACAACTGAATGTCGCCAACGTGTAGTTGCGTTGCAGCCATCGCATGGCCATCGCGCTGGGCCAACGCTGGCCCATCGTGTAGAGGAGCTATTTAATATAGGTAATTTTTTATCCCAAAAATAATTAAAACTACGTAAATTACACTAACACGAAATCTGTACAGTCAAAACAAACTGAAATGGACCGTAACTTAAGACAATAAGACTTTTAAGAGTGCAGTTTTATTTGTATTATTACTAATTCTATCATTCAATAAAAATAAATAAAAATGAACTTTATTTCGAGCACGTTAAAGTCTTTGCGTTCGTGGATTTGTACTGTGACCACAACATTCCGCCGGAATTAGTATACCTAATTTGATAAATAATCAGTGCAAAAAATTCAGTGTATGTATTATCATTATAACATCATATACTAATTGGGGTGTCTGAGGGTGTGCGTTAATTACGTTACATATTGTATATAATTATTATTTTAATGATTCGTAATGTCGCTTCTACACGTTGGCCAACACAGTGGCGAATGGAGTGGCGAATATATTGGCCGAGAGTTGGTGACGGCGTCCACACGTTGGAAGGTCGTTCAGTTTACTTTGGTTCGGGCTTTTTTTTTTTTTGCGCCCGAAGCAATTAAAGGGCTACCCTGTACGTAGGGAGGCGGAAAATGCATTACGCATACCACGATAGCCGGTCTATCGTGGTTATGGGGGACTCACTGTCCTACCGGGGACCCTAAGTGATACCCCCTAAAAACCGCCTTTAGGGACAGGCAACCGGCTGATTAAGCTCTATTGTGCCCTATCATGAGCGACCCTCTTTTGGGAAAAGAGGGCGCAGGCGGCTAAGTGCCGCTGAGGGAGTGCCTACGAAGGCAAATTAATGTCAGATATTACAATAATTTTATTTAATTAGAGTTGGCCTGAGCCGCCAGGAGACAGTTCAGGTCGTTTGAAAGTTTATTAGGCGGGTCCGAGAGAGAGTTTCTCGGCCTGCGGACACGATAGCAAGAGGGGGGTGGGGCTGCATAAGAAGCTGCCTCACGAATTAAATGGTTTGGGTGCGACTCTGAAGCTTTGAAGAAGTTCTCAGAGAGTTTTTTAAGAAATTGTTGAATTGTTGGGAGCTCTAAGTCCCGATGAAGGTCGGCATTACGAACGTACCACAGTGCGTTCGCAGCTCGACGACAGAATAGGTTCTGAACTATTTGGAGTTCATTTAAAATGTTAGGGTTTGCGTGGGCAAAGACGGGGCCCGCGTAGGACATGACTGGTCGTATACATACCTTGTAGAGTGTACGCTTGTTTCGAAGGGACATTTTACTGTGTCGGCCCAACATACTGTTGAGCCTACTCAGATAAAATCGTGCGTGACGGGTTACTCTTTTGACGTGGGGCTTGAAAGTAAGTCCTGTGTCTAGAGTGACACCTAAATATTTGGCGGACGTATGCCAGGGGACAGGGGTCCTTAGCATACGTATTGGAGGAGTGTTTTTGAGACGGCGTCGTTTATAATCGAAGTGAACGGCGGAGCTCTTCTCCGGGTTCACATCGATGCGCCATTTTTTGAACCAAGCTCCTAGGTCATCAACTGACTTTTGGATCTTGTTCCGTATGAAGGGTAGTGAGACACCTTTGCACTAGATGGCAGTGTCGTCTGCAAAGAGGGAGAGTTGAACACCTTTCGACGGGATGGGAATGTCGTTGGTGAACAGGATGTACAGCAGAGGAGCAAGTACTGAGCCTTGAGGGACACCAGCCTTGATAGTTCGCTGTGAAGAAAGCGTGCCTTCGTGTCTAAAACGAAAGGTACGATGTTTTAAATAGGAGGCCACGAGACGAACTAGACGATCGGGGAGACCTATTTTATAGAGCTTGTAGATGAGGCCTGTGTGCCAGACTCTATCGAAAGCTTTGGCTATGTCGAAGAAGACCGCGATGGTTTTATGACGTCAAGGGTAGAAACCGCTGAGGATATATTCCACAATGCGGTGAACTTGTTGGGGACATGAGTGTTTGGCTCGGAAGCCGAATTGGTGGGGGATGATGAGAGGGTCGCCGTCTGTGGGAAACAGAAAGCGCCTCATGCGCGTTTGAATGACTCTTTCGAAGAGCTTGCCCATTGCCTTGAGGAGGCTAATGGGGCGATGGCTGGAGGGGGAGGTTGAGAGGCTTACCTGGCTTGGGAATTCCAATCACAGTTGCCTCTTTCCACGTAGTGGGAAAATAACTAAGGTTGAAGCAGGCGTTGAAGATAATAGATAAAAAGGTTAACACCTGCTCGGGAAAGTGTTTAAGGGCTTGGTTGGAGATGCCATCCGCGCCCGGAGCCTTTTTGGGCTTAAGTCCTTTGATGAGAGATGAAATCTCATCATTGGACACAGAGATAGGTTCGGAGGCCGTGGGGGGTGAGTTCCGGCGGCGGACCTCATCCTCCACTGCCTGGACGTGTGAGGCGTCGACAGGTTGAGAACTAGGGGAGCATTGAGCGGCAATGCTATCCGCAAAGCACTCAGCCTTTTCCTCGTCCTCGAAGGCAACCGTGCCGTCGGGACGGGAGAGAGGGGGAGTGTGGGTGATAGCGTCTATGCGGAGGGCTCTAGCCATCTGATAGTACGCTGTGTGAGATGGAGAGATATTCTCCATGAGCTTACTCTTTTCGAGGTCTCGAAATACAGAGAGGCGGAAGCGGAGTTCTCGTTGAAGACGATTGGCCGTGCGCCTATATTCGGGGGTGGGATATTTTGCTGCTCTCCGGAAAGCAGCTTTTTTGGCTTTTATTAGGTTGCTAATATGTAGGGGAAGCCCACTATTGTTAGCAACCGGGACGACCCTTTCGTTCTCCTTAAGGGAGGATTTAATAAGGGTGGAGAGTGAGTCGACCGCGGTGTCGATTTTTTCCGGACTGTCTAAGTCCGTCGGTATGGAGATGGTAGAATCCTGTGAGTCCAGGGCTTTAGCTAGGGACTCCTTGAATCCCTTCCAGTTTGTGAAGGTTTTCGTGTGTGTTGGGGGAGGTGGCTGATGGCCAAGAATGAGGGAGACCGGTCGGTGATCTGATCCTAGATCGTCTAGTGTCTCGATTGCTCCGAGGTTGAGAGAAACTCCTTGGAGTAACGCAAAATCTAACACATCAGGTGAGTGATCGGTGTTATCGGGAAAGTGAGTAACACCGAGAGGACTATGGACAGTGATATCAAGAGACTGCGTGATATCGAGCAGTATCTTGCCACTAGGGGGACGTAGTGCGGCATGTCCATTCAGTATGCTTGGAGTTAAAATCTCCAAACATAATGACTGAATTGCCTAAAGATAAAATGGCCTCAAAATCCTTTTTAAGGGGATAGGTTCCTGAAGGGATGTAACAGGAGGCTATGAGGATGGACTGATGTCCAGTCATAGCTAGCCTGCATACCGTGGCTTCCATGTTGGTAAGCTGCGGAGTAGAAATGGGCGAGCAATGAAGTGTCTTCTTGTAATAGATGGCCGTTCCGCCGCCTCGGCGGTCGGATCTGTCGTTACGAAGAAGAGAGAAGTTTTTAATAGAAAGGCCTCTAGTGTCCTTATCTTTGAGATTAGTTTCCTGTAGGAGGAGGAAATCGACTTCACGATTCCGAAGAAAGAGCTTGAGCTCTGGGAGGTTATTTCGCAAGCCGCGAATATTAAATGATACAAGCGATAAACCCTTAGGTTTGATACGACCGTGAGATCTAGGTAGGTTAGTTTGCTCAGGCATTGGAGTTAAGTTAATTACGTTAACTTAACTTACAACGCTAGTAGAAGATCGTTATGTTCGGCAAGAGCGAGGAGACGCTCTTGGGGGGACTTCGCCGCGCGCAGTTTGCGTGCTATAACTGTAATTTCTCTAACATCTATATTCCTAATCGCGGAGTATAGCGTGTTGTAGTCGTCTGTTGTGGGCTCTGCCTCGTGTGCGTACGAGGTTGTCCGCGGAGGGTCTGCCTTTTTGGGCCCCCAGGGAAAGACTGGAGGCTGCATTGGCTTTGAGAAGCCCGGAGGGGGGCCGAATTATGCCCTGAGGGGGCCTAGGGGGACCCTGAGGGGGCCTAGGGGGACCCTGAGAGGGTCGAGAGAAGCCCTGGATAGGCTGAGAGGGGCCCTGACGGGGCCGTTGATGGAGGGCTGGGAAAGTGCGGTCATTCACCGGCGGTGGAGCTTTCCTACTGGGGCGAGGTTGAGGTGCGCGTGGGCAACCCTTGTAGTTCGCCGGGTGTCCTGTCTGGTTGCACAGGACACAGGCGGGCGGGGGATTCGGCGTCTTTGGGCCGGGGACACTCTTTAGTGTTGTGTGGCTCCAGGCACTTCACACACCTGGGTGGGGTGGAGCAGTTGGCCGCCGCGTGACCATAAAGTTGGCAGCGGTGGCACTGCGCCGGGAAACCGGGCCTATGTGGGGGCTCTACCTTCACCCTTGACAGGCCGCACACTGTGCGCACCTGCCGGAAGATGGCTTTAGCCTCCGGCACGTTGGACAAGATTACTAGGGCAAGGTTGTATCTCTTGCCCGTACGGTTGTGCATTTTGTGCACTGCTTCCACTGGGAAACCTTGGGACTTAAGGTCCTCGAGGATTTCCTCGTTGGAGAACTCAAAGGGGACGCCTCGGATGACGGCCCTGACTTTACGCTCTTCAGGGAGAGCGTAGGTGTGGTAAGAGACCCTTTCGGCTGTGAATAGCCGGGTGATGGCGCGGAAGTCCTCGATCGAGGTTGGGATGATTTTAATCGCCTTCCCGAGGTTGACGGCATGGTCGTATTTAATCCCTGCATCGTAGCAGGTCTTGGACAATTGGGTGAACTTGGCCTTGTCTCTTAGGAAGACAGGGGGCGGGACTTGCTTCTTCGCCAGCTCTGGAGCACAACGAGAGGCTGGTTTAGATGGAGTGGGGATGTCTAGTGACATCAGTGGGACGGGGGCAGCGTCAAGGGCTGCGGAGGTTGAAGGAGCGGCAGGGGCCGCTGAAGTAGGGGGGTGCGTTTCAACGCGGCGCGCTTTCCGTTGCGCTTGGAGGTGACGGTGGTGAAGTTTGATTCACCGGTTCCGTCAGAGTCAAAGGACTCCGATGAACCGGAGCCTAAGGTAGTGGCGGGCCTCTTCCGGGAGGTAGACGCCGAGGATTCGGAGCATGCGTACTCCATTTCTAAGGGGGCTGCTTGTAGCGGGGCAAAGGAGTTCCTCGTTTCGAGGTATGCCGCTAGTACTGGCGGCGGGAGGTGTGCCTGAGGGGCAGGGGTGGGAGCCTGGGCGGCGATGGTGGCGATGGCGGCGAGGACCGTCTCATTGCCACTTAACCCATATTGGGTAATGAGGGCGGCTAGGGACTCAGTAAAACTGAAGTTGGCCATTTTAGGTTGAGTGAGCTAAGGATAAGAAGCTAAAGGTGAGAAAGTAAAGATTAGGACGGGTCCCTGCTCTCGGTAGAACAGGGACTAGAACGCGGGACGTACTACAACACACTATGCACGTAATAGTAACAGTAAAATGCAAGAAAACACAAGAAAATAGAAGACAGTAAAAAAAAAAAAAAAAAAATGAAATGACAAGTAAAATGAAAAAATGAAATGAAAAGCGGAAGTCAGTCAGACCTCCCTGCCCGAAGACAGGGGGGCAAGAGCTGTAGCAAAAAGTGACTCACCGGCAGCCTCGACGCTGTTCCGCGTGAGCAGGACAGCGGAGGCGCGTGAGAGCGCGACAGCACTACCGTACTGTACGGGAGCGCGGACCACCAGGAGGCGACCGTCCGAGAGCGGTCCCGCCGGCGGACTGAGCACTGCGTCGGCGCTGTACAGCGCGAGCGGGACAGCGGGGGCGCGAGAGCGGGGAGCACTACCGTACAGGAACGAAAGCGCGGACTACCTGGATGCAACCGCTCGGAAGCGATGCCACAGGCGGAATGGTTCGGGCCAATGTGCTGACGAATTTATTTTATTTTACGACGGCTCCGTGGCGTAGTGGCTTGGCAATGAGTGGCTGTGCCAGGGGTCGCGGGTTTGAATCTCGCACGGAACAAGTATTTGTATATCCTACAAATAATTGTTTCGGGTCTGGATGTGTGTCCTTGTGCAATTTATGTTTGTAAGTTGCCTCCGCGATACAGGAGAAAATCCAAATGTGTAGTGAATATTAATGGGGCTGTAAATAGATATACGATATACGATTAACTTTATTTATTCTTTACATGCATCAGAAACTGGAATAAATACCATTAATTAGAACTTAACTTATTTTAAAGTTATAGGAGTTATAATCGATTAGTCTATGTTTTAAAATTGGGTTTTGTTTTTAAAGTTTAGCAAAACATGTACTTGCTTTTCTATCAGACATTTGATGTATATAAAAAACACCTTATACTTTATTTGGTAATTTAATTTTTTGGGAAATACAAAAACAATAGCAATAAATATAATTAACACTGACTTAATAATAGGTACTAATTATAACTTAGAACATAAATGAAAAACTCATGACAAGCAAAGTGGCTCAGGAGTATACTTTGCGGCATTCTTTAGAGGAAGATGTTCAGTAGTGGACTTGTGAAGAGCTGTAATGATGATGATGATTCGAAAACTTGCACGATTAAATTATAAGAAATCGACGCTTTTTTATATAGGATAGGGTGACAAACGAGCACACAGTTCACCTGATGGTAAGTGGTTCCTGTGGCCCATAGACATCTACATCTATCCTCGATTACGAATCGAAATGCAGATGCGTTGTCACCCGTGAGGACTAAGATGAAATGCCTCGTTTCCTTTAAAAAGTGGCTCTGGTTCTCTACACTCACTATACGAAACACAGCATCATTAAGCTACTATTTTACGCTAATATTCTGTGAGAGCGTGGTCCTTCCCCGGTCGAACCGACCCATTCGTGCTACAACTATACTTCTAATATAACTGCATGGTTCTACCACGTATAAACGACGTGCTTCATTTTTTTCATTTTAAAATTGTTCTCGTAATAATCTGATTGCAAATAAATGTTCATTATTTTTTTTTATAAATAGCTTATCGATTAAAACAAATATTTAAAAATAATTAAATCGTGCTAATTAAAGTAGTAGGAATATTTAAAGTTGAAATTGGCACTAAAAGGCTAGAAATTGGGTCATCCACCCTACAAAGCGTGTATATAAAATTTTAATCCGATGCGTGTAATCACTCTGGGAGCTTGTAGCAAACTAAACTCGCGGCCAACGTGTGGACGCGGCGACCAAACTCTGCCAACAATCCTTTGATCTTTTGTAAAAAACCGACACCACAAGGATCTCGCGCCAACTTGCGGGCCATCGTTCCAATACATACCAATGAAGCCCGAATACCCCGTCTACACGTTGGCCAATGCTATGGGCCACTACATTCGCCACTGTGTTGGCCAACGTGTAGAGGCGCCGTAATACGAATGACGAAATAATCATTGAACACGTTATTTAAATTATTGATTCGTCGTTTATTGCATTTTCATCGCGTCACAACTTAATGAATTTTAACCCAAATAATATACTCTCTTCGATAACCTAGAACCTACCTTTTTATATTCATATGTCTATTCAAAATATTTAAACCTCTTGCTGGAAGTAAAGGTCAAATAAAGCAAAAAAAAAATATTAAAATTTTACACCGCTCTAATTATTAGTCAAGTTCTAGATAAAATAAATTATGTGCTATGATAATTCAGAGGACCTGCAAGTGTTCGCATAAAAAAATATAATTACGCGTTGCTTCGATATGCGTCATAAGATCAGTTTTTCTGACAATATCTCATAAGGCGTTGGTAATTTATTTTATAAAATTAAAATGATAAAGGAACTTTCTGTCCACATGATGATAAGTGGCTACTGCAGCCCATGGACACCTGCAGCCAACTTCAAACAAAGAAGGATACAGATGTGTTGTCAACTTGCAACTTGCTTGTTGTTAAATTTATATTGTATTTATAACCTTTCGACGCGAAAACATCATTGTACGCATGAAGATGAAATAGTCAATAGGGTGGTATCTACCCAGTTGGAGTCTTTGGCAGAAAGTTAATAGTATCACACAGAAAAGTTTATGCAGATATAATTATAGATCGTAATAGTGTAATTAAAATTATCCACGAAGATATCATCATTATCATCATCATTACAGTCAATAAAAACTCCACCGCTAAACATAGCCCCTTCACAAGGAATTCCACAAAACGCAGTATTATCATCATAATATTATTATTTAAAAAAGCCAGATGTAATGGAATACAGTGGAATCTCTATAACTCGAACCTCGTTAATTTTAAATCCTCAGTAAGTCGAAAACAATAATTGCCATTCGCTTCTGCTTAACCCCTAAATACGCAATATCTCGAATTATTTAGACTTTCTTACTCTGTAAAACTGTTTGAAGTATTGATAGTACATATTTATACTCTATAACTCGAATTTCAAAAAGGAGACCCCGTAAGTCGTAGTTAGTAAAATATAATGACGTCTTACTTGGAATTCCCCGAAATAATAGCAATAAAATCCAAAATAAATGCTCGGGTTTGGGGCTTCTAATCTATTATTTTTGTCTTATATACGTGCAATGAATGAATACATTCATAAAACTTTCTAAGTAACACAAATGTGAACGTTATGTTCGTTCCTTGTCGACACAGGATACGATTACTTTTAGCGGAGCTTGTCCGTCAGTATTTATTTGGCAGCGCCTCTAATTTCAGCAGTTTAAATCATATCTATCTTGAAACTTTTGTTAGGTTGAAAACGCGTTAAGGGGATATAGAAAGTCAGCTCAAATTCTAATTGCGCCCCCACTTCCCCGCGCGTCGTATGCTATGTACCGACATATTTGTAATCACTAATACTGTAAATAGATAGATAGATCGTTAGATACTTATTTCATTAGTTTTGTATCTTTACGCCAACCCAGTTGCTTTTTATTTTTATTACGGTTATTACCCATTTTAATTTTACGTCGCCCTGTTGCGTAATGTGTATTCTGATTGTAAGCGACACAACTTCCCTCTTCGAAAGCCGAAGCAAGACGACTCATGCTATTGTATCTTCTAAGAAATTTCATTGATGATTTAACTACCGCCATCTAGAGATTGCTTTATGAAACACTTAATACTCTATAGTTTATAGCTGCTCTGGCATCTTGCATTTATAGCAACTTTATGTAAATCAATCAAGATAGTGTGGCCGCCACAAAAAATTAAGCATTATTAATAATAATTCTAATAATAGTTATAAAGGAAATACTAAAAAGAAATCATATTCTATTAAGCAAGTTATTGTTATATATTATTGTATTTATTAACTACACTAAAATATCATCACTATCATCATAATTACAGCCAGACAAGTCTACTGCTGAACATAGGCCTCCCCAAGGTATGCCACAAAGCACGGTCCTAAGGCGCCTGCATACATCGACTTCCTGCATGTCTTACCAGGTCTAGTGGGGGATCGCCCAACACTTTGGCTACCGGTACGAGACTGCCATTCGAGAACATTTTTCCCCCCATCAGTCGTCGGTTCTTCGAGATATATGGCCGGCACATTGCCACTTCAGCTTACCAATCTGTTGTTCTATGTCGTTCGGTCTGGTTCTACTGCAGATATCCTCATTCCTAAGTTTATCTCGCAGAGAAACCCCGAGCATATCCCTCTCCATGGCTCACTGAGTGACTTTGAGTGCCCTCATACGGTCAGCAGTGAAGGACCACGTCTCAGTTCCGTAGGTCATTACTGGCAAAACACACTGATTGTACAATCTCGTCGTAGTCAAAAACTGAAAGGTTTTGAGGTATACCTGATGAGAAACATGTCGTAATTTCCCGAACGCTGCCCAGCCGAGTTGAATCCGTCGAGTGACCTCTCGGCCGAAGTTGGACTTACCTAGTGAGACTACTTGTCCCAAGTAAACATACTCGTCAACAACTTCGAGCTTAGTACCCCCAAACAACCACTGGCATAGGTTTGACATGGACGTTAAACATAATCTTCGTTTTGTCCATGTTCATCTTAAGACCTATCCGTTGGGAGACATTATTGAAGTTACTAAGCATAGTGCTTAGTTCCTCCAGCGATTCTGGCATAAGGACCATACTATCGTCGGCAAATCGAAGGTGAGTGATGTACTCGTCATTGATGTTAATACCGTAACCTTTCCAGCCCAGTAGCTTGAAAACGTCTTCCAATGCAGCGGTGAAGAAAAGACATATCGGCGTAACTAAATTAATTAATTTTATCTTCCAAAATAATAAATAATAAAAAATCCCTTCGTACTCGTAGTTCTAAATTCAAGTTAGTTTATATTTGCTTCATACGTGAGGTTTATATTATAAGAAGTAATAGTAAAAAAATAGAAGTTTATAATATGTTTCATTAGGCAACACTGAATTAAATTGAAAAGTGAAAATTATTCAAGAAAAATTGTCCGCCGAATTGCGCATGTGCTTCTTTCTTGTTATTTCGAATTTTTGAGTGTTTTATCATAATTGCTTTTGTATAGCACAAAACGTAGGGCTCAAGAATGTGATTTAAGGTAGATTTTTAATTGGTGAAGTGACAAATATAATAAAATAATATGTAAATTTCAACCAAATCAAATATTTATGTTGGTTTGTAGCAAGTTACTTTCTACATTATATGCAGACAACATGGAATTTTATAACATCTTACGTTTTGGTGAATATATATTGTGAATATTTTTGAAAATTGTGAAATAAATATGTTAACAATACTGAAAATCTTTCTTTTTGCCTAAGTCCTTCAATTTATCGAGAGTATTTATGCCGATTTCTAAGTAACAAACAGTGTTTTTATTGTTATTTAGAAATCGACAAAATACTTAATAAAAATAACAATATGAAAGGAGTAGTATTATGAGGTTTGAGATATCTTTATTTCTCATAAGAATTTATAATAATAATTCACTTATATGAGAAAGTTTTAAAACAAATACAAACAAAAATAATAGTCTTATCCTAGGCGTACACTAATATATCGAATCAATTTCACTCAAGCACATTCAGTTGTAATTATACATGTTTTAGCAATTTTTATTCCTAGAGCAACAAAATACTAAAAAAAAATAGGGTACTTTTAAAGTCTTACATAGCCAAAGGCGCAAACAATGCTTGGACGCGTACCTTACACAGACCGAGTGTAGCTAGAAGCGACGCGTAAAATAGTGAAATCAATGTACGCTCAGGTTAGAAGTTAAATAATATTTTAAGTGCTTTCTAAATGTTGGGATTGATTTTGCTTCTTTGATATTTTTCGGTAATTGGTTATACAATTTCGCACCTTCGTACATTAAGTTTTTTTTACCATAATTAGTTCTTGGGGTTAGGAGGCAAAGGTCGTTTGCACGTCTTAGTCCAATTTTTTGTATTTGTTGTTTCTTTTTGAATGTTATTTGAGTATATATATCTTTATTTAATATTTTTCTTATTAATATACAAGTTTTATATATATATGTTTGAGTAATATTTAATAATTTTGTTTGTTTATACAGTAGATTTGTTGGTGTAAGGAAATCATATTTAAATAATATTTTAATAAGTTTATTTTGTGACCTTTGTAGTGGTTCTAGATTTGTTTTCGCAGCGGTGCCCCAAACTTCAGTCAAGTATTCTAACTGCGGTTTTATAAGAGAGTTGTATATATTATATCGAACTCGGTGCGGTAAACATACAGCCATCCCCCGTATGGCACCAGAAAGAGAAGTTAATTTTGTTTTAATTTTAGAAATATGTGGTTTCCATGTTAAGTGCGAGTCTAATATCAGTCCAAGATATTTCTCTTCATTAACTTTATTTATAATTTGGTTATTTATTGTCAATGGCGTGTAGTGTGATATTTTTTTGTTTTTTGCTGTAAATATTATATAGTTTGTTTTTGATATATTTATAGTAAGCCGATTGCGTTGAAACCAAGTGTTTAGAACATCTAAGTCATTTTGTGCGTCTTTAATAACAGAGTCTATAGAATGACCAAAGTAAAATAGAGCGGTATCATCGGCGTATAACGTTATGTCTCCATTAAGCCCGAGTTCTTTTACATTATTTATATATATAAGAAACAAAAGAGGCCCCAGAATCGATCCCTGAGGTATACCACAGGTTACAACTCTGGGCCCACTCTGTGTTTCACCGATCTTAACCACTTGCCGACGATTTGTGAGGTAAGATCTGAGTATCTCATGAGCGGTTCCTGCAATGCCAATATCAAATAGTTTTTTTAATAATAGGTCGTGACTAATTGTATCAAAAGCCTTCTTTAAATCTATGAAGACTCCTAGTGCTATTTGTTTTTTATCAATACTAAGTTTCACTTTAGTTATGAGGTCTACTGTAGCTGACAGTGTGTTAGATTTTGGTCTGAAACCATACTGCTGCTTGTAAAAGAAGTTTTGTGCAGAGAGATAAGTTTCAAGACGTTTATATAAAAGTTTTTCATAGATTTTAGACATTACAGGAAGAACAGATATTGGGCGGTAATTGCCAGGTTCCAATTTAGTACCAGATTTAAATATAGGTGTAACTTTAGCGATCTTTAAACTATCAGGGAAAGTACCGTTTTCTAGATTTTTATTTATGCAATTAGTAAGTTCAGGAAGGATGATGTGTTTCAAACATTTTATTGATTTGCTATTTACCCCGTCTAATCCGGAGCTAGTATTTGTGCTTAAGCTATCTATAAAATTAGCAATTTCTTCCATTGTACATGGCTGTAACTGTGTTAGCGCGATTGACTTGGCAGTGTTTGCTTTATTTGTATAGGTTAAATTATTATGGGGATTTGTTAGTATTTGACTATTTAAGATCAAGCCTACATTAGTAAAAAAGTCATTAAATTGTTCACATATACCATTTTGATCCGTTATGTAACCATTCGCTGTTAAAAGTTTACTCGGTAGTGATGGGTCTCTTACTTTGTTGTTAGAAAGGTCTTTTATTAGTTTCCACATCTTTTTTAGGGTTGCTCTTGCAGTCATTGAATGCTTTTAAATAATATTTAGTTTTAGTTTTATGAATGGTTCTTGATACTTCGTTTCTTTCTTTGATGAATGCTTCTTCTAATAATTTGTCCTCTGGATTCTTCTTAAATTTGTTCCATATTATATTTCGACTATTTATTCTATCTAAAATTTTCCTATTGATCCAGTCTTGGCGAGGTGGGTTAAGAATTTTTATTTTTGGGAATCTACTATTGCTGAGGCAAGAATCCAGCTTCTCTTTAAATATTTCATATGATTTATTACCAATATCTGTACAGTTTACCATAGTTTTACATAGTTGTTCGTAGTTAATAGCTTCATATCTAACTTTTCGCAGTGGTTCAGGCCGGGATTTCTGTATTTCAAAGTATATTTGCTTGTGGTCAGACATAGGGGTATGTATATGGTATATATATATATATATATATATATATATATATATATATATATATATATATATATATATATATATTATAATATCTCACGTTATGTATAGTTCAAGTAGTAGTTAATAAACTAGCTTTCAGGCAGCGCTGTTGTCGCGGCCAATTTTTACGTTAGAGATTCTTATCTACTTCCGTCGTAGACAGAGAAACCTATAGACTAATGATTAGCGTGGCCTCGAGTGAGAAAGGACGATAATGTAGTTTTAGGTTATACAATAATCTTTATGACTTTTAAACATATTTAGATAAAAAAAATTAATTGTTCTAAGAACTGAACTGAACAAGATTCACCAATCTTAAGCTCACAAAACACTTTTTTCTCACTTAAACCAACTTCTAAACTCCTTTGATCACTGCGAATTGAGTGTGTTGAATCCGTCGATTGACCTCTCGGTCGAAGTTGGACTTACCTAGTCGTACTATTTGTCCCAAGTAAACGTACTCGTTAACAACAATTGCGAGCTTAGTGGTCCCAGCAGCTACCGTCATAGGTGTGACATGGACATTAAACATGATCTTTGTTCTGACCATGTTCATCTTAAGACCTATCCGTTTGGAGACACTATTGTGATCATTGAGCATAGTGCTTATGTCCACCATCAAAACGAAATGGTTAATATCGTTTCGTTTCCACTTCAGTATCTTGAAAACATCTTCCAATGCAGCGGTGAAGAGTTTCGGGGATATGAAGTCACCCTGTCCTACCTCTCTGCTGTTGGATAAGTTTCTGTTCTATCAATTCTATAAATACTTACATTTTCATTTTGAAATATTAAAATTTCCATTGTCTCATCACCAAGTATTGGTAATGGACTGGCTTCAGTATTTTGGTCAGCATCTGAATCCTGGACATCAGTTATGCCTGTACATGCTCGGCCCATCAAGTCACTGACTTGTTCCAGAATAGGATCTGTCTTAACGTATGATGGGCCACCTCCTGTGCCATTGTGACTGCTTTTGCTGAGGTGCTTTGTAAAATTTCGCATCAGTCTTCATTTTCTCCCAGTCTCATAAGAGATTCTTTACTTCTGAAATGTTAGTGGTAGGTTATTAATAGGCAATTCAGGACAAACATCATAGTAGATAAAGAGGTTAATGTACTGAGAAGGTAGGTATTAAGTAGATACCTTCTCATTCAAGTAAGTAAATAGAAACTCTTTAATACACATATTAAGTACATATATAAAATCAAGATAATAATAATGATAAAGGTTTATATTTATCAAAAACTGTTTATCAATAAGTTACCTAGCCGTAGTTCCTGTGGAATTAAATCGTGTGCACAAATCTACCCACGCTTCATTTTTCGCTTGGTTTGTTGTACCGTTCGTCTTTATTTAACCTTTTGAGCGCCAAAGTCGCCTATACTTGACCGGCATCTGCGAGCTCTGAGCGCCAGCGACTTCTATAGGGTTGACAAAAAACCCGGCCCACAAAAATAAGAAATATAGATATTGGAAAATTGTTACTGGTATTTTAATTCTACACTCCTCAAAAAAAGAATAACCCAGCAACATGTGAGTATAAAAAAGAATCCTAGAGCCACAAGTACTAAGAAACATTGAACTAAAAAAAAATGGATTTTTATCTAAGCAAATACTATGTCCAGCGCGCCAAAGTCGTCTATGTTTGACCGCTAGTGTTGTAATGCGTTAGGCATAGATTTATTGAAAACTATTCAAAATTAGACGCCAACGTGTTATTTTTTAAATTATTGATATTTGAATAAAACAAAAGGTAAGAAACAAAAAAACTATCATCAGCTACATAAATAAAAGAAAATTTCATCAAATCAACCCTTGCGCCCTCCTTTCTGCCAAGGAGGGTCGCGTTCGTATACGGCTTAGAGATCTCTAGTCAGATCGTTAAGCCATTTCCTAAAAGGCGGTGTTTAGTGGGTAAAAGTCTCCACATAACCACGCAGCCGGCTGCGTGGTATGCTATGAGCATTCACCGCCTCCCTCCCCCGCTTTCCGGAGGGTTGCCCATATTTGCTTCGGGCGCAAAAAAAAATCAAATCAACTTCGCATAATAAATCTAATATCTCATACTTAGCGCGTCATCGATTATCAGTTCATTGGGTGCCGTGGTCAAGGATAGACGACACCCTGATGACGTCATAAACTAATAGCGGAAAAATAGTGCAGTGCAACATGAACGATTCCTCAGAACTCATTCGCATTTTGAAAAGCGTAGATGATGATGAATTTTTTTATTTTAATAATATAAAATTATAAATAATAAATGTTTATTTTTTTCTTAAGGTACGAAGAGCAATTTTACATTTTGTGCGATTTTCTTTCTCAATCTATTGACTGAAACCTCTATTATATTAGCTGATGACATTTCCATTCTTATTGCGCATACAAAAGACCAGAATTTAAATAATAAATTGAATCAAGTATGGAACCAGGTTTAAAATTGGCTGACACATCACAACCTAGAGATTAATTTTAATAAAACCAAAATTATGCAATTCCGACCAGTTTAAAAATCACCACTAAATATCGCTTTTAATTATATATAATATACCTATAGGAACTGTTGACAACTTTTTTTAACTTGTTAGGCCTGAAAATCGACTGCCATATAAACTGGAAAGCCCATATAAATAAAGTAAGAAATAGGCTATCATAATTCACTTACGTATTACGAGAAATAAAGAAAACCACACATGTTTCCAGCGCTCTGTCAGCATTTTACGCATACACATCTTCGTGGCTGTCATGTTGTGGGGAAATAGTAAAGATGCACAACAATTTTATATATAATGCAAAAAATATTATAACAATCTTGGCAAACATAGAAATTCCAGAAAGTTGTAAGCCCCACTTCAAAAAGTTTAAAATTTTGACTTTGACATCTATTTATATTTGGGAAACATGCAAATTTGTAAAAAACCACCCAGAACTATTTACCAAATTAAGTGAAACAAATTACAAACACTCAATTAGACCAAATAAAAATAGGCTACTATTGCCGAAATCTACCCTTGCATTGCAGAGCTCTAGTCCCTACTTTATGTCAGTTAAAATTTTTAATATTCCTTCCAAATGACATAAAATTTTAACGAGTACTACATTATTTTTATCCAAATTAAAGTTATATTTAATTGAAAAATGTTTCTATAAATGAATATTTTGATACAAATATTATTTAATTTCTGTGGACAACTTCGGCCTGTGCCTATCTAATTTAATTTTTTTTATTCAATTATTATTTTTTACTTAATTTTATTTTTATTTATAATAATAATTATTATTTTTTACTTGACATTGTGATTATTAATTTAATTAAATTTACAGAATCTTAAAATAATATAATCTAATAATGTAATTTATTAATGAAATCTTAATATTGTAGTTTAAAAATAATATTTAATATTTTTATAATTGCTACGCCCAAACTGGGTTCAAATACGGACTATTTTTTTTAAAAACCACATCTATTGTTACTATTTGATTGCAATAAAGATTGTGATTATGATTATCTCAAAATCATCTGGTAGAATCAGCATCGTATCAAATCCCCCTTGTCATAAGAGCGTAAGACTTTTCATCTGTGCTTCACTTGGCCTACGCCTCTCCCGACAAATAAAATATTTTGAGTCGATCTCTGTGTATTTTGGTTAGATCGATTTCGAAATTGATACACAACGTGCGACACGGCTACATCTCTAAGAAAGTTTCAAAAAGGAAGGTCAGCTACGCCGTTGTCGTCCAGTCGTGACAGTGACGTCATCACGATGGAGAGTAGTGTTGTGGTTTACTACTATTTTATTGTTATTGTTTGTTTTTTATTTATGTACAAAGTACATATATAAAAAGAGTGGAAGACAGCACAAGATTAAATAAAACATACCCGATTATAAAGAGTCATTTATTGTATAAAAAACCAACAAAAACCAGTTATTTTGTGTTATCGATATATCAACTCTTGGCAGCACTGTTTTTTTCGTAGGTATTTTTGTTTACTTTTCGCTTTGGCGTACAGGACACGGTAATGCGTTTTTGGCGTGGCGCTCAAAAGGTTAGAATTAAATTTTTAAAAGTATCTATTAACTTTACCAGTTTATCCTTTTCATCAAACGTGAAATTTTGACAGCGCTTTCTCTTATTTTCGGCCATAATTAAAAAAATAGGAAGTTAGAAACGGCTACCTATGTATTTTAAAGCAAATTTAAATTAATCAAACTCAAACTAAAGACACCACGAAAACTTGCAGAGCCAAATGCCAGTCAATGCACAGATTACCTATCAGAAAATACTACTTTCATGAAATCAATTAAAAGTTTTACCTCAATGTCAATTTTTACGATGCTACAATTTCGAGAATGTGGTAAACACAAAATGGGCAGACAATTCACACCTGATGAAAAAGTGATGACATTACATTTTTTTAAACGTGGGCTAAGAGCCTTCAGGATGCTGCAAAAGATATTTGTTATGCAATCACCTATCACCTTAAGCAGGATGGTATCTAAGGCCAATATTAAGCCTAGTATAAAACATATTTTACAAACTTAAGAAGCAAGCATCTAAAATGAAAGCCAATGATAAATTGTGCTGGCTTTAAGGTTCTTGCTACTCTATGTGACCAGGGAACATCAAATGTTCGTGCCAAGTGGAACATAGTAGATAAATATTGAAATATATATACAGGGTTACAGGTTAAGTCGACCTAGATCCTTTAGGGGGTTGTAGTTTGCATCATTACCGACTGTTTCGACTATGAAACACCATACACCAAACTTAACCGTTTTCAAGATATTGGATATTTAATTTTTTTTATAAAAATTACCAATTTTTTGTCTATTGTACTAATTTTTTTTTGTAATTTGTGAATCTTATTTTATTTTTCTTATAACTTTTGTGTAGTAGTTAAGTTGCTTTATTATTTTAAATACGAAGATCTTAGGTAAATAAACTAAATTCTATTTTATTTTATGTATATGCAATTTATTGATTGGTCGACATTTATTTATTTATTTCTAAAATTGTGTACATTGCTTAATTTTTAATCCATTGATTTTACTGGTTATGGGTGTAAATTTCCTGAATAAAGATGATTATTATTTTTAAATTGAGTTTTATTTTTTATGATTTACCTTTGATCACATAATTCTGCAATTAGTTTTGTGCATATAGTTGCAGAATTATGTGATCTTGTAAAATTCGTTAAAAATAATCAGTACACCAGGGCTGTACTATATATAGAATATATTTATGGATAGATACATCATCCTTTTGGTTTGACAACTCCACTATAGATGTCTCTGTACCACGGAATCGACTAGCAACTCTATTTTAGGTATATATAACATACAATGTACTCTGTGTGTTTGTTTTAACATTCATTATATTTACTAATTTTGCGTTTAATTACCGTTTCAATACAAAAATTATAATCAAACATCGTTAAAACGTTCTTTAATTCAATTAATAGAATCAGGCGTTACTTTGCGGAAATCCATCATAATAAAGATATTAATTAATTTGCAACCATCCGCTAATTAAATACCATGATGTGTCTTACCTGGATTGAAGAGCACCTCCCGCCCTCCCTTAATTGCGTGCACCATTCCCGTCACCACTAATCCCAGCCCCACTATTTCCAACACCACTACTCCCAATACCACTACCCCAACACCACTACTCCCAACACCACTTCTCCCAACACCACTACTCCCAATACCACTATTCCAGGAAAGACACACCATCGACGATAATACAACATTAGCGGTCAGCCGCCGTAGAGTCTACATCACCTGAGGATGCCTCGTGTAGAGGCGAAACGTGACGGAAATGGTGCACGCAATTGAGCGGAGAGAGAGCGGGAGGGCGGGAGGTGTTTTTTAATCCAGGTAAGACACATCATTGTATTTAATTAACGGATGGTTGCAAATTAATTACCATCTTTATTTAATTCACCGAAAAAGACCCATACAGGTAGATATTTAAAAGGTAGTTCTCACCACCATCTTTAACAGTTAGCTACTGTGGGTAATTCTTTGTTTCAGAGAGCACGAGAGTGTGTGACAATAAACACCTGGCTGCCGAGGTTTAACACGTTAAGCAAGTTTTGCATAACAATATGCTTCGGGTTCCGCGCCTACGTCACAGTGAACGAGTGAAGCCGGCCGCAGTCGAGCGTGTACCTGCTGTACTGCCATATGTCAGAGGAGTCACTGACAAGATTGGCTACATCTTGAAGTGCGCTTCCATTTAAACAAACTTCAAGCCGCCGAAGAAGATTGGTAAGTTTTTACCATCAGTCAAGTGTAATGTCCCTCTGCAAGATGCAGGAGTGTACAAGCTTGATTTTGAATGTGGTTTCTCATACACAGGACAAACTAAACGGTCAATTAAGACCCGCGTTAAATAACAAATAGCTGATTTGAAGAATCGACGCTCCGGGAAGTCTGCAGTCCATGAACACATCCAGGATCGCCCTCGTCACTACATGAGATTTGATAGACCACAAATCCACGTTCAAGAACACCGTTTCCTTCCAAGGATGATTTGTGAGGCTATTGAAATAAAAAAAAACATCCTAATTTCAATAGAGTAGATGGCTGGGCTTTACCATCTGCTTCGGATCCTATAACTTATAAAATTAAATCCCAACCCAAGCATAAAACTGTAAGACTTCAAGATACTATAAGTTCATAATGTCTAGATTGGAATTAAAATTAATAATTTTAATTTGTGCTAACCGCGGTTATTTATGACCACTGGACCAGGCCTCTTTCACTCTTGCTACCTGCGTGAAATAATTACCTAAAATCGCGATTCACCCAGGGTGTAATACTCAGTCGGGGCTAGCGCGTTCTAGGCTATTTACTTAAATAGTTTTTTGTAAACCCTAGTTGTTATTTTTGTGTAGTGTTTAGTATTTAATTGTAGGATAAAATAGTTCAAATTTTTTTAAAGTGATTTAAAAATAATATATGTGTATATAACCTATCTATTTGATAAATTATAATGGCAAAACTTCGAACCTATTGTTGCGTGGATGGATGCATAATGAGCAAACAAAAAGATTCATATAATTTTTAAGTTACTTAAGGATAATGAAAGGTACATTTAAAAAATAAATACTTATAGCAAAAAAGAATTACGTAATAATTTAAATACAGAAGTAATACCTAAGTACTTTATTACAAAACTTAGTTTAAATTTACGTAGGTAACTTACGAAATTTACGTAGGTAAATTGAAGTAGGTAACTTACATGTCTTTTGTAATTAAAATATTTTAAGTTATCACAAAGCACTGAAATTAAAACTTTGTTTACAAAATTTTTAAACTAATTACAATACCATCACATTTCATTTAGGAATCGTATTTCAGGTTCATTTGTTGTTTACACTACCTACCTATTTCTTCCGAGCGATTTATTAAATCGCGATTAGCGACGAGTGACTACATGCGTTAGGCACAGAATTCGCATAGTAGCAAAAATATGTTCATTAGATCAGTCAGAATAGGTACCTTACCTACTTTGCTTACCATTTCGCAACGTTTAATTAATTTATTTATTTATACTCTATTGCACACAACATATAAATTTATGTACAATTAGGTGGCCTCATCGCTTAACAGTGATCTCTTCCAGGAAAACCTTGGTAACGTACGGGTAGCACTACATATTATTTATTCTATGCCATGGTGAAGGAGATCCGTAAATAGAAGTGTGCATAAATATTAGATAAATGAACATATATTAATACATATTATAAGCCTAATGAGTACCTACTTACATGTGTTTTTAATATATTCTTGACAGCCCTAAGTAATGACGGAAAAACAGCCGTGATGTGTGAATGCAATATAATACGGACACTCGCGCGCAGCGATAAAGGTTTATTTAGCTTGCGTGCGCAATTTATCTTATTAATAATAATTATGAAGGCTATTAAACGTCGGTAAGCAGTCAACATCAAAAGAGTGAAACTTCTGTACGTAGTACTATTATTTATTCTGTGACTGGACGTTAAATATCTCAGTCCCTTTCGTGACTATGGGTGCTGTAAAGTGCTCGAATCGTCGATTATATAAAAAGTTAATATGCGATAAAATCCGCAAAAACTTTTACTTTTGTGTATAGTCTTATTAATTTGGTATCTTCGTATTAATAATAAATCATTAAGCAACAATAACGGATTACTAATCCAAAGTGTGAATGGGCTTGCCATATATCTTGAAGAATCGACAGGTTTCTCTACTGTCAACTTATTAACTTACGTACTCATTTTATGAAGTAACAACGTGGTAAGACATGCAGGAATTTGATGGATTTTTGTTAATCAGTACCTACCGTGTTTTGTGGCGTTCCATGGCCTATGGTCAAAAGCCGACTTGTAAAGGGATGTAATGATGATGATGCTTTTAATGATGAAACAACAATAAATAATATAATTTTGATAATATATTAAACAATTTTTGTATAAATATCAGTATAAGTAAACATGGTCGTAAGGAAAATCGTCTAAAAGTTTTTGCAAGATTTTAACGACAATTTCCAACTTTGTGATTAAAAGTAGAAGAAAGACGAGACATGAGGTTTTAAAACCCGAAATTAACGTGTTTTATTGTTATATACTGGAATTAACAAAATAAAATAAAGAGACTTTCCTAGAATCCCTTTTGATGTCCAACTGTCCGTTCGTATGTCACAGGCGGTACCACAGAGATGGAGTGTGACAGCATAATTAGAGGCGTAAACTTACATAGTTGAATATTGATTCTGGATATAATTGCTACTGTTGGGATAGGTATAATACAGTCTCATATAAAACCTACTGTAATATTTTATCTTCAGGTTAATGAAACTGCTTATTTTATTAACCTACTACTTGATACTTCCTTCAGCAGTGATCAGAAAATTAATCTACAAAATAAATAATAGAATCAGGTGCTACTTTGCGGAAGTCAATTATATAAAATATGTATAAAATAAATTTGCTAAGATCCGCGTGATAAAATAAAATAATGTGTTTTACCTAGTTTCTCGTTCACTAATCCCCGTCACAACTAATCCCAGCACCACTACTCCCACACAACCAAGACAGGTTTTATCTTGTTACGGAGATCTTAATCAATTTTGACGTAATTAAGTAAATTAATTAATTTGATTAAGTAAATTAATTTACGATTTTACAACCCCAATAATTTTCTTTTCATTCGAATTACCCTGTATCTGTAACATTTTGCAATGTATAATACGTAAATGTCTCAACCCAAAACTCTTTATTTATTATTTTGTATTAAAAGACTTATGAGTTGATAGTATTTAATATTATTATTTGTTCGATAAACACGAAGTCCAAGACTATTTTACAACACGTCTATGAGCTCAACAAACATACCTTTTGTTATAAATGTTCGCCAATTCTGCCCTATAGCTAATACTACGTTTTACCTAGTAAATGAACAAAGGCTCTTATTGATTACTAGCTCTTCCCCGCGACTTCGTCAGCGTCGAATTTATCATTGGATTCAATGGGTTTTAATTTTTTTTCGCAAAATCTTACTTATTTTTTTAAAATGAAAGCCTAAATTACTCTTTATAACTTCAGCTATCCAGCCAGCCAGTGAAACTCCAGTCTAAATCAGTCCAGCCATATCGGAGATTAACCGGAATAAACAGATATACAGACAGAAAAAATAAATAAAAATTGTTTTATTTTCATACGCATTAAGCAAAAAGATGTTATCATCACACAATACAAACATACATTTTAGTTTTATTTATTTGCAGGAGGTACAGGCGCGTTAGGGGACTAACATCAGATCGTTTTCTACCGCATCACCAAAATATTTTTAAGGTTGTGTGTGTGTGTGTGTGTGTGTGTGTGTGTGTGTGTGTGTGTGTGTGTGTGTGTGTGTGTGTGTGTGTGTAATATTATATTCTAAATTTTGAAGGAAATTTCCCTACAATCCCAATCATTTTCTATTTTAATCTCTAAAATTTGACAGGACGAGCTACTCCAGCCATCTGTAATTGAGAGGGCCTATAATAATTAATCCCCGAGTATAATTTAAGTCAAAGTATTAATACCTTCTCAAAGGAACATATAAATTACATTTTAAGTAGAAATATAATAAGCAATTCCGCTAAAATATTTATCTGCAGTGCTTTATAAAACGCACTGAATAGAAAATTGAACTAAATACTTATATAAAAATAATTTCGCGCCATTATAAATAGAATTCACTCATCATTAACAAATCTATAAATACTTAGATATATTGATATTACTTCCCTATTTATGCCAATTAATATCGCTGAAGAGTACTGTTTCAAGCTTTAAATTCTCACCAAACATTTTGCAAAGAAGTTTATTATTTTAATGAAGGGTAGCTTTTTATATTAATTCTCCTATTTCATTTTTTTTTGGATTACATTCTTTAACTGCACGTTTTAGCTCCTGAAGTTAAAAAAGACAATTAGTACCTAAATTAAAATAATAAAACAAAATCTCATTATTTTAAAATTTTCACTTAAGACTTTTTTATATTGCCTGAAGTTAAACCAATTAGTAAGTACACAAACCTTGTTATTACGTGTAGTCATAAATAATTAACTAGCTAATATAAGAAGCGATTGATGACCGAATGTGGGACATCTGAGATTTTGAGGTGAACGGGTTCTGGTGAGGGAATGCAAGTGTGCGTAACGATTCAAAAGCAAGCCTAATTCGACTCTATTCCGATGATATCTTGTACGATAGTTTGGATTTATGTTTCACCTAATTTAAACGCCATGATGACGAAATTTTTCTTTTCGTTTTCTGAGGTTCTAGTTTTTAAACATATCGAAACATTTCAAAGGGATATTTTTTGTTGAGTTCTAATACTCGGCAGGTGGATAGATGGTCGCAGTGCCAGACATCTCGCATCTTTGGTGCTGCTCCCGTCGCCGGTGTTTTGATTTTGCTTTACTTAATTGAATATAAAGGTTTTAATAGTAATTTTTAATCATAAAATCATGAAGACACCATAAATCGTTGAAACACATGGTCACCAGTAGCAAACTTCAAGGCGTTATGGTCTGAGGATTAAGATAATATGCTTTATAACCTGTTTTTACCGGCTTTTTTTATTTATCAAATCTAAAAACAAAGTAAAAAGCAGCGATAGGTAAAAACTACTCCTTTACATTTATATTCGATTAGTAGTCCGATTGACGATCACAGTAGATACTTAACGTCTCATACCTTTGACGCTGCTGCCCGTCGCTATTCTGAGTTATGTCTGGTGTAGTAATTAGTTATACCGCCATCTATTCCCACAGCAGGTGAAACTCGTGTCCAGAAGTGGACTTTTGAGTGCTGTAAGTGAAAGTACAGGTTCAAGGTAACAGCAATATCTTTCCGATTTTATAATTTGTAGATTTATATCCATCTGCGTAGTTACGTAATGTAAAAAAGTGGCCCTCACCTATTTGTGCTTTTTCTTTTAATTATTGATAATAATAATTCACTGTTAAATATAGGATTTCTGCAAGTCTTCAGTTCTCAAATTAGTTAGAATAATTAATAAAACTAGTCCCAACATGCGAACTGTTGCATATTTTATATTAATAATTTACTCATAGTAAATATCAAGCTTCTGTAATATAAAATATGCGGCCTAAATACCAAAGGATTTTGAAGAATTTCAGTCGTTATACCGAACGCATGTACTGATATTTAGCATGAGTATTTTTAATGAAAATATTTGCACATAAAATGCATCGTTTTGTAATTTACTATAATAGTTCCATATTTGTTAAAAAACATATATATATATAACATATTTCTTTTGTGATTAAATTCAACTTTTGTGATTTGGCATGTGTCACAGTTTTTACAGAATCAAAAAAAATGGATCAAGATTTACTTGAACGACAGGATGAATACATTGGTAACCAAATTTCCTCAAAAGCGATTAAAATCAACCTAAATAAATATTGACAACTTCGTAGAGCAGTGACTAAGGGCGTAGTTACGGCGCTGCTAGGTTGTGGGTTTGAATTCTATACGATATTAGAGAAAATTCTAGAGTTGTAAATCCCAGTGGGGTAATTTTGAATAATATCCTGTCATTGGTAATATTTTCGCCATGCTTTTAAAATAAAATATAGGAGAAAGTTAATTACCACTTTACCATTTAAATTATCCTAAAAAAAGTTCACCCATGCGTCGAGTTCCTGAGTCTTAGAGGGATTTCATCATCTTCAATATTGTTACAGCCCGTTACAAGTCTACTGCTGAGCATAATTATCCCTCAAGGTATGCAATACTGCACGGTCTTGAGCCATCTGCACCCATCAACTTACTGCATATCTTTACAGGTTGTCTCTCCATCTAGTAGGAAGTCATCCTACTATTCCGTAACCTGTACGAGGCTTCCACTCGAGAATCTTTGGAAGCATTTATCGTACATGAACTAAATATGTTTACTTATGCTATTTTGTGGTGATCCATGCCGCATGCATAAGGTTGCAGCACCTAAATGTTCGCCAATGACTTTAAAAACCGAGGAGATTTTCTCTTGTTCTTATTTCGACTTCTTTTTTTTTATCATGTTTATTACGCGATATTATCAAAAACTACCCAACTGCAGAGAGGTGTAAGACAGAGGTGACTTTATATCCACGAAACTCTTGACCGTTGCATTGGAAACCGTTTTAGAGCTACTGGACTGGAAAGGATACGGTGTTAACATCAATGGCGAGTATATCACACATCTTCGATTTGCCGACGATATACTCCATATGGCAGGATCGCTGGAGGACATAAGCACTATGCTCAATGACTTCAATAGTGCGTCCCAACGGATTGTTCTTAAGATGAACATTATGCGTGAACAGAAATAAATCGGCGGCTATGAAGTATCAAAAACCTAGTCGTCCTTGGGAGTTTTATATCTGCCAAGAAACAAAAGTGAGAATAAAGATATAACAACTGCTTTCTTAGGTGATAACGCAAGCTTATTTGTATCGGAATATACCAAATATTTCTCTTTTGGACTTTGCCAACAAAGTTAGAATGCCACCTCAAAATGTTTAAATAAGTTTATTGCTATCCAGCTGACGTCTGAAATACTACCTATAGTGCACTAACTCCACAAAGCACAGATTATTCATGCAGATATCAAATCTGATAATTTCTTAGTTATGAAAATCCCTACTCAAGAATGGAGAACTTCATCTCTGCAGTTAATTTCTTCCCCCGTTCCGCTCTGCACCCCCCTTTCCCTAAGGGCCTTCCGATACGGCACTGAGATCTAACCAGATTAAAGCCAGTCTCAGGTGGTGTTGTGGCTTATAACGTAATGCTATTTTACAGAAGCGACTAAACCACGGCTGGGATCTGCCTCCGATGGACACCACAGAGGATGGAATAAAAAGTTCCATACCCTAAAGTACCACATCAGCGACAGAATCAGCAACAACGCTAGGATCGTCCGGCGAGAAGCAAACCCGCCTCTAAGGGTAGGATGCGAAAAAGAACGCATCCCATCCCCATCGGCCAACCTATAGTATAGTGCCAGACACGGCGGCAGCCTGCAGAATGCAACCGCGACGTTAATATGACTGGCACCACACTCCGGACAAGACATTGGTCCGACTTGCCTAAAGGGGCTTCGATGGAAACCTGATATCCCTCCGGATGAGAGGTCAACGTAAGGTCCAACAGGGAAGGTGTATGATCTTCCACATCTGGAATCCTCGTAGGCGCAGTAATCAGTTGTGTCAGACTATATGCCAAAACAAAGTGATAAACAGATCTCCCCGCATGATCGGTTAAACGAAAACCTAGCCATTCGGCGTGGTGGGCGTTAAAATCGCCAAGGATTACGCGCAGCCATAGAATGGACCGGTCCGTGTTCTAATTTGTGCCCCGGGTAGGAGAGATATGAAGTATCAGCCGGAGAGGACACCTGAGTCTCAGTTAAAAAGAGCAAGGCCGGCTTCGCCGTCTCCAGATGGTAGTGGACAGCGTTAAGGTTGGAATGAAGTCCCCTGATGTTGCAAAATTTCACGGATAGCATGGCAGGGGTCACCTTGGTGTTGTTGCTCCGCTAGCCCCGTGCAGTTTTTGTCGCGAGCGGAATATTGCACCCCCCCCCACCCCCCAGAATACGCGGGACAGCCTGAGCAGCTCAGGAAGAGTAGAATAACTTACTCGTGGATGCTCAGCGAGGGATTCTTCGTCACCAGGGGTGCTGCTACCCTCCTGGGGTAGTTCTTCCTTTAATTCCGCTAATATTTTAAGGGGGGGGGGTAATTGGGCCTCTGGCCATCTTGCACTCACCAAGCAAAACGCAGAGGTAACTTTCTACTTCACGCTGGTATTCTGTGAGGTCGTGGTACCGCCCCGGTTTGAACCGGCCCATCCATGCGACAGCAAATCTGCCGCGTTGCTCTACCACTGTTAAAAATAACATATAAATACATAATATAATATTCAAATACTGGAATAAAATAAACTAAAACTAAAAACTTAAATTAAGGCCTATAAAAGTATAGGCCTTAATTTGCCGGTACTTTTCGCGCTCAAAGGAGCGCGAAAAGTACCAGCCCTCTTATCACCAGCAGCGACGACCCGTCGCGGATATAGTTCCTCCAAGAACTTCACCGCACGTGGGCCCCACGGACCGATAGTCTCTACAGCAAATGGCACAAATATATAGTCATCTCTCGGAGACCACTGACTTAGTTCAGCCGCCTCTGACACCGCCCCTGCTCTATACGAGGTATTCCTGAGATGAAAGGCTGCCAAAGTGTTTACGCAAGTAGCATCCCACACTAGGGCTTTACATCTCTCCAAAAGAACCAATGACATATCTTCAGTTCTCCTGCGGTCGTCTCTTAATATTTCACAAGGCTCTAAAACCGAGCGAATATTTATAAAGACTGTTTTTAGTTCACGCGATAATATTACTGCCGCCTAATATAAGAAATTCCGAAACTTTATTGGTATTTAAGAAATGTGTTAGAGATAACATTTTGCATCCTGTTAATTAATATATATTATTTTATTATATTAGTACCTATTAGTTTATATATGTTATATGTAACTATCGCATTTATTATTTTTATATATTGTATTATGTTATTTTTATTTATAGTATTATTTATTTTTTATTTTTTTATAGAAGAAGGGGCAAACGAGCATGCGGCTCACCTGATGTTAAGTGACTACCGCCGCCCATGATCAACCGCAACTCCAGGAGAATTGCGGGTGCGTTGCCGTCCCTTTAGAAAGGAGTAAGCTCTTTTCTTGAAGGTCCCCAGGTCGTATCGGTCCGGAAAAATCGCCGGTGGTAAACTATTCCACAGAGAGGTTGTACGTGGAAGAAAACTCCTTGTGAAACGTACAGTGGTGGACCGCCAAGCATCCAGATGGTGTGGATGGTATCGGGACGTTAGACGTATAGTGCGTTCACGAAATTTGGCGGCTGAGATTAATCCGAACAATTCCTCAGAGCACTCCCCGTGATAGATGCGATAAAATACGCAAAGAGATGCAACATCTCTTCGCAGCGCCAGTGAATCGAGCCGATCGGAAAGCACTCGGTCGTCGACGATTCGAGCCGCTCTGCGCTGGATGCGGTCAAGTGGAAGAAGCTGGTACTGGGGAGCCCCAGCCCAGAGATGGAAACAGTATTCCATGTGCGGCCGAACCTGCGCCTTGTAAAGTTGCAGGCGGTGTGCCGGCATGAAAAACTGTCGCGCTCTGCTGAGCACGCCAAGCTTTTTAGAGGCCAATTTGGCCTTCCCTTCCAAGTGACCACGAAACTGCACGTCACTCGATATGTCGACGCCGAGGATTCCGATACTGGCTGAGGTAACAAGGGGAGTGCCTTGAAACTGAGGGGATACGACAAAGGGGTTCTTTTTAGCGGTTAACGCGCAAACTTGTGTCTTCTGGGGGTTAAATTGGACTAGATTTAGTCGCCCCCAATCCGAGACTCGGTCCAGCAGAGACTCGACTTCAGACACAAGTTTGTCCCGGCACTCGGAGACGTTTTCCCGAGAAATATTGGCTCGGCCGGTGTAAAGAGCATCACCAGTGCTGTCATCTGCATAGCAATGAATGTTACGGGTATGCAACATGTCATTGATATGCAGAAGAAACAGCGTTGGCGATAGCACGCAGCCCTGTGGAACACCAGCATTAATAGGCTTGCAATCGGAGCTTGCACCGTCTACAACGACCTTGATGCTCGGATCTGCAAGAAAGCTGGTGATCCAATCGCACAATTTCTCGGGAAGCCCATAGGAAGGGAGCTTCGAAAGAAGCGCTTTGTGCCAAACCCAAAATATTATAAATTGCGAAATATTATTTATTGTAATTTACAAAACATTTTGTATATTATTTATTCATTAGTAGTAATAATGTATGCAATAAGTTAACGATTTTAATATATTTTCCTTTATGGGTCTACTGGAAGATATTTCAGCAAATTATGGAACGAGTAGAACCTTTGTATGAACTTATTAAGAGACTGTTACTGTTATCTTGTTGTGTACACATATATAAATAAATAAAAAAGACAAGATCCCCTCTGATGACATCGTCGACAAAGAACAGTAACGGGAAAAACAACCAGCACTTTTCTTAGATGAAAGTCCGTGGAGCCCAAACTCGTCGATGATGTCGAAATTATATTAAGAAATGTGTACAATTGGTTTAAATGACGTCAACTTAAATATTAAATGACTTAAACAAAAGGTCAATACCGTTTTGTCACCTCCAACTAATCCCAAACCCCTGCGAACTGTCGAGAACTTAATTAAGCTGTCAATCAATGACACAACGCACATAGCTGTAAGGTTCGCACAACTACCAATTCTTCCGAAATTGTAAACTCAATTATTCATTACAAAAAAAATTTGTAGCACAGAGGAACTTTTGTTCCGAATTTATTTGATCCAGATAAATAGGTAAACGTTTGAATAGAACTCGTTTGATGTCTCGTAATTAATAAGGTCATATTCACTTTTGTTTTGAATAAGTATCATCATCATCATCATTATAGCCCTTCAACACAAGAACAAATAAACCCCCACCCATAACAAAAAAAATAAAAAACCCCCCCCCCCCCACCCCCTCCTTCCAGAATTAAATTTCCTTTTTTTAATTATTTTTTTTTAAAATAGAAAAAAAAACAAGTCCACTGCTGAACATAGACCTCCCCCAAGTAATGCCACAAAGCACGGTCCTGAGCCACCTGCATCCATCGACTTCCTGCATGTCTTACCAGGTCGTCACTCCATCTAGTGGGGGGTCCCCCTACACTACGCCTACCGGTACGAGGCTGCCACTTGAGAACCTTTCTTCCCCATCGGTTATCGGTTCTTCGAGCTATATGGCCGGCCCATTGCCACTTCAGCTTACTAATCCGTTGGGCTATGTCGGTCACTCTGGTTTTACTACGGATATCCTCATTTCTGAGTCTATCACGCAGAGAAACTCCGAGTATAGCCCTCTCCATAGCTCGCTGAGCGACCTTGAGCGTCCTCATACGGCCAGCAGTGAAGGACCAGGTCTTTGATCCATAAGTCATCACCGGCAATACGCACTGGTTGTACACTTTAGTTTTCAGAGATTGAGGTACACCTGACGAGAAGATGTGTCGTAATTTCACGAACGCTGCCCAGCCGAGTTGAATCCGTCGATTGACCTCTCGGTCGAAGTTGGACTTACCTAGTCGGTCGGACTATTTGTCCCAGGTAAACGTACTCGTCAACAACTTCGAGCATAGTGCTCCCCACAACTACCGGCATAGGTGTGACATGGACATTGAACATAATCTTTGTTTTGTCCATGTTCATCTTAAGACCTATCCGTTGGGAGACACCATTGAGGTCATTGAGCATAGTGCTAAGGTCCTCCAGCGATTCTGCCATAAGGACTATATCGTCGGCAAATCGAAGGTGAGTGATGTACTCGCCATTGATGTTAATACCGTATCCTTTCCAGTCCAGTAACTTGAAAACGTCTTCCAATGCAGCGGTGAAAAGTTTCGGAGATATAACATCACCCTGTCTTACACCTATCTGCAGTTGGATAGGTTTCGAGCTCTGATTCTGTACTCGGATAGCCATCGTAGCCCTACTGTACAAACACTTCAGCACTTCGATATACCGACAGTCAACTTGGCACCGCTGAAGGGACTGTAGACCGCCCAAATTTCGACGGAATCGAAGGCTTTCTCATAGTCCACATACGCCAGGCAAAGTGGCAGATTGTACTCTTCGGTCTTCTGTACAATCTGCCGCAGGGTATGTATGTGGTCTTTGGTACTGAAGCCTTTTCGGAAACCGGCTTGTTCGGGAGGCTGGAAATCGTCGAGTCTGCGTGCGAGACGATTCGTAATGACTCTCGAAAACAGCACGTAGACGCGGCTCAGAAGTGAAATCAGTCTGTAGTTCTTCAAGAGAGCGTTGTCGCCTTTCTTAAAGAACAAGACCACCGCACTTCTGCTCCACGCCTCTGGAGTAGTGCCACCATGGAGGACGGAATTGAAGAGCTTCTGAAGGACTTCAAGTACCGGCGTTCTAACCGCTTTCAGAAGCTCCGCTGTAATTTCATCCTCGCCTGGGGCTCTGCCGTTTTTAAGGTGCTGGAGAGCCATTCTAATCTCGCTCAGACTGACGTCCGGGAT
The DNA here is from genome assembly GCA_907164705.1 of Parnassius apollo. NCBI lineage: Eukaryota > Metazoa > Arthropoda > Insecta > Lepidoptera > Papilionidae > Parnassius > Parnassius apollo. The sequence continues at coordinate 3,047,041 of CAJQZP010000397.1, forward strand.
GTCATCGGAATAGTATCGGATAAGACTTGCTCTTGGATCGTTACTCACACTTGCGTGTGGCTCCAACGATGATGTGTACAACTGCCCATAGAACCTTTCAATCTCACTCAAAATCTCAGGTGTCCCGGAAACGATGCTGCCACACTCAGTCTTCAGCTTTGACAGTTGGCTCTTACTGGCAGACAGAAAAGACTTTGGAGCCCTGGTTTCGCTCGATCGCTTCTTTAATACGAGCAGTATTAAAGTTGCGTAAGTCTCGCCGCGTGCATTTGGATATCTGTCTGTTCAGTTGCCTGTATGCTGTCAAATCTGTTGACGATTGCAGCCTCATCTCCCGTCTAACAGCCATGAGATTAAGAGTGTGATCGGAGAGTTTTTCTGTTCTTCTGCGGCGGGTCTTGCAGAACTTAGCTCCGACCGCATGGACAGTTTCCACGAGCTTGTCATTCATTGAATAAGTATAGTTGTAATAAATTGATATCTTCGTTTCTTTATAAATTATTAGGCAACAAATCAAGTAGACATGCAGGAATTTGATAGATTTATGTTAATCATGTAAAATTCACTTCTTGATTAATACAATATGCATGTTAACAGCTTGGTCGTCCTCAAACAATTGAGTCCTCTCACTTTATTTATTACGAAGATGACATGATTGGTTTTTGTAAAATTGACGTTATAATATTTATAGGCATTATACAATTTAAATAGTAATACAGCTTGTGTTTATAGACCTTATAAAAATAGGAAGACAAGTGTGAAAAATAAAACGCTAAATAAAATAAATAAACTCTACATATTGGCGTAATCTGTTACGATCTGCAAACATCTGTAAACAAATTTCACTGATTGCTCGCAAGCTAAGCCCTAACACTTATGCATAGTCTGCTATGATCTGTGAACATCTGTGAGATCTTAACTGATCGCTCATAGCCTATGTAATTCATTATAGAAGTGTACAGTCTGTCACGATGTGCGATTATCTGTGCGACAACACTAACCGCTCACGACCAATACACATCTACGACATCTTTCATCATTACAGAATGGTCTACTTCGATTTGTAACTATCCATACTTTGAACATACACTGGTTACTCCCTAACTCACAGGTTAACCACCATTTGAAAACAATAAAATAAGATAAATACATAAATAAATTTATAAAATATGATTTTTTGAAGTAAAACTTCTTTATGCACGCTTGACTTGGGGATCGGGCGAGGCGAACCGGAGTTGAGTGGAGGATATAAGCAAGAAAGAGCAATACGCGTGCACTCTCATATCGTAACTTTATTTTTATAAGTTAAATATGTGTAGAAAATTAATATATATATATATATATACAGATGGAGCTAAAAAAGTTTTACTTCAGTCGTGTGGTCATAAGCACACTCGTTTTTTTAAAATTATCTGGAATCGCCAAGTCGAGCAAAAATGCGGCACCGCATTACCATACTTTTCTCGAAGCAATTCAGGCCATTTTCGACCCCAAATTTCTGTAGAAACAAACCTATTTAAAAAACACCCCAAACCGTTTTCATTCAATTTGAACCAGTAGTTGAGGAATTATAATTAGTCAATGTTTCTTAATATTGTCACTCACTGACTGACCGATCATCAAAATTTTAAGGCACTTCTAGCAGACGTAGAAGCTTCAAACATAGAACACAATTAGTGTATAAATTAAGAAAAAACTAAAATATTTTTCGATTTCTGCCTAGTTTTCTAGATACACTAGCTGTATAAATAACTTTGTAATCCCATATAAATAAATAGGATTACAAAGTTACATTTGCAGTGAATAAATCAGTGTACCTGTATATGTATAATATAATGGAATAAAAGGTTTAGATAGGTACTTTGTTGGTAATCAAGAAGTAGAAGGTACCGGAAGGAAAAAAAGTAGGACTATCTGCAAAAAGAAATGAGATGCCATCAAAAAAGTAACTTGTAAAAAAATCCAAGTCTCGCAACTCAGTTCTTCTACCGTAAAAAGTTGTGAGATCCATGTAATACCAAGTCGGTTAATTTATTCAGTCACTACTTAAGGGTCCATCTGTCTTAAGTTATTACGTAATTAGCTAACATAACAACATCTTGTTGTGACCATATCAATACTAAAAATCTTTTATGTTTTAAATAAATAGATTGACTTGGGCCATCACATGAGAACACAATGTATTTCACAAGATACATATCATATTAAATTCGATTGCTTAGTGCGATTGCCAAGTCAATCTATTTTTTTAATTATATTTTATATATATTACATATTTTTTTATTATATTATATTATTATTCATTTTACTCATTACTTAAGTCGGTACCATCATCATAATCTCTATGGTCGTTCTCGCTTCCGCTTGAAATCTCTTTATAATTTAACCAATGATGTATTTAGTCCAGAGCTACTAAATAAATAAATAAATAAAATAAATAAATAAATATTACTACTACGTTTTCGTATCGTCTTTTCCCTTTTCTCGATTAAGGTGTATCCTCTACAAGAAACCTATTTTTCGGTAGTAGTTTCTTAATCCTGTACGGGCCATTAAATTTTGGTAATAGTTTTTTTTTGATTTCCCTAAGTGTTCTCTATATCTTTTCTCTCAATCGTAATTAAATCGCCTTCTTTATACTTTGTTGCGTATTTCCTCCGTTCCGTTTTGAATTTTTTTGTTTCTTTTCTTTTCTATCACTCGCTGCGGATCTCATTTCCACTAATTGTTCTCCTTGTGTGTACTCAGTTGTTGGACTTATAACATCTCCGAGGATAGTCTCTGACAAATTCATTTGCTTATAACCAAATAGGAACTCTGAGGGACTTTTGGTTGCCCTGTTCACAATTGTGTTCATCCCTAACTGTATATCAGCGACATACTTATCCCAGGTATTATCATTTTTACCATGACATTTAGTACTTAAAGCATCCTTTATTGTTTTATTATACCTTTCTACTTGTCCATTGGTCCTCAGTGATGCATTCTTAACCGGTTTAATATTTACTAACTCCGTAAAAGTATCTACAATAACTAAAATATACGTGTTGCCTCTTTGACATCGTACGAAAAGGCCTAATGATCGGCATGTAGTGTATGGAACGGTACTTCAATTTGGGAATAGGATGAAGCATGGCTTCTTTTCTTCAACTATACATCCATGTTCCTTCCTTCCTTATGAGGTGCACATTCGAGACACAATGTTACGTATTTTTTATAAAACGCCTCATTTTGGAAAACCAGAATATACCTTGCAAATGACTAATAGTTCTGTCAAAACCTAAGTGTCCTAATTCGTCGTGGTTCATCCTTAATACTTGCCACCTTACTGATCTTGGTACTACTCACCGGATACCATTATCAACTATAAGGTAAACATGGTCTCCTTTTAACTGATAATTTTTATAAATGTCTGCATTAGATTTCATGCGACTATCTTGCAGTACCTCCTTAATGCCTTTAATGTCATCCTCGTTACTTTGAATTGTAGCGATCCAGTTCTTTACATCAATTACCCGCGACTCGTCTTCTGTTGGGGGTTCGTTCATAGGGGTACGACTTAGGACATCAATGTGTATCATTCGTGACCCGGATATTGCAGTCGTATTCCTGGAATTGCACCCACCAACGTGCTATTCTGTGTAGCAAATCCCTTATCGTTAGTGTGCTCCGTAGCGCATTACAGTAGGTAACAATTTTAAACTTTATACCTAAAAGATATACGCGAAATCGGTTAAGAAAGTTGGTGACGGCAAGAGTTTCTAATTCGAAAGAATGGAGACGCTGTTCTTCCGTGGTAGTCTTCCGACTATAATACACTACCAGTCTAAACAATCCATCCCATCTCATTTGCATAAGTATGCCGGCAATGTCTTGTTTCAACGCATCTGTATGCAATTCCGTTTCTAACTTTGGATTACTTACGAACTTATCCGGACGTATATCAGGTTTCCATTGATGCCCCTCTTGGCTCTTCGAACTGTTGTCTGATCCGAAGTATGGTTCCACTCATGCTCCCATTGCTTTTGCGTTCTGCTGATTGCCATCGTGTTTGGCACTGCATCCTACCCTTGCAGGTGGGTTTGCTTCTCGTCAGATGATTCCAACGTTATTGCGGATTCTGTCGCTGATGTGGTACTTCTAAGTATATAATTATTTATTTCATCATCTGTGGAGCCTATCGAAGGCTAAACTCAGCCATGGTTTGGCCATCTCTGTAAGATTGCATGGCGTCATAAGCAGGAGTGTTACCAGGATTGGGCTGACGCATCAACGTCTCAGGATGCAACCACATGTGCTCTTAAAAAAAGTATAATTCTGCCTCCAGGTTCTTCAAAATTGTCATTGTAAAGGCAGAGTCAGAGTATATCGGTAGAATTGGCGAAAAACCAGTTTCCTTTTATGGGAGCATACGGCTCACCTGATGGTAAATGATTATCGCCGCCCATGAACAGCTGCAACACCAGGGGGATTGCACATGCGTTACCTGCCTTTTAAAAAGGAATAGACTCTTTAGTCGTCGTATCGGTCCGGAAAAATCTCTGGTGGTAGTTGATTCCACAATGAAGTTGTGCGAGGAAAAAAACTTCTTTTAAATTGCTTAGTGGTGGACCGCCAGCCTTTCAGATGATATGGATGGTGTCGCGAGTTTTATCGCGATGTGCGATGGTGAAACTGTGCGGGTGGAATTAGTCCGAATAATACCTTAGAGCACTCCCCGTGGTAGATGCGATAAAATACGCAAAGAGAGGCAATATCTCTTCGCAGTGCCAATGAGTCAAGAGGAAAGAGCTTGGTCGCCGACGATTTGAACTGCTCTGCGCTGGATGCAATCAAATGAAAGGAGCTGGCACTGGGGAGCCCGGGCCCAGAGATGGGAACAGTATTGCATGTGCGGACGAACTTGCGCCTTGTAAGACATCAGTGTCATCACTGTCAGACATCTCCGCCATCTCTGCACAGAGAGGACGACCCAGTGGCCCTCACACAAGGGAGAAAGCCGATCTACTAGGCTCTCACTTTGCGTCCAAATAATACACACCGCCGACCATCCCATGGTGTAAGTGCTGATCAACTCATTCTTCCAGAAGAAGCCCCACAGGAAGTGGAACTGGTTCGACAAAAAATTAGATTGACTTCATTATGACGACTAGACACCAACTGTTTAGTAATGTCTCAGTGATCGCAAGAGTGAAAATTGGCAGCGATCACTGAATGTTTAGAAGCACACTGAACCTAAACCTTAAATTGGAGAGGTCTCGTCTAATGAAGAGAACGCTGCGTCCCTTTCGTCCCCTCTAATCCAAAATCCCGTAACCTTTCAGCTCGAGTTACAAAACCGTTTTTGCTGCCTAGAAGATTGCATTGCAGTGGACGATATGAATGAGAAGCTCTTGGAAACTGTCCATGCGGTCGGAGCTAACCGCATGGACAGTTTCCACGAGCTTATTGGACCGACCGCAGAAGAACACAAAAACTCTCCGATCACACTCTTAATCTCAATACTGTTGGAGGAGAGATGAAGCTGAAGTCGTCATCAGATTTGACAGCATACAGGCAACTGAACAGACATATCTCCAAATGCGGCTGGACATACGCAACTTTCATACTGCTCGTATTGAAGAAGCGATCGAGCGGAACCAGGGCTCCAAAGTCTTTGCCAGAGATCTGTCTGCCAGAAAGAGCCAACTTCCAAAGCTGAAGACCGAGTGTGGCAGCATCGTTTCCGAGACACTTGAGATTTTGAATGAGATAGAGTGGTTTTATAGGCAGCTGTACACATCACCGTTGGAGTCACACGCAAGTGTGAGTAACAATCCAAGAGTAAGTCTTATCCGACACTATTCCGTTGATATCCCGGACGTCAGTATGAGCGAAATTAGATTGGCTCTCAATCACCTTAAAAACGGTAAGACAAAAAGTTAGGATGGCACTTCAGCGGATCTTTTGAAAGCGGATAGAAAACGTTAAAGTCCTTCAGAAGCTCTTCAATTCCGTATTCCATGGTGGCACTACCCCGGAGGCGTAAGCATGATGTGCGGTGGTCTTATTCTTCAAGCAAGGCGCCTACGCTCTCTTGAAGAACTGCACACCGATTTCTCTTCTGAACCACGTCAATGTACTGTTTTCGAGAGTCATTACGAATCGTCTCGCACGCAGACTCGACAACTACCAGCCTCCCGAACAAGCTGGTTTCCGAAAAGGCTTCAGTACCAGAGACCACGCACTGCGACAGATTGTACAGAAGACCGAAGAGTACAATCCACCACTTTGCCTGGCGTATGTGAAAAGCCTTTATTGACTGTCGGTATATCGAAGTGCTGAAGAGTTTGTATAGTAGAGCTACGATGGCTATCCGAGTACAGAGCCTGAGTACGAAACCTATCCAACTGCAGAGAGATGTATGACAGAGTGACTTTATATCCCCGAAACTCTTCACCGCTGCATTGGAAGACGTTTTCAAGCTACTGGACTCGAAAGTACACGGTATTAACATAAATGACATGTCACCTTCGATTTGCCGACGATATAGTCCTTATAGCAGAATCGCTGGAGGACCTAAGAATTTTGCTCAATGAACTCAATAGTGTCTCTCAACGGGAAGGTCTTAATATGAACATGGACAAAACAAAAATCATGTTTAATGTCCATATCACACCAATGCCGGTAGTTGTTGGAAGCACTAAGCTCGAAGGTGTTGACAAGCACGTTTAGCTGGGACAAACAGTCCGACTAGGTAAGTCCAACTTCGACCGAGATATCAATTAACGGATTCAACTCGGCTGGGCAGCGTTCGGGAAATTACGACACATCTTCTCGTCAGGTGTACCTCAAAACCTGAAAACTAGATTGTACAACCAATGCATGTTGACCAATGCAGACTTACAGATCTGAGACGTGGTCCTTTCCGAGCTATGGAGGGCTGTTCTCGGGTTTCTCTGCATGATTAACTTAGAAATGAAGGTATCCTCAGTATATATATATATATATATATATATATATATATATATATATATATATATATATATATATATATATATATATATATATATATACTACCTTGACAGGCAGACGACCCTTTGGCATGTCCTATTAAAAATCCTTAAATTCGCAAATACAAAATTCTGGGTCACTCATGGGCAAAAAACTATCCTATCTCTCAAGTTGGACCAAACTGCACACGGTGTGCAAATTTGATTAAAATCGGTTAAAGTTTAGGAGTTTAGGAGTTTAGGAGTCCATCGCGGAAAAACGACGTGACACGTACTTTATATTTATATATATATATATATATATATAGTATTTTTTTAGTTATTTCTTATATTTAAAATAAACGCGATATATAGTAAAAATATAGTAAAAATAAACGCGATAAAATCCGTAAAAGTAGTTTTAATCATATTTTTTTTAGGATAGGGTGACAAACGAGCACACAGTCCACCTGATGGTAAGTGGTTTCTGTGGCCCATAGACATCTATCCTCGATTACGAATCAAAATGCAGATGCGTTGTCACCAGTGAGGACTTAGGTGGAATGCCTCATTTCCAGTAAAAAGGGTCTCCGGTTCTCTACACTAACCATACGAAACGCAGCAGCATTAAGCTAATATTTAACGCTGATATTCTGTGGAAAATGGTCGCACATACAACTCGAAGAACCGAAAACCGTTGGGGAAAAAATGTTCTCGAGTGGCAGCCTCGTACCGGTAGGCGTAGTGTAGGGCAACCCCCACTAGATGGCATAATGAACTGGTTAGACATGCAGGAAGTCGATGGATGCAGGTGGCTCAGGACCGTGCTTTGTGGCATTCCTTGGAGGAGGATTATGTTCAGCAGTGGACTTGTGATGGACTGTAATGATGATGATGATGATTAATGGACATATTATTCGGGGGCCACAAATTCAAATATATTGATGTTACCATTACAACCTTTTAAAAGGCCACTTCTGAACATAGACCTTCCCATGGATTAGCTAAGAGTTGGGATTTATGCCGCAGTTGCCACAGTTGCCACGCTTGCCAAAGGGGTTTGCAACCGCAGCTTTTTATTTTTATCTGTTGCCGGAAAAATGCTGTTGGTCACCTCCTGGTTCAGATCTCTTATGTTGTCACTTACAACACTCACGGGATGATATGGGTAAAAGGAAATTATTGCACCGCCAATTAATGGCTAGTTTAACGGTATAATCGGTGTAACAGTATAATATCTGTCGTAATTACTACGCTCAGATTCTTTCATCGAGACGATCGGTCAAAGTAGTCTGTTTACGCTGTTTCTACATTTACGAAGCAGGTACTGAAATTAATTAAACACACAAACACACACGTGTATGTGTGTATGTATGTATCTAGCTATGCTAAATAAAACTAATTTACTTGTTCTACTAAAACCCGTGTCCAACAGTAGATGTTATGAGCTGATGACAAAAAGAGAATAAAAAGAACTTATCCTACAAAACATTTTATCCTTAGAAAGTAAAAGGCAAGTTACAGTCTACATACGACCCACGTCTGGGCACAAAACTCCTCTCATTTTTAAAGGGTTTACGGTGAGGAAATGTCTGCCGCGCTGACCAAATTAAGGTGATGTAGCGTTGATCAATTGCCAAACAGGTAACAAAAAAAATGCGCCGACCATCAAACGGACGCTTCATCGAGGCTGGCGAGATCCCTGACGTACGTTAACACCGCACCTTCATTTTCTCATAACGCCTTATATTTATGTAAAAATAACCAACACAGTAATCTGTATAATTACGTAAAATGTAAAATAAGTAAAAGCTAACAATTTATGTTTAAATTTTTTAAGTAACAAGCATCGCTTTGCTAATTTTACCTCTAGTTCAGTATGTAATAAATGCCACAACAGACATCACACATTGTTGCATTTTGAGAGTCTACCTTTTTGAGATTTTGAGAGGTACCACATCCGCGTTAAGCAAGTCTGAGAGTGAGGCCTCATCCACCAAAGTCAACGCTTCTAATGCGCGCTCGAGCGAGGTTACTTTGTGCTCACTGTTGACCGTGAGAGAGATTAACCGCGTTTTAACTACAGTGCTCATAGAATACTATAATACATACATAATATAACGGGGGTGTGGGCGGAGCCCGTGTAGCCACGAAAATGCCACAAGACGTCAATTCAAACGTATAAATGTCAACACGAGATGTGTTTTGACGTTACAATCGTTTCCAAATTTCGCATGCAGATTATTTAGAAAATGCCAAATTGCACGCTATTTACCATGAAGGTTAGAGAACAGGAGAACGTACACTACGTACTAAAGCATAGCCCGCCTGTCCTTGAAAATTGTAGAATGTATAGCGGCGCTGACGTCAGTGAGTAGTAACTGCGAAGTTAGCTGTTTATGAGTACAAGTAGATGAAGTTAGTTGAATAATGTACAAATTTTCATTTCATTTTTAATGAGAAAATTTTCATGCTCCGTAATTTTGTAATTCTTGACAAAAAGAAACATTAAAAAATGGAGAAATATTTTATTGTGCGTGGATGTGCAAGTGGTTTAGCATCTGATCGGAAAAATAGACTCAAAATGACTATTATTGACTGACCCTCGAGCGATCGCAGCGCCTCACTTATGGTGTACATATTTCTGGACACTATTTTCTACGGTGATCGTTCTCCTGTTCTCTAACCTTCATGCTATTTACAAATAAATATGTATTAAAATCAGTCTGTCAACACAGCGAATCGGGTTTCTAGTAGTGATTAACTGATAATACCACGTAATTGCTTGTATATGTGCTCCCGGCGACGCCAAACCTCGGTACGAAATAAGGTTGACAGCCATTCTATTGCGTGTTATAGTATTCTATGACTGTGCTGCTAGGTACCGCGCGTATCGTAATCAGAGATTCGCATGGAAACGATCGGTGCGTTCGTTCGTGTGTGATTTGAATATTAGGCTTTATCCCTAGTAGAATTAATATTTAGCTTATTAGTGTTTCATATAAAGTGTGTAGGTTCAGTTACGCCACAGCAATACGCTGATGCTGTGTGAAATTTGAATCATTTTTGTCATTGTAACAATATAAAGTATTTGTAGTCTTGGAAGTGATTATGCAATATTTATTCATGTTTGTAGTATTTTTGTTTATATGTAGTTTTATATTGCGTAGTCATTTACGTTTGCCAATTTGTAAAGCTTTTGTTGAGACGTCCGTATATTATTGTAGCCTATTATAATCATGTCGAGTCATTAATTCGTGAGCTTCAACGTTTGCACTTTGCCGATGAAATTACAAGGTTACAATCAGGCTAGATTTGCGGTCGCACTTTTCAGCGTTTAAAACCATTTTTACTGAATTGAGTTTGTGGGAATTAGAGTGGATGGGCTTATCCAACTCACATTTAAGTTACATCATCGTCGATAGTATTGTTCACCTTAACCTTAAGAGGATACCATAAAGGATAACCTTAAGAGGATAACCTTAACCTTAAGAGGATAACCTTAAGAGGATACCATGAAAATGAATCGAAGTTTTGGGGGCGTGGCTTATTTCTTTGTCGGTGAAGCTAACGGACGACTGAGGGAGTGTCAAAATAAAAGTGATGCAATGACTTCATAGTACGCAAATTATGAGATAGCCATACCGAGCAAGCGCTCGGAAAAAAACTAAGTAAGCGCCAAACAACATTTTTATTTATTTAAACAAAACTTCGTTATGGATTAAAAAAACTGGTTTATGAGAACTTAGATATGATTTTTTACTATGCCTTCAAAATAATTTCATGAAATTATTTGTAAGAATATTGTTGTGTCATCGAGAAATGTAAATAATTAGAGCCAACTTTGCATTTTTTTTCTACCGAGAAAATTACATGATATCGTGTTTTCCTTTTAAGCAATCCAAGGCCATATAGTCAAAAATCATATACAAAAATTTTGGTTTGTAATCTATAAAACTCAAAAAAAATATGTTAAATAGAAAAACCATCAAATTTTCGAGGTACCTTAACGACACCCTATAGTTTTACCGCGTAACGATCATATTTTAAAGGAGAATGCCCATAGATGTATGGAATCTCGTACCATGTTGCATCAAAATCAAACTTTGTTTTTTATAGACTACACTGATCCTATTAATTCCTACAAAAGTCCTTTTTGAAAAAAAAACCCGGGTTTTAGATATTTTATAAAATCGAAAATAACCTAAACACTATTACGTCACTTTTTCGATGCTACCAACGACCTATTTTAAATAGAAACTTTAAGCATGGACAAACTATTGCTCTAAAAACAGCGTAATCCATTTATATTAGTAAGAATTACGAGTTATAGCAACACCTTTATACATATTGCCAATACTGTGAGTGGGTAATGTATGTAAAGGTAATATGTATATAATTGGACTCCACCGCGATCACACTACCACACCAATATCAATAATACATTATTATCATAAGGATGACCACTCAGACCTCAAAAAACGCTCGTTGAGTCTAGAGAGCATCTTAAACCCTTTCATCTAAGATAAGATACTATTCATGACAGACACTTTCTCAAGCTCATGTTGTGAATCAATTAGGTAAGTAATAGAAAAAATAAAACAAGTCCATATGGGTTTTTTAATAGCAATTTAAGGTCAAAAACATTTATTTAAAATATATTTTACTTTACTCATTCATCATACTCCTGAAAAAAAATAATTACTTCACTACAACGTCCTCAGCTCAAATACCATGCTATCGTTATTATATGAGTACAGAAGCCTACTGTTCGCTTACAAGGCAACTGAAGCAATAACCTACTATGGTTTTTAAAGTGTTGGCCACAGCATCATCTCTACTAATCAATAAATACGTGTGAAAAGTACGACTGTTGACATGTCTAGATTTAATCCTACCTAAGTTACATCATCGTCGATAGTATTATTCACCTTAACTAAATAAATAATAGTCCGACGTATGTGTTCCCCATAATTAGATCTAGCCTGTTTGAGTTGGTAGAGCTAACTGTTTAAAATCAAATATTGTCAATTGTGGAAATCCATCTAAATGTGGATTATTGCTGTCAATCAACTGAAAATTCGCACTCCTATTGAGATTTGCCTGTTCAACATAAGTTGCCAAATCATTCTCGAGTGGAAGCCTTTCTTTAGCAATTCTTACATATTCCAAGGCTTCTGGTGGGTATTCTATAACAACATGAAACGTATTAATTAAGGCACATGAGATTCTAAAATCATCCTTTACGTGCAAAGCCGCTCTTTGGTTGAAAACATGATGAAAGAGTCTAAAATCACTTTTCATCCTACCATTAACCACTTCTACAACCCAGCGGTACATAGTAGCAAAACAATACCGATTTACCTGCTGGGTTGTTAATTGATGTTCATTCTCAAGTAGAGACTCTGGCATATGCGTTACAAAGCCATATCCCTAGGGTTCATTAATTACATCCCCAAATCCTCTATTAAGTATGAAAACGTCACCTCTTCGGAAAAAATAATGATTTTAAAGAAGCATTACGTAAGTTTAAACTTGTAATTGTAGCATCATTAGTTGTCGTCTTGTATGGTCCGAGACAACCCACAATATGACCATCACAACACAGTATCATAAATGGTTTGACCAAATTATCCAATTTTTACAAACTGTATGTTTCTTTTTCGAAATAAGTAATTAGAACTACTTTGGATAAATACAAAGTAGCATCACATATGACTATTGCTGGTTTAGAATTAGGTGGCAAATCAGGATTACCAAATAATCCTTCTGGTATTATTCTATTTATAGAAGCAACATCTTCAACAGTCATATGATTAAATTCTAAATACAGTGGAACAAACTCATTAATTAAAGACATTCTTTTTTTTAATAATATTAACAATGCTATAAACATTACTAATATTTCCCTTAACCACTTGTGGTAAGCTTAAATTGCTTGTGTTCTGGCCTTATTCATTAAGCGTTCCAAGGTGACACGAGATTTATTAGAGTTGCCAACCTTTCATTAATCCTCTATCAAGTATGAAAACGTCACCTCTTCGGAAAAAATAATGATTTTAAAGAAGCTTCCTCATTACGTAAGTTTAAACTTGTAATTGTAGCATCATTCGTTGTCGCCGTGTATGGTCCGAGACAACCCACAATATGACCATCACAACACAGTATCATAAATGGTTTGACCAAATTATCCAATTTTTACAAACTGTATGTTTCTTATTGAAATAAGTAATTAGAACTACTTTGGATAAATACAAAGTAGCATCACATATGACTATTGCTGGTTTAGAATTAGGTGGCAAATCAGGATTACCAAATAATCCTTCTGGTGTTATTCTATTTATAGAAGAAACATCTTCAACAGTCACATGATTAAATTCTAAATACAGTAGAACAAACTCATTAATTAAAGACATTTTTTTTTAATAATATTAACAATGCTATAAACATTACTAATATTTCCCTTAACCACTTGTGGTAAGCTTAAATTGCTTGTGTTCTGGCCTTATTCATTAAGCGTTCCAAGGTGACACGAGATTTATTAGAGTTGCCAACCCTTCATTAATCCTGTATCAAGTAAGAAAACGTCACCTCTTCGGAAAAAATAATGATTTTAAAGAAGCTTCGTCATTACGTAAGTTTAAACTTGTAATTCTAGCATCATTCGTTGTCGCCGTGTATGGTCCGAGACAACCCACAATATGACCATCACAACACAGTATCATAAATGGTTTGACCAAATTATCCGATTTTTACAAACTGTATGTTTCTTTTTGAAATAAGTAATTAGAACAACTTTGGATAAATACATAAGTAGCATCACATATGACTATTGCTGGTTTAGAATCAGGTGGCAAATCAGGATTACCAAATAATCCTTCTGGTATTATTCTATTTATAGAAGAAATATCTTTACAGACATTATCCAGGTGGTGACGACAGATTCGTGCTGCTGGTGGCACATAGAATTTATTATTAAGTAATAAAAGAGCCTTTACAGATGAGGGTACTAATAAATGTTCTGTTTCAAAACAATTAACAAATATACAGTGATAGGATGTGCTAGCAGCACGCTTATACACAGAAGATCTAATTATTGGATTTGATCTAACATGAGTAGTGTGTAGGTTTTGTTGTGGAAGAGGGGGCGGTTCAGGAATATTGAGAACGCTAGGCAAAATAGCTTCTGCCAAACTAGGGCGATTGGAGTTGTGCTCATCACGACGTTGCACTTCTCTTGTAGCTGATCTCCAGCAAGCAGCACATACTCTTTCCAATCTTGAGATCTAAAAATAACACAATTAAACATGTAAAATATATGATACATTTTTTTAAGGGAAACAAAACCCACCGTTATTAACTGGACTTCTGATTACAATAAAGCAGGCAGTACCCTGGACTACGAAAGTTCCAGTAGACACAAAACCCTGAGCAATCTAATGTTAGTTTTCATATACTCTTATGAAGAAGGCCATATGTCAAAGTAAGCGTTTGCCAAGAAAAGAAAAATATCAATTTCCTTCGGAATCTTCATTTTTATATATTTTTTCTTCACATTATGCTGATGCGTCACATTGAAAGGTTTTTGGGAGATTTTGATGACAGTTTAACCCAGCGAACAGTTGATGACGACAGCCACTCAAATTCATAAGGCGCCCAAGCGATCAAAATAACTTGAGGTTTGTATCAATATCAAAGCACTTGTTTCGTCGTTTTCTCTAATCATTCACACGCGCAGACACTTAATTTACAAAATCGCATCACTTTTATGAATCAAAATCCACTTCAAACCATTATTGAAGCGACAAAATAGGAGCGACAATCCGGCGACGGCCAAGTTCCCGCGGAAAAACCGTATGGATATTGTTTTACATGGAGCATGAAGCTGTTGATCTGTCGTCAAAATCTTCGCAATGTGACGCATCGGCATATTGTGAAGAAAAAATATATAAAAATAAAGATTCCGAAAGATATTATATGCTCAGAAAGGCTAAAACCCAGAGCCGTAAAACCAGTTAAATAAAAAAATACAATATCCATACTTTTAAGCCAACTTTCCACTATGGGATATAATATAATTTATATTACATCTCAAGATAAAAATTATTTTTAATATCGCTCACCGTACTTTTAAATGGAACCGTTTCCACTGAGATACAATATATATTACATCCCAAACTATAAATATTTTTTCGATCGACCGAGCGATATTTTCATATTATGTTTCACCTCCTGTACCCCGCACACCCTTCCGCGCTTCCGCTACGTCCTCAGATCGTCCAATGACGAACGCACGCTGGTTAAAAGATATATCTCACAGTGTGAAGGCCAGTCGTGGGATATAATTTATATTTCGGGATATAATATATATTATATACCATAGTGGAAAGCCAGCGTCAAAATCATAAAAAAATCGCATCCAGGGATTTGATTTTTGAACAGGGAAGTTCAAAAATCAAATCCCTGGACGCGTAATGCCTTATAAGTAAAGTGTATTCGAATAATGGTACAAACTACGAAGGAGCAAAACGTATTTTATCAGAGTTACACGAGTTTTTATCCTCTAAATATTATATTTCGGAGTTCGCTCACATCTAAACTGAGAACTGCATCGAGTGGTCTCTAAACATCCCCGCCGCAAGTCATTTTGGGGGGAATCGAGAGACTAAGTAAAGTCTAAAGAGTCATTTACATCGCGTAATTGGAGATCAAATTTTATCTTTGAAGAATTAACTGTACTCCCACAAATTGAGTGCGTTATGAACAGCAGTCTTCCTTTGTCGTAGGTTTTCGAGTGACCCCTCGGAGCCGCTGGGTCTAAATCCAGCACATTTTTTAAAGTATTTACTCGCTATAGATACAGACATTGATAAACTCCATGTTCTTTCACGTCATAACCTGTTAGATAGGCTCGTGTAGTCATTTTGGAAGCGATGGAGAACGGAACATCTGCATACGTTGCAATCTCAGCAGAGATGGTACACGGCAATTAAACCAATAACGGTCGGAGCTATAGTTATTCTCACCAAAGAGAACGCGCCGACTCTTCATTGGCCATTAGGGATCATTGTAGAGGATTTTCCTGGATCCGACGGAATAACGAGGATAGCTCGTGTTAAGACCGCAACTGGGTCATATATGCGTCCTCTTGTCCATCTCTGTCCTTTTCTTGACCAATGGTTTTCGAAATGTATTTCTAGGTTATGTTAGTAACTAAAGCTAGGTCTTAGTATTGACTTTATTTAGTTTGTAGGGAACCCTTCAAGTCAAGGAGAATGGTTGTGCAGAAAACGAATACCCTCCCATTTTTGTTGTGGCAGCTAGTAATTAGCCGGTACATTCTCCCATCCCATCCGTTTTCCCTTCCGAACGCACTGAGGGGGGGGGGGTTGAGGAGGCTAGGATATGTGGCTTCATTTTTGCATTCAATGAAAACCTCGATCAACCTCGAGGCCTTTTTTTTTAACATGGGGAAATGCCTATGCATACTCGCCTCGCGGGGGCAAGGACGGGTTATGTCGGACTCGCACCGACTAAAACCCCATGGTGTTCCACCTTCGTCGCATATTGGCAGGGCTACGGGAACGCTTTCGCACACATCCGCGGCCCCACCAGCGACTGCCGCCCCATGGCAGCACCTCATCGAGAGAGGAATATTCCTTCCCGTTCTCCTTCCCAAGTAAGGCGCACCAGAACACATGGCACGCCTTCCTTCACGGCCTCCAATTACATCTGCGCAACAGACGCCCCCCGCGTCCGATGCGCGAAGGCCATGGGGCCAGGTAAAACGAGCACTTAGAAGTACTAGCCTTCCCGACCCCAGCGGCGGATCTGGTCTATGGCTCCGCCGCCAACCAAGATTCGGCTGCGGAGGATAGGGAGAGCGGCGCCTCGCAATACTGACAATCCTCTCCCCCCGCAGCCCCATCACCACCGCATCAACGGTGCGGCCCCGTTTGAGTCGCGGAGGATAGGGCGAGTGGCGCATCGCCATACCAACACTCCTCTTCCTCCGCGACTCCACCTCGGCTGCAGCGGTAGGTGGGGAGGACACACCTCTCACCGCAGTCCACCAACACACATCCGAAGTGGGCTTCCCAAGCCCACTCGGAGTGGCCACCTCGGGCCGGCCCTCCACCTCGGACCAGCCATATGGGTTCCTCTTTGTTTCGCCGTGGGAGACCAAGCCACGGCTTCTAAGCCCCCCGCCACGACAAGGCGGGAACCCGTTCGGGGGGGAAACCCTTCAAGCCAAGGAGAATGGTTGTGCAGAAAACGAATACCCTCCCATTTTTGTTGTGGCAGCTAGTAATTAGCCGTTACATTCTCCCATCCCATCCGTTTTCCCTTCCGAACGCACTGAGGGGGGGGTTGAGGAGGCTAGGATATGTGGCTTCATTTTTGCATTCAATGAAAACCTCGATCAACCTCGAGGCCTAAGACTCACCCAAAGAAGGCAGTCAGAAGACCCCACCCCAGTAAGTGCTTTCCTGTATATATATATATATTTATATATACAGGAAAGCACTTACTATATATATATACATATATATATATATATATATATATATATATATATATATATATATATATATATATATATATATATATATATATATATATATATATATAAGCTGTTTTTTTCTTCATTTATTGTGTCTTTTTCCTGGCAGCTCATGTTTTATGCCTGTATAAAGGTACCGGCTAAATTGAGCAAATTGAATCATAGAAAGTGCATTGTCCAAACCCGATCACGTGCTACCTTCGCCATTTTGTTTTAGTTATAACTAACTGCGCATATACAGTCCACCGTTTTAGTTCAATCTAGAACACCTATCGTTAATCTCGCATACAAATATCGGTGTCATTATTCTCGGAATCGAACCCGGGGCTATCTCTCTCTCTTGGACTCTATAGCCAACCATTTTGAGGTTCCTTCTCTCCGGATGCGAAGGGAAACCTAGTCACCATAACCTAGTCAACGATTTAGTGACCATCCGTTTCCGGATTCGAACCCAGGAACCATTAGCGTCGCCACTAGGTTTTACTACAGAATAAATATTAGTACTACGTAGTTTTAGCCGTGTAGTGGCGGTTGAGAATATCCACTACCCCATATCTTCCCGTGGGTGTCGTAAGAGGCGACAGAGGGACACAGAAAGGAAATGGGCAGCAGCATCTTCCTAATAACAACAATAACATAATAAAAAACTGCGGTTGCCAACCCGCTCGCCAAGCGTGGCAACTATGGCAAATATCCCCACATGAGCAACGACACAAATAAACAGCCCCCAGTCCCTGGCAGCCTCGCTATTCCTGGCTACGGTGGCGACCATGGTAACGGCGGGGCAGGGGGTGCTAAGAATCTCCGGTGGAGGTTCGGTTGCCACCTACGACGACTCGACCTGGCAACGTATAATGCACGCACCCTGAGGACTGACGAGAAGATACTGGAGCTGGAAGAAGAGGTAGACAAGTTGCGCTGGCATATTATTGGATTATCTGAGGTCCAAAAAGAGAGGGAGGACACGGTAATCCTCGAGTCCGGCAACTTGTTCTATCATCGATAGGGCGACCATCTGTCCCAAGGAGGTGTCGGATTTATCGTCCACAAGTCTCTCGTCAACAACGTTGTAAAGATTGGGAGTGTGTCGACGAGAGTCGCGTACCTGGTCCTCAGAATCACCAAACGGTATTCGCTGAAGGTCATACAGGTCTACGCACCAACCTCGGCACATCCCGATGAGGAGGTGGAGGAAATGTATGAGGATATTTCTAGAGCCATGCATTCCTCCAAAACCCACTACACGGTGTTGATGGGAGACTTCAAAGCAATACTAGGCACAAGAGGCGGTGAGCTGAAGTTAGGGAAATTTGGAGTAGGGCAGGGAAGGGTAGGGAAACGGGACCGTAGGGGCCAGCAGCTGGCTGACTTTATGAAGAAAGAGGGACTCTTTATGATGAACTCTTTCTTCCAGAAGCGGCCCCACAGGAAGTGGACCTGGTCGAGCCCCGACGGTGCGACAAAAATTGAGATTGACTTCATTATGACGACCAGACGCCAACTGTTCGGTGATGTCTCAGTGATCGCAAGGGTGAAAACCGGCAGCGATCATCGAATGGTTAGAGGCACACTGAACCTAAACGTTAAGTTGGAGAGGTCTCGTCTAATGAAGTCAACGCTCCGTCCCCCTCGTGCTCTAATCCAGAATCCCGAGACTTTTCAGCTCGAGTTACGTAACCGCTTTCAGTGCCTAGAAGATTGCAATGCAGTGGACGATATGAATGACAAGCTCGTGGAAACTGTCCATGCGGTCGGAGCTAAGTTCTGCAAGACCCGCCGCAGAAGAACACAAAAACTCTCCGATCACACTCTTAATCTCATGGCTGTTAGACGGGAGATGAGGCTGCAATCGTCAACAGATTTGACAGCATACAGGCAACTGAACAGACAGATCTCCAAATGCATGCGACGAGACTTACGTAACTTTAATACATCTCGTATTAAAGAAGCGATCGAGCGGAACCAGGGCTCCAAAGTCTTTGCCAGAGATCTGTCTGCCAGTAAGAGCCAACTGTCAAAGCTGAAGACTGAGTGTGGCAGCATCGTTTCCGGGACACCTGAGATTTTGAGTGAGATTGAGAGGTTCTATGGGCAGCTGTACACATCATCGTTATAGCCACACGCAAGTGTGCTAGCTTTTATAATTACTTTAAATTGTAAACATAATATATAATACAATAATAAGCACACTACGGCTCGCACAGGTGAATGCGATTTGCTACGACGGTCAGGGGCTGCTCTCCCACCATGCCTACGGCTTTACAAAAACAGACACTATTCCGATGATATCCCGGACGTCAGTCTGAGCGAGGTTATAATGGCTCTCCAGCACCTTAAAAACGGCAGGGCCCCAGGCGAGGATGGAATTACAGCGGAGCTTCTGAAAGCGGGTGGAACACCGGTACTTGAAGTCCTTCAGAAGCTCTTCAATTCCGTCCTCCATGGTGGCACTACTCCGTAGGCGTGGAGCAGAAGTGCGGTGGTCTTGTTCTTTAAGAAAGGCGACAACGCTCTCTTAAAGAACTACAGACCGATTTCCCTTTTGAGCCGCGTCTACGTGCTGTTTTCGAGAGTCATTACGAATCGTCTCGCACGCAGACTCGACGACTTCCAGCCTCCCGAACAAGCCGGTTTCCGAAAAGGCTTCAGTACCATAGACCACATACATACCCTACGGCAGATTGTACAGAAGACCGAAGAGTACAATCTGCCACTTTGCCTGGCGTATGTGGACTATGAGAAAGCCTTTGATTCCTAGAAATTTGGGCGGTGCTACAGTCCTTTCAGCGGTGCCTAGTTGACTGTCGGTATATCGTGGTGCCGAAGCGTTTGTACAGTAGGGCTACGATGCTATCCGAGTACAGAACCAGAGTTCGAAACCTATCCAACTGCAGAGAGGTGTAAGACAGGGTAACGTTATATCCCCGAAACTCTTCACCGCTGCGTTGGAAGACGTTTTCAAGCTACTGGACTGGAAAGGATACGGTATTAACATCAATGGCGAGTACATCACTCACCTTCGATTTGCCGACGATATAGTCCTTATGGCAGAATCGCTGGAGGACCTTAGCACTATGCTCAATGACCTCAATGGTGTCTCCCAACGGATAGGTCTTAAGATGAACATGGACAAAACAAAGATTATGTTCAATGTCCATATCACACCTATGCCGGTAGTTGTGGGGAGCACTATGCTCGAAGTTGCTGATGAGTACGTTTACCTGGGACAAATAGTCCGACTAGGAAAGTCCAACTTCGACCGAGAGGTCAATCGACGGATTCAACTCGGCTGGGCAGCGTTCGGGAAATTACGACACATCTTCTCGTCAGGTATACCTCAATCTCTGAAAACTAAAGTGTATAACCAGTGCGTGTTGCCAGTGATGACTTACGGATCAGAGGCGTGGTCCTTCACTGCTGGCCGTATGAGGACACTCAAGGTCGCTCAGCGAGCTATGGAGAGGGCTATGCTCGGAGTTTCTCTGCGTGATAGACTCAGAAATGAGGATATCCGCAGTAAAACCAGAGTTCCCGACATATCCCAACGAATTAGTAAACTGAAGTGGCAATGGGCAGGCCATATAGCTCGAAGAACCGATAACCGATGGGGAAGAAAGGTTCTCGAGTGGTAGCCTCGTACCGGTAGGTGTAGTGTAGCGCAACCCCCCACTAGATGGGGTGACGACCTGGTAAGATATGCAGGAAGTCGATGGATGCTGGTGGCTCAGGACCGTGCTTTGTGGCATTACTTGGGGGAGGCCTATGTTCAGCAGTGGACTTGTGAAGGGCTGTAATGATGATGATGATGACTACGTAGTTTTACCTAGTATCTAAATGTAGAAGAGCTCTTATTGATTGCTAGCTGTTCCACGCGACTTCGTCATTGTCGAATTCATAATAATAATTATTGGATTCTATGGGTTTTAATTTTTTTTTGCGGAACCTTGTTTCTTTTGCTATAATGAAAGTATCCGAAATTACTCTTTATAACATCGGTTATCCAGCTAGCCAGCTAAAGTCCTGTCTAAATTAGTCCAGACAAAACTTTTTTTATTTCTATTTTCAAATGCTTTAAGTAATAAGCTGTTATAATGACAATACAAACGGACACTTCAGTTTTATTTATTTGCATAGATACAGGCGCGTTAGGAGATTAACATGATATCGTTTTCTACCATATCACCAAAAATATTTTTAATGTTTCCCTATAATCTCAATAATCTTCTATTTTAATCTCAAATTTAATAGAACGAGCTATTCCGGGCTTCTGTAATTGAGAGGGCTTATAAGAATTAATCTCCGAGTCATGATCTTGAAAGTCAAAGTATTAATATCTTCTTAAACGAACACGGAAATTACACTTTAAGTAGAAATATACTAAACAATTTCGCTAAAATATTTATCTACTATGCTTTATAAAACTCATTGATTGGAAAATTTAAGAAAATACTGATATAAAAATAATTCCGCGCCATTATAAATAAAAGTCATTTATCATTCATTATAGCTCGTGCCACATTCACCACTGAACATGGGTCGATAGATTGTCTCAAGGAGGATATTTATCTGATGATACATAGTTTGTCATGATTAGCAGGCTGGTTGCCATGTATTTTTTATTACTTTTGAGTTGTTATCAAAAAGATGCTGCTGCCTAAATCCTATTTAAATGGTTTTTATATACACCATTGAATCTAAACACATCAACACGGTATAAGTATATTTTTAAAACATACCAACTAAAAAAGTAGGTACTAGCCACTTTAAATTTTTTTTTAAATCACATTGTTCGTCATTATTGATTCCAAATTTAAATAAAAGAAAAAAATAAATAGGTTGGCGGTAAAAACTCAGTTGAACTAGACGGAGCAAAGTTTGTACTAAAAGTAATTGTAATTTTGGTGAAAACCGCTATTTAAACATATTTTGGTTTAACTTGGATTGATTGTAATTATTTGACATTTTATTGCAATCCAACGTTGGCATTTGACTAGAAAGGAGATGAAGAGAGTAGTAAAAATGCTGCAGGCTAGTGTATTCCAATGTGCCGTCGCTGCGGCTCCAGGCACAAGCCAAAATGTAATTACGAAGTGGCGGTCACGCTATTCTGCCACGGGGAAGGTGACGGAAAAACATCCGGAGCCCAAACGCATTGCTACACCCATACAAGACAGTTTTTTGTAAATTGCTGAAAGAAGGCAACTAAATGTTACGGCGATAAAATTGATTCAAAGGCTACAGTCTTAACACCAGGTGCTTGTGTGTGATGAAACTGGGAGTAGGAGACTGCACAAGGCTTTCCTGCTTATGCACGACAATGATGGTTCACATATGGCCGAGGTGGTAATAGCCTGGTTGCAAGAACCTGAAGTCTCAGCCCTGGAATGGCCAGCGCAATACCCAGATTTATATTCCACTGAACATGCTTGGAATATGCTCCATAGAAGATCTCTGAGAAATTATTGTAAAAATTTGGTTAAAGAAGAACAACTTTTTATGCATCTGCTTAGGACCTGGTGCAATATTCCTCAACAGGATATTGTCAATCTCATTCTAAGTATGCCCAATAGATGCAGATGCGTTATGAATGTCATGGGTTCTTTACTGATTATAAGCTCTTAATTAATAGCCGCCTTTACAAAGTTTTTACTTTTCTTTATTTTTTATTTATAATACTACTTTCATTGTATACAGTTTTCAAACTTGCGTTTCTTTTTCTCTGCATAAAAATTTGAAATCATATTTGAAACCAACCTTCATATAATAAATTGTATTTTATTAATTAAAGTTTTCTTGGATATATACATGCCTAATAGAACATTGACATACTCTTTGGAATTCATGTGTTGTTAAAATATCCCTCCGCTAACCGCGCTGATGTGTTTATTTTGGGATTCATATATCAAATTAGTAAGTTAGCTTACCATGTAGATATATTGTTTTAATATTATCAGAATGTTTTTTTAAATTCTTTATAATAAAAAAGGAAGACTAGGTACTTTGCTGACAAACGATCACACAGTTCACCTGATGATAACAACTGACAATCTTTATCAATTTAGACAACAATACGTTGCACTGGCGTTCTAAGGGCTAAGATGAAATGCAACGTTGCTAATTAAAAAAAAACTGTGGTTCTTTACTCACTTTACAAAACAACAGCATTTTGCTATTCTACATAGATCATAATAATTAAAATATTGTGTTTGGTCGTAACTGTATTCATCATTATCATAATTACAGCCTATAAAAGTCCAACGCTAACCATAATCCTACTCCATAGATGTTTTATGAGAGGGATGTTTGCTATAGCTGTTACGCTTGGCAGGCGGGTTGGCAAACGCAGTTTTTATCTTCTTTATGTTTATAAGGATAACACTGCTGCCCATCTCCTGATTTCCTTCTCAGTGTCGCCTCAGATGGCTTGATTGATTGACGGAGACGGATGATTTTTTTTACTGCGAATAACCTTATTCCTAAGTTTATCACGCAGAGAAAACCCAAGCATAACTCTTTCCATAGCTCGCTGAGCGACCTTGAGCTTTTTCATACTGTAACGCTTCCCCCCCTCTCATATTATAAATATATTAAATACTAAATATATTATATTCCCCTTTATATTAAAAATTATATATATGGAAAATTATATATAGGAGTTTTCTTCCGCGTACAACCCCTCTGTGGAATAATTTACCACCGGTGATTTTTCCGGACCGATACGACCTGGGGACCTTCAAGAAAAGAGCTTACTCCTTTCTAAAGGGCCGGCAACGTACCTGCAATTCCCCTGGTGTTGCGGTTGATCATGGGCGGCGGTAGTCACTTAACATCAGGTGAGCCACATGCTCGTTTGCCCCCTCTTCTATAAAAAAAAATGTGACCAGGATAAATATGTTTTGATCTTTCTAAAGGTTTAATAATAGGCCGTTTGTAATATTTTGGCGTGATTGACTTAGTTAGGACCCTTATTTACGTTGTGTTTGTTTAGTAACTTAGTTCTTTTAGGTGTCTTTTGGAAGAATGAATATTCGCTAGAGCAATTGAAAGCTGTTGGTAGTGACTTATAAGCTAAGTGAACCCCGTTCACGAAGACAGGGCTCGAGAAATGTTAAGACATAAAACGTCCTTATTCCACTTGTATCAGGTTTACATTATTAATTTATTATTAATTATCCCTTCCCGCTCGGAAAAGGCTCACAATATATTTATACAAAATACCCAATACCTGGGCTTCGCTCTCCTACATTTATTTAAAAAATGTAGGGGAGGCAAACGGCCCCACACACGCCGTGCACGGTGAGCGCCAACCATTTTGATGCACTCCCCCCGAAGGGAACGCTAATTCGGGAACTGGACCGTAGTCCACAGCAAAATAACTGGCGAACCAGTAAAAGAGGCTTGGCCCCTTGTTAGTGCGTAAGCACAAACATCGACCGAAGTTGCGCATGTCAATGCGTGTAAACGCCATACAGAATACGAACGAATCCAGCCACAGTGAATGTACGTCACACGATTTAGGCAAATAGGCACACTGGCCGTAAGCCCTCCGTGAACGCCACAACCTGTCAGACTGCCGCTCCTGCAGACATGATGTAAGTGTATGGCATCACCACCGATTGCATGATCAGCACGGCTACTAGCCGCAGAGCGTGTCATTAGTCTACCGCTCACCTCAAGGGAACGGGGTCCCACGTTGTGCGGCTTTCGGCCGCAGCCTTGAGAGTCTCCTCAGGTCCTCCCGCCAGCTACCACCCGCATGAGGTCGACACATATGCTCCACCAACCAATACAACGGCAGATATAGCCAAAAGGCAGTTATAAGATAAGAGTAATAATTCGTCATCAGAAAGGGTTTGTGTCACTGACGTTGAGTAAATGCATTTTCGATCATGTTTGTCTCACCCACCGACAAGTTGCCTTCAATCATTGAAAGGTGGGAAAGTTACGGAGATATAATATTATGTTGTTATATAAAATATCGTGGAGGGCAGACAGTCTGCAGCCCCGTAATGAAGGGACCCGACTTGGGCAAAGCTACTCAGGCGTGAGTCAAACCAAGACGCAGAGAGCGCCATTGAGAATAGCGTCCCACCAAACAACCATCGCAGAGACGCAATGCTGCAGAACGCAACAAGCATCAATACGACTATCGTCGGGCTTACACCATTCCAAGGTCCCCCATACATCTCAGCAAACATCAACACCTGCATACCTCCATCGACCAGAACCACAAGAGAGCGTCGAATCAGGCGCAGCACACCCGTAGATCCATCACAAGACGCAATACCGCAAGTAGCAGTAAGCATCAATGCAACTATCATACGGATGGCGCCCCCTCACAACACACGCACATGATCCCTATCGACTTTGGTAACAAAGTTGGTATTGTTGTTATATAAAAAATATCACCAACGTATCATAGTAGCACGCTACTAAAACGCCAATGAACAAAACTCCACGTATCATAGCGCTAATGCACTAAGACATGAAGTTGAGTATGCCTGTTACACTTAAAAGTGCTACCAAACACACTCTTCATCCCCATCCGAAAGATAGACGACACATCGCTATGCGCAACGACGTCGCCCAAAAACGGTATGGGTGTGCGATGTCCACGGGAAAGCCGTATTGCTACAACAAACCCGCTTACCACCAGCACTAAGATGATATGTCTAGGACACATCGGTTAGCGAGTCCAAGTTTACCTCGGACGAATTGCTCGTGAAGCAGCATACACGCCACCATAATATTCCTTTTCAAGTCCCTAATAAGGACTAGTCATTTTGCTACAGTACTGGGAGCAGTCGGTCACCCAACCACTCCACACAATGCTTATGCATCAAGGAGACCTTCTATAATATTGCTTTTGTATCATAGACCTTACTTTCATAAGTCATTCATATATAGGGTTCGAACCCACAACGCTACTATTGTAATGCATATTTATGATAGAGACCTTCTATAGTATTGCTTTTGTATCATCGACCTTACTTTCATAAGTCATTAATATATAGGGTTCGAACCCACGACCCTACTATTGTAATGCATATTAATCATAGATACCTTCTATAGTATTGCTTTTGTATCATAGACCTTACTTTCATAAGTAATTAATATATAGGGTTCGAACCCACGACCCTACTATTGTAATGCAAATCCATCATGGAGACCTTCTATAGTATTGCTTTTGTATCATAGACCTTACTTTCATAAGTCATTCATATATAGGGTTCGAACCCACAACGCTACTATTGTAATGCATATTTATGATAGAGACCTTCTATAGTATTGCTTATGTATCATCGACCTTACTTTCATAAGTCATTAATATATAGGGTTCGAATCCACGACCCTACTATTGTAATGCATATTAATCATAGAGACCTTCTATAGTATTGCTTTTGTATCATAGACCTTACTTTCATAAGTAATTAATATATAGGGTTCGAACCCACGACCCTACTATTGTAATGCAAATTCATCATGGAGACCTTCTATAGTATTGCTTTTGTATCATGTGAGTTTAATATCGTAAGTCCCTAATATAGGACTAGTCATTGTGCTACAATACTTCAGACAGTCGGGGTCCCGACCACCCCATATATATGCACAACTGCAGGTATGTATCTCCGGCAGCTCCTCTATACAAGACATCTATACATGAACACCTTCCATAACTTAGGAAACTTTTCTTTTATACGTGAACTCCTTCCACAACTTAGGAAATTTCTTTTATACACGAACTCCTTCAACAACTTAGGAAAATTTTCTTTTATACATGAACACCTTCCACGACTTAGACAATTTTCAACAATTTTCTAATTATCTTATAAATGTTATTTATCTTTATTTTTATAATATTTTCGACTTGTATTTTTATTAATTATCTTATTTTAAATATTTTTTCAAGTTTTTAATAAATTTATTCATTATGGAAGACAATATTTTGCCTTTAATTTACTATGTTATTGGTCTAATGTCTGAAATGTATTTATATTAACTTTATGGTTATTAATGTAATTTTATTGTTTAATATATATCTTTTAAGACTTATTTTTCACAAAACGACCAGCAGTGAATGAACACGTCTCAGATCCATACTTATGGAAATACAAACAAAATTTAAAGCGAGATTGTACAAGCAGTGCGACAAAACGCACTCCTTGTACAATCTCGCTTTAAATTTTAAGTTACACCTTACGGGACAGATGTGCCGTAATCTCCCGAACACTGTCCAGTCGAGTTGAACCCGTCGTTAGATATCTCGGTCAAAGTTGGACTTTCCTAGTCGAACTATTCATCCAAGGTTTGCATAAATTAAATTTTGCATAAAAAAAAATTCCAAAGTTTGCGAAAGCTGGTGTCACTGCTGTACTTTCGTGAACAGCGCTTCGATATCACAACAAAAACGGTTGTATGTGCTTGTCCCAATCTCGTTGCCGATTGTCTACAACTTTTGCTAGGTACCTCTCCAATGTCTGATTAAATCGTTCTACCATTCCATCAGATTGCGGGTGATAAGAAGTCGTTCTTGTTTTATGAGTACCCATAACTCGGCAAGTTTCCTGGAATATTTGAGACTCAAAATTCCTTCCTTGATCGCTGTGAATCTCTAAAGGTACTCCAAAACGACAGAAGACTTCATGAACTAGTTTATCTGCAACTGTTGAAGCTTCTTGATTTGGAATGGCGAAGACTTCTGGCCACTTAGTGAAGTAATCCATCACAACCATGAAATACTTGTTACCGCTTTCACTCTCCGGAAACGGCCCCGCCACGTCAATGGCTATTCTCTCCCATGGTGCACCAACATTGTACAACTTCAATGCACCTCTACTACGAGTCTGAGGTCTCTTTACAGCCGCACAACTTGTACATTTGCGACACCAGTCCTAGACATCGTTTCGACAGTGGACCCAGTAAAACCGTTCTCGGATCTTCAGTAGAGTTCGTTTAACTCCCAGATGGCCTCCTGTATAATCATTATGGTACAGCTGTAGAACATCCGGTACTTTAGCTTTAGGGACAACCGTTTGCAAACGACAGCTGTCTCCTCGACCATTGTTCCATTTACGGCACAGGACTCTATCCTGAATCAGCAAGCTGTCCCATTGGGCCCAATAGCTTTTCGTGGTTGAACTCATCGCTGAGACGTCCCTCCACTTAGGCTTGGTAGCCCGGGCCTTCATCTCTTCCAGAATCGGCTTGATCTCCGGATCTTCCTGCTGTTCATGTCGTAGGCTGTCCTTCCACCTGTTGCTGAGGTGGTCTGTCCTGAGCATCCTCACGGATACTACTTCCTTACTCTCTTGCCTACTACAATGGTTATAATCTTCAGGATAAGGTCTTCTTGACAATGCATCTGCGTTGCTGTGGGATTTCCCGCTGCAATGTCTGATAGTAAAGTCGTATTCCTGCTGCTGCTGGGCGGTGCTGTTAGCCGCACTTCCTTTCTGAGACCGTTCACCTTCCCTTCCTAGGGTATGCTTAGGGCAGCTGGACCGAAGATGGCCCCTTTCCCAACAGCCATAGCACCTAGGGCGGTATCCTTTATTGTGGTCGCAAACCGTAACTGCTGCAACCTCCCTAGCGTGAGGTGAACGATGATCATGTCACCGCCACGCAGTGCCGTTAGCTGCACTACCCTCCTGATATCGTTCACTTTCCCTTTCTTCGGTTCGCTTAGAGCAGCTGGATCGAAGGTGGCCCTTTTCCCCACCGCCATAGCACCTAGGGCTGTATCCTTTGTTGCGGTCGCGAACTGTAGCTTTTGCAACCTCCCTGACGCGATGGGAGCGAAGATCCTGCCGCACGGCTTCCACCTCCAGTGCATGGGCCAAGGCGTCCTTAAGCGACTCGTGGTGCCCGAGCCTCACAGCAGCTCTGACTTCCAGGTCGCGGATGCCGTCGATGAATGTCTGCACCAGGTTCCCTTCAATGAGCGCCGGTACAGACCGGTATGCTTTTCGCACCAGCTTCTCCACCTCTAGAGCCCACTGCTGCAGGTTTTCGTTGATGCGCTGCGCGCGATCTTTAAGCTGCCCACGAAAGACGTGTTCCAGGTGAGCGTCGCCATATCTCGCCTCCAATGCCTCAAGGAGTTGCTCATAAGTTACTTCCTCACCGAGAGCTTCCAGAACTGTGAAGGCCTGGTCGCGCAGGCTTAGTGTGAGAGCAGTCATGGCCTGACTTTTATTCCAGCCGTTCGCCTTCATAACAGCCTCGAACTGGATTTTATAGGCTGACCAGGAAGAAGTCCCGTCGAACGGTGGCACCTTGAACCCACGTAGCGAAGGTGTAGTAGCTACTACGGGAGCTGTAGTTCCATCCCCAAGTTTGAGTTCGTCAAGTGATTTCTTTATGTCAGCCATTACGTTGTCAACCCGATTGTTCACTTGGTCGATTCGGGTTTCAGCTTCCGACAGGCGGTTGTCATGTTGAGCAACCTTATCTTTCACCTCCCGTATATCTTTTCCGAAGGTAGCGTGGATATCTTTCATGAGAAACATCTGCTCTTCCTTATCGCGCTTGAGCTGCTCTTCCAAACGACGGACCTGTTCCTCCTGTCCGCCCCGCAACTGCTCTTCCAATCGGCGGGCCTGTTCCTCCTGTCCGCCCCGCAGCTGCTCTTTCAATCGGCGGGCCTTTTCCTCCTGTCCGCGCTGCAGCTGCTGCAGCATCACCATCAGAGCACCTAAGGCAGGTGCTGCAGATGCAGGAGCTACTGACGGGCCGACCTCCGTTGCCTGCGGCTGGCCCTCCGAAGTCTGCGGCGTGCACCACCAAATCTTCTCTGGTCCGTCTCCTGCTGGCGTTGACTTCGGGTACGGACACCCTCCGTTTCCTCCTTAGGTAAAATCGGCATGATTTAATCCCACTTCTGACACCAATTGTTACGAGCTTGAGGTTCGTGACAATAAAAATCGCCGATAAAATTACCTAAATTAACACTTTAATTTCCTTTACACAAATTAAAACTTAAAACACTAATAATTAAGCACACTGGTTCACTTTATTTCGCTCCGAAGCTTCGCTTGTCTCGCCAAATCCAATACTTCCTCGATCGCATCTTGCAGCGCCTATTTATATAAATTAGCAGCGAAATATCCAGAATATTCAAGTATAAACGCGCAAGGTACCGAGAGTTCGTGTTTCAATTTCAAGAAGTTTAGTTCTTCGGTTCGAGACTAGATGGCGCTAGTGCCGTCGACTTGAGCGCGTAACAATATTAACTTCTCATTTATTCAATAAGAGAAAAAAAATTGTTTTCTTATCGGTCACCACGCTCAAAAAGTGTAACTTGATTTAATATCAAAGACTTAACTGCATAAATAAAATAAATAAATAATTATAATTGCATAAGTTGATAAAAAATGCTATGCAATAGCTTTACCGCGGCAGTCACCGAGTGCCACACGTATTTTTTTTTTAACTTTTTAACATTAACACGCTATAAGGTTCGTTCTTTTTGTGATGGCTTTTTAAATACATACGGAACAGCAAATTTTAAGCCATACAAATGCTTAATCCGTGCGGTATTCGAACCCGCAACTCCGCGGAAAACAAGTCGTATAAACAAAAACTTTATGCTAATATTCGAAGAATATTGCTTAATAATCTTTTGTAATTTATATTTAATTATACTGGTTTTTGAAAACATAAACTTTACTGTTAAATACGTTTCTTAAAGTATGAAAGTACTACAAGAAGCGGTTAGAAATTTACAAGTTTCATTAAAACTTTTTCAGTGTAGGTAAAATTTTAAACCGTATTATTAATAAACTCAAAAGTTATGAAACCTGGGCCAACCAACTTGTAATACAGTTTCAGAGAGAATTAACCTAGTTTTTTTCCATACTGATAGAAAGCGTAAGTAATTATCTTACTTTTAGTCGACGTAGCCGTGGTAGCTCAGGGTTCAAACGCTCGCTGTATAGTTCACAGTACGCGTGTAACCCCGGGTCGACCCCCAACGGCACCAATGAAATTGTTGATTGCAATTTTACGTGCTGATTTATCACTTGCTCGGCTATGAAGGAAAAGTCAGGGTTGTAGGGTCTTGTTCTAATGGAGGTATATGAAGAGGCGTTATCGTGATGCAGCATGATTCCCCAAAGTGCGGTCTCTGGTCTTCTCTCCCGCACAGCTTGAAAAGCTTTGGGTAATGCAACTGTAGAGTATACCATTCCGAGTTGACTGACTTACAATTTTCCAGCATTGACGTCGACAAATGTCCGCTATGCGAAAAAAAACTAGCCACAATTTTATTGCCGACGTTGCGAAGTCTTTGCAGTTTTGTTGGTAACTGTCTCTCTAAGTAGATCCATACCGATGATTGCCTTTTATTTTCCGGATCATATTGATAGATCCATGTCTCGTCACCAGTAACGATTTCTGAAACACGCATAGTTTTTAAAACATATACCCATTTCATGGCACCAATCCACACGAGTCTGTTTTTCGCTTTTAGAGAGCAAACGAGGCATTCGTCGACAACAAAGCTTCCTCATTCCAAGATTGTTCCAAGTTGATGTAGGATGGTATGAATGCTCTCTGAACTAATGCCTACAATCGTTTCGATGTCCGTATATGTGATTTGTGGGTCTTCTCGCACCAACATTTCAGCAGTCCATACATTTTCTGCCGTTACTGCTGTTTGCGGGGCCCCGGTTCTTTGGTCATTTTAAGGTTAATTTTATCCCTTTTGAATTCAGAAAACCATCTAAAAAGTTTTGCACGTGATTGAGCTGAGTCCCCTAATGCTGATTATAGCCGTTGTTAACTTATTTGGTTAAACCAAATTTAAAATCATAATAGATCATAGCGCGCAAATGTTCACTGTTAAGACCCATCGTTTTGAATGAAAATTAATAAAACTTTGTTTTCTTTTTTTTGGTTTTAATATTGAACAATTGGCTTATGGAATTATATTTTTAAATAAAGTTGCTTTTAGGAAACATATAACACGGGTGCGTTCCTTTTTTAAATTTCGAGCATCTCAAAACTTATTGAGTGACAGTAGAAGCGTAGGTAATTTTTTAAACATTTTAATGTACTAATACTTTGTTTCCGTTTAGCGACAGTTATAGTACAGGTATAGTCATTAAGATACGAAGTGTTGTCTACACATTTGGGAAAAATATCCCCCAATCATTTTGTTTAATAAGTCTGAGAGCTTTATGTGGTGGTGCTTATTGAAGATCTTTTTTTTTAATCCTAATGGGTTCAAGTTCATAAGTTCCTAAACCAATTTACAACTAGACAAATCACGTTATGCCCATCTGTTCAAATGATTTGTAAATCAACACAGGTTGTTTGACCTTTCAGGAATTATTTTCATTTTGTATAAAAATGAACACTTATCATAGAATTTTGATAGCTTAAGTTTATTTTTATTTTTTTTAAATATGAATGACAAACAGGCAAACAGTCCACCTGATAGTGAATGGATGCTGTGGCCCATAAACATCTACATCTATTCTCGATTAAGAAACAAAACGCAGATACGTTGCCACCCCTGAGGACTAAGATGGAATGTCTCGTTTCCAGTTAAATGGGTCTCCAGTTCTCTACATTCACAATCCGAAACACAGCAGCATTTAACTGCTATTTTAGGCGGGTATTCTTTGAGAGCGTGGTCCTTCCATGGTCGAGCCAACTCATTCGTGCTACAACCATATAAATATGGCTGCAGCATAGCTCTACCACGTATTAAGTAACCAAAACCACTTTTAATTGTATCAATCACAGGGTACAAAACGTTAATTTAAAAAAATCTTTAATATCAGTTGGTGTCCCTATCACCTACGGCTTCGTACACAAATAATATTTACTTTCTTCGAGATGAGGGGCTGGCTTGAAAATTGGTTTTATCTGTTATTAGATCAGATGAAAAGGCTCGGTACTGTTTCAAAATTTCCAAAAAATACAACATCCTTGGTAAATCCATAGATTTAGAATCCGTTCAGACTTTTCTCGTGCGATCAGCGATGCAGGTCTAGAAAGAATTATTGTACCCTTGACCTCGACAATCATTCATGTCTAAGTCAAACACTTGTGCAATTGCATCAAGAAAGAGACCAGTAAGTTATTTTTCCGAAGGGTCAATTACTGGCTTGTAAGTTACAAAATACCCGTGCTTTGACTTCCTAATTAGCTTCAACAAAACTAGTTAGTTATAAGAGTGAATTGGTGACCGGTGCCCGGTGGTAACCCCCCCCCCCCCCCCATGACGGCGCCCAGTGCGATTGCATCGCTCCCAGCGCCCTAGGGCCGCCACTGACTGCAGTCCATGGACACCTGGAGCCAACATCAACAAAGAAGGCTTCAGATACGTTGTCACCTTTGAGGACAAAGATTATATGCTGCACAGTCTGTAATTATGATGACTCTTCATTCCTTTCAGATTATATACAAGTACAACAAACAGAAGTATAACTTTAATCTTACATCTTTTATACTATATTTTTAATAAATATTTATTTTATTTACAATAATATAAATACACTTTACAATAATTAATTTAAAAAAAAAACACAACTCTGAATACATTTTTTACACCAAGAGCTCGACAATAATGTGGGCCACTTAAGATGACCCGAAACAGACACAAAAAAGGAACATTTTGTACTTCAATAGCGACAATACCATAGCGAGATAAGTAGGTTAATGATATTAAAACAATGTTGTACGAGTTAGAGGGAGATACAGATACATTTACTACGGTTGTTTCGTGCCTGAAGTTTATAAGTAAATTGCAACCTTCAACGGTTGTGGACAGACGCGTAGTTTTTTAATAGCGACCTTTAGAAGGTTTTGGACAGACGAGAGGTTAATAAAACTCTAACACGACGATTTCTGTACATTGAATATTTTTCGAAATTTAAATTGAGTATAATATAATATGTTGTTACGAGCTTGAGGTTCGTGACAATAAAAATTGCCGATAGAATTACTAAAATTAACTCTTTAATTCACTTTACACTAATTAAACTTAAAACACTAATAATTAATGACACTGATTCACTTTATTCCGCTCCGAAGCTTCGCTTGTCTCGCCAAATTTAATACTTCCCGCTCGAATCTTGCAGCGCCTTTAAATACACATTATCACCGAAACATCCAGAATATTCAAGTAAATACGCGCGCCAATCGACTAGGCACCGAAAGTTCGAGTGTCGGGCTTCTAGAAGCTTAGTTCTTCGTTTCGATACTAGATGGCGCTGTCGGTTGAAAGATTAGTGATGTTATTTTCTGGAAAGCTCTCCTCGCTCTGGTCCCCGACATTAGATGACGCTAGTGCCCGGTACCTGACGTCAACTTAGGCGCGCAACACTGCCGCCTCTAAGACATGCTCGTCCCGAGCATTATCGGCCCCATAATAACGCACCAGGCTATCCACATGGATGATCTTAGGAGTCCCTCTTGCGCCTTTCTGTAACGGCTCCGCAATGTCAAGGGCTGTCCTATCCCATGGTGCACCAACATTGTACAATTTCGATGCTCTTCTACTACGTGTCTGAGGTCCCCTCACAGCCGCACAACTTGTACATGTACGACACCAATCCTCGACACTTAATGATACAGGACAGGATTATGTATCACGAGTGTGTACGCAAGCATAGGTGCACTTTCTATTCGCCCACTACCACAGTCCGATACGATGATAATTCGACACAAATACAGTGAGATGAGATGCAGAATCAACGGCTTAACGTGCTTTTAGAGACACAAGGGTGACACCGCTAAAATTTTGACTCCGGGCTACTACTAAAAATTATTAATGGAAAACTAAATTTATTTTGTACCAGATTATACTGTAGACCCACATAATTTTTTTTAAATTTAAAAAACTTTCCTCTGTTGAGCTTACTTTTATTTTTCTGTACTATACTTTTATTTATGTAGACACATATGTAATTTCAT